>NSJW01000555.1:41619-118169 GCA_019955255.1 Castanospermum australe | reverse complement strand
TCAATCCAAAAAGTTGGCAGAGAAAGCACAAGAGAAGGATCCTAGAGACATTCAGGAAAAGTTAATCAACATCCCTCTCTTAGATGCGATCAAGCAGATTCCCAAATATGCAAATTTCTGAAGGAGTTATGTCCCAAAAGCGACTGAAGGGGAATGAGTGAGTGACCTTGAGCCAAGAATGTGGTCAGCACTTATCCAGCCCTTGCCTAAGAAGTACAAAGATCCAGGGACGTTTACTATTCCTTGCATAATGGAAATTGTAAATTTGATGATTGCAGTTAGACTTAGGCTTTCCATAAATGTCATGCCTGAATCTGTTTATAATTTCTTTGGTCTCAGTCATTTTGCATGCTACTGGTGTTGTTATCCAGTTAGCTAATAGGAGTAATGCTCACCCTGCTGGTTCTGATGAGGATGTTTTAGTTAGAGTAAATAAATTAATATTCCTGCTGATTTTTACATTTTAGAGATGGAGGGTGAGTCTCCTAGCAGTGGACCCCCGATTATTCTCGGAATGTCTTTTCTTGAAAACAACTAGGACTAAGATCGATGTGCATTCAGGTACTCTTTCCATGGAATTTGGTGATAGTATTGTGCATTTTAATATCTTTGATGCCATGAAACATCCTAGGAAGAGCATTCAGTTTTGTGCATTGATGTGATTGATGATGTGGTTGATGATGTTTATGCTGAATTGTGTGTTGATTATCCAGATTTTGCATCTGTTAATGACGCTGTTGTTTGTGTTGTACTGATAATGAATGGTGCCTTGTTTGCACTGAATTTTCATGCTTTTTCGAATTTTTGTGATGCACTAATAGTGATGATGATTCTGATTTAATTGGTGATTTGACTTGCCTGGTGATGGTAATTCTGATGTGAACATTGTGCAGTTTGGGCAAAGTTCTGTTTTCTTGAATTTATTTTCAGGCACTATATGTTCAACTGATGTACATGCTGTAGAATTGGTGCAACCCACCAAACTTCTCCCTCTACTGAGCAGCCGCCTAAGTTGGAGCTAAAATCTCTGCCTGATCACTTAAAAATATGCCTTCCTGGAGGAGAATGAGCAGCTGCTAGTCATTGTGGCTAGAACCTTCTACCTGATCAAGAGGAGCAGCTGCTGAGATTATTGAAGGAAAATAAAAAGGCGATTGGGTAGACTTTAGCTGATATTGTTGGCATTAGCCCTTCCATGTGCATGCATCGAATTTCATTGGAAGAGGGTGCTAAGCAAGTGAGGCAACCTCAGAGGCACCTGAATCCCCTTATTCTGGATGTGGTGAAGAAGGAAGTAACTAAGCTCCTACAAGCTAGCATTATCTACCCCATCTCTGACAGCCAGTGGGTCAGCCCAGTTCAGGTAGTTCCCAAAAAGTTTGGAGTGACTGTAGTGGCCAACTAGAAAAATGAGCTAATTCCCACAAGAGCTCAGAACAGCTGGAGAGTCTGAGACTACCGGAAGCTCAACCGGGCCACCCGCAAGGATCACTATCCTTTACCCTTTATTGATCAGATGTTGAAAGCGGTTGGCCCGTAAGTCTCACTATTGTTTCTTGGATGGCTATCAGGCTACTTCCAAATCCATATTACACCTAAAGATCAAGAGAAGACTACCTTCACATGCCCCTTTGGAACATTTGCATGCCATTTGGACTCTGCAATGCGCCTGGAACCTTTCAGCGGTGCATGGTAAGCATCTTTTCTGAATTTTTAGAGGATTGCATGGAAGTATTTATGGATGATTTTACTGTGTATGGGTCTTCTTTTGATACAATGCTTGGGTAGTTTGGCTAGAGTCCGAATAAAATGCATTGAGACCAATCTTGTGTTGAACTTTGAGAAATTCATTTCATGGTTGAGTCAGGAATAGTTTTAGGACACGTAGTGTCTAGAAAGGGTATTGAGGTAGATCCTGCTAAGATAGATGTTATTTATGCTTTACCTTACCCCGCGACTGTGTGGGAAGTACGTTCTTTTCTTGGTCATACAGGATTCTACCGGCGCTTCATCCAGAACTTTAGCAAGATTGCCCGGCCCCTGTCCAACCTTCTGCAGCACGACACAGATTTTGTGCTTGATGATGAGTGTAAGTCGGCCTTTAATTGTTTGAAGCGCTGCTTGACCACAACTCCGGTGATCCAGCCACCAGATTGGTCTCTTTCATTTGAGCTGATGTATGATGCCTCCAACTATGCTGTTGGTGCAGTTCTTGTTCAGCGGGTCAATAAGGCTCCTCATGTCATTGCAATGCCTCCAAGACTTTGGATTCTGCTCAGTCTAATTACACAACCACTGAGAAAGAACTTTTGGCTGTTGTTTTTGCACTTGATAAGTTTAGGTCATATCTGCTAGATACTAGGGTGATTGTCTTTCTGACCATGCAGCCTTGAAGTTTCTTTTGAAAAAGGCAGATGCTAAGCCTTGACTTATTCGGTGGATGTTGTTGCTCCAAGAATTCGACATTGAGATTAAGGATAGAAGTGGAGCAGAGAAACTGGGTAGCTGATCACTTGAGTCGGATCACTCACCATCCTTCTGACCTCTCTTCCATTCGGGATGATTTTCCTGATGAGCAGCTTTTACAGCTGCAAGGTAAGCTTCCATGGTATGCTGACTTGGTAAATTATTTGGTTGCTGGTGTTTTACCTGCTGATTCCACTAGGGCCCAGACTCTGAAATTGAAAAGTGAAATCTAAATACTATGTTTGGGATGACCCCTATTTGTGGAGATTCTGTAATGACCAAGTAATTAGGAGATGTGTGCCTGATAATGAGTTTCATTCCCATTTACATTTTTGCCATGCTTCTGCCTGTGGTGGTCACTTTGGACCCCAAAGAAACTGCTAGGAAAGTGTTAGATTCTGGTTTATTTTGGCCTTCCTTGTTTCATGATTCATATCTGTTTTGCAAGTCATGTGAGAACTGTCAGGGCAGGGAGTATTTCCCGTAGGCATGAGATGCCCCAGCAACCTATACTATTTTGTGAAGTTTTTGATGTTTGGGGTATTGATTTTATGGGTCCATTTCCTGTTTCCCATGGTTTTACTTACATATTGCTGGCTGTTGATTATGTCTCAAATGGGTTGAGGCGAAAGCCACCGGACTGATGATTCTGCTGTGGTTGAGATTTTGTCAGGTCTCACATTTTCTGCAGGTTTGGTGTTCCTAGAGCTATTATCAGTGACCAGGGCTTCTCATTTTTGTAACCGAAGCACGGATGCTTTATTATGGAAGTATGGAGTGATTCACAAGGTTGCCACAGCATACCACCCACAGACCAATGGCCAAGCTGAAATCTCGAACAGAGAGATTAAGCAAATCCTTCAAAAGACTGTTAACTCTAACGGAAAGATTGGAGCAAGAGGCTAGATGACGCTTTGTGGGCATACGGACTGCCTACAAGACTCCGATTGGGATGTCTCCCTATCGGCTTGTCTTTGGTAAGGCATGTCATCTTCCGGTAGAGTTGGAGCATCAGGCATATTGGGCCATTAAGCAGTGTAACATGGATTACCCAGTCGGGGGTGAAGAGGAAGCTGCAATTGCAAGAGCTGGAAGAGCTTAGATTGGATCCTATGAGAGTTCGCGTTTATACAAGGAAAAGACAAAGGCATTCCATGATAAGCAAATCCTGAGAAAAGAGTTTGTTGTGGCCAGAAAGTCCTCTTATTAACTTCCCGTCTCAAATTTATGCCTGGTAAACTTAGATCTAGATGGGATGGTCCTTTTGTGATTACTAATGTTTTTCCTTTTGTGCGTAGAACGTGTGATGAGCGGACCAGGAGTACTTCACAGTGAATAGACATCGCTTAAGTATTTTTATGAGGGACCCCAACAGCAGCCTGTGGAGGCAGAGATTAGGCTCACTGATGCCACGTACCCTCCTCAGTAGGATAGGGAGTCTTCTTCTCTTTTCTCTATTTTTCTTTTCTTTGCATTTTAATTTCAACTTTGATTGTTTAATAACAGGATTTTGTGAATAATACAGTCTGAACCCTCCTTGTGATAATTGTTGAGATGTACATAGTGTTGAACTTAGATTTTGTTTTTGATGGATCATTCTGGTTGGACTGAATTTCTCAACTCTTAGATTATCTGACTTGGTAGTTGATTTTGTGATGCTGATTGCGTGCTAGTATTGACCCTTGTAGATTTTGGGCCTGTGCGAATAGAATTTATTTTCTGCCATTCTTTCTTTCTTGTGTGCTTCTGCTCATGATTTTGTTCTCTAGAACTTGCCCTTTTTCTTTTTGAAACTGCATTTTTTCACTGGCATGCATAAATATAATAGAGGCCTTCTTTCTTTTATTTACCACTTTGGCCAGATAGCCATCCCTTGCATTATATTCTCGTTGGTTAGCCCCTTCGTGCCTTTTTGTATCATCCTTGTCTTAGCTACATTACAAGCCTAAGCGTAAAACCATTTTTATTCCGCACCTTGGAAAATTTATTAAGCATTAGTTTCACCTTAGTGTTGTGTTTAAGTGTGGGGGTTGCCCAGGGCGTGCAACATTTTAAGTGTGGGGGGAGGTATTTGATGCTAATTGTCATTTGCATTAAGTTTGGTCATTGTGCTTGTGTAAGTAATTGTGGAAGTCTTCAGAAAAAAAAAGAGAAAAAAAAAGAGAAAAAAAAAACAAAAAAAAAATAAAAGAAGAAAAATCTGAAATATATATATATATATATATATATATATGAGATAAAAAAATGTCAATTTGAGAAAAATTTGGTGTAATATTGAGTTTTTTGGGGAAGGAAATGAGTTTTTGTTGAAAGAGGCGATTTGTTTGTAAAAGTGCATTTCATCACTTAGTTGGTTTGAGCAAACCTTTGTGTTTCTTGACTAATGCTCTTTAAAATTTCTGGGTGCTTAGCCCTTCATCTCCAAACTTGTTCATACCTTCACCATAGCCCCATTACAACCTTGAATAATAAGTCCTCTTGATTTGTGCATGTATGTGTTTTGAGTAGTGGAGAAGTAGAATTTTAGCAAGCTTATGGTAGGGCAATTTTCTTGAGTGGAATTTGAGGGATACACTTGCTACCCTATACACTTGAAGATTAATTGAGAGCATACCTGAAAGGCCATTTTGCGTGATTAGCATCATCAATTGAGATTGCCATGTTTTATAATTTGAGATGAACAAATTTCTGTCATGATGGTTGATCTTTTGAAAATTTTTGTGTTCCTTGTTCAAGTTTTGCATTCTTGACAATTGTTAGAAAGGAGAGATTTATCTTTTAGTCTTTATTTTGTTTTATAATTTCTTTAGTTTTGTTTTGAGTTTTTAATTTTGCCCAGGAGTGCAAAAGGATAAGTGTGGGGGCATTTGATAATTGAATTTTATCACACTTAATTGTTGCATTTGATTAATGATTTTAGGGCTGTTTAGTGTGTAATTAAATAATTTTTGGTCCAAATTGGGCTTTGGGCTTTTAATTGGATTTAATTCATTTTCGTGCTATTTTTCCAGATTTACAACTGTTTCAGTATTTTGATCATAACTTTTGTTCTAGGTATCCGATTAACCTCATTCTTGTTTATTTTTGCAGATAACTCAAAGAACTACAAATGGTATTAGAGCCTTGAAGGCCAAATTCGGACAAGAAGGCAGTCAAAATTGGAGCCAAAGTCAGTCACGAATTCTGGAGCTATGTTTAGTTAATTGGGCTTAACTTTGTAATTAGGAGTCCAAATTACATGAGACAAAGCCATTAGTTATGTTTTTAATTTGGACCAGTTTTGGAGCCCTGACCCTGTTTAGTTTTAGGTTTAAATAGCAGATTAGGGTAACATGAACAACAGCTTTTGATTTTGGAGAAATTTCAGATCTACACCTCTTCTCTTTTCTCCATCTTGTTCTTCTTTTTCTTTCCTTTTGTTTTCTGTTTTTTCCCAGCCATGGTAGGCTAACTTTCCATTCAATCAACCCATGAATTGAGGTTTTTGCTGTTGAATCAAAGGAACCCGTGCTTCCATGAACTGAATCCGTTTTTCTTTCCCCTTTATTCGAATTGAGCAACACGATTGGTGTACGTTGAATCCGAGCAGATGAGGTTTGTTTATGATTTCTGTATTTTGATCATCCAGGGGAAGGGATTAAATGTTAGATTTAATATTTAGGTTGATTAACCCAAGGGACTTAAAATCAAAACAGGTTGAAGTGAACACTGTGCGATGGCATGAGTGAACACGCCAAGAGTTTGATTAAATGTTAGGTGATTGTCTAGTAGAGAGGGTTCCTATATGAATGCAGGGATTCCGATTTGTTTAGGGTCAACCACGAGATTTAGTAAATTTCTTTGTCCAGTGACGGATGTCCTTGAAACCTCAATTTCTGGGTTGGTTGATTGCTTTTAAATTGTTAATTTCATTTAATCTCTTGCTTTAATTTTCTCTTGCTTTAATTTTAATCGAATTAAAACCCCCCTGTTTATTGTTTTGTTTTTAATTGAGTGATTTAGTTCTATGCAAAAATCCTTGGGAGACGATCCAGGTTGTCCTATATTACAAATTTCTTTATAAGCCTGGTTAATTTGAGTGAGTTCGATAGTTCACGTCAATGATTGGGCTGCCCAAGATGGGCCAAACCCAGCCCCATGCATGCATATATATAAGATGCAAAAACAAAAAGTAAAAGAACTTAATGCTGGTTGAGGAAACATCCGAAATCAGTTTCTCTCTTGCTCTCTGATTCTTTCCACGAATTTGGGACTCAAATTCTGTTTCTAGGCATTCAATCTGTGGATCCACGGGTATGTCCTCTTGTAATATACTTCACATGATCAGTATATCTATTTTGATCCATATATGGGACCATTTGCATGAAATGATGATTATATGAGTTATAATCAACAGTTCTTGTACTTGATTCACATAATAGCAACATTTGACTTTGTTTGAGTTCTCAAAGTTTTGTTTTTTTTATCTTTTTAATTTTTCTATTTAGAGTTTTTGAAAGCTTAATTGAGGACATGGTAGCTGCTATGGAAATTAGGGAGCTGAATCCTTATAGGTTTGCTTTTACTCCCGTTGTTTGAATTCCAAGAAACTTCACTGGCACATATCATATAACAAAGTTCCAAGTGACCAAGAATTTGTTTCTCTTAGTCATGGATTCAAGTCCTGTTAACGGGCTTACATTTTTCCTTTCTTCAAAATTTCAGGCATTTCTAAGTTTTAAGGAGGACAATATCATTGTAACATGGGGTAAATTTTGGGTGAGAAGTCCTCATTCCAGGCTGATAACAATAATTGATGATCAACATGAGTCTACTGAGGTATATTGAATCTTTAAGAATTCAGTTTTGATTTCCTTTTTCCATCATAATGTAGCATATAATTCTTAGATAACTTTACATACATGGGTTTGTAGCTTTAATTTCTAATTTTTAAATATGATCTTCAAGGTTTTCATCCTTTGTGGCCTATAATTCAATATGGGAACCAAGCAAAGTCATCCTCTGCATTTCTTTCATTTTTACAAGAAGCTTTTGACGAACCTAAATATGAGACATATAATATTTATGTTTAAAACACTAATATGCTTCCCTCCAAGTACCATTATTGTATAAAGTGAAACAGGATCATCTATCCAATTTAATTTTGATTTAGATTTGTTATCTCAATGGGCTTAAGAAATGCAAGTTTCTTAAGTTACCAAACATCAATTTCTAACCTCAACATGAGATGAATTGATAGGTTACATATTTTGTTAATTTTGTATATCTTCTAGAGCTACTAATGTTCAGAAGTATGCTGTAGGAAAAGTCTTATCAAAAAGTTCTAGAACTGTGCCAAGTAACCCAAAAGTTGATTTGGCTAGCATAGATAATAGTTAATTTTTAGGTCTTCTTAGTGTTTGGTTTCTTGGAAATTGTAGGACATGGTGCTAGATGAAATTGTTAATTTTACTAAGTAATTTATCATTTTCTATGATGATCAATTAAGGTTCTATTTCCTTTTTGATTAATCAATCCTGAATAAAAACTATAGACATAAATTTATTGAATTTCTTCATCACCTAAAGGCTCTTCCAAATGCATGCTTATTGGATGGACAAGTAATTTTATGAAGACTTCATGCATGTCCATACTATATATCCATTAAATTTGCCACTATCTTCAATGATATTGTAGTTACATTATATTTATTGTGAAGGAAAACATTGAACTAAACATGTGTTTTTTTCTTTTTTCTATCTTAAAGTGCACACTTGGTTCTCTGAAAGATGTATAGTCTGTATGTTGAATTTTCTAGTAAGTCAAACACAACTGGGTTTTCTTTGGGACCAAACAAGGTGTTAAGTGTAGTGGAAGTGCTTCTCATTGGCGATGTCTTTTACGAAGCATATTATTTTACAAGAGTTTCTAGCTTTTGCTGGCAATTCTTCTCTGTTTCTTAATTATGTTTGCATCGTAGATGGCATGATTCTTGAATTGTTTTATTGTGTGTTTCCCTGTTATTAAATTCATTTTTTTAATTATATTTCCATTTTTTCGTTATTGTTTATTTTACCTGAATTTGAAAAGAGCAGGAGATACACCTATTGTTTGATGTGCCAATTGTTGATTTGATGATGTTCTCTGAGTAGGGAAAAAGATAACTTTTCTCTCTTAAAGAATTATTCTTTTTATAAAAAAGATAAAAGACAATAGTATGTAGGGAAGAAAACTGCCATGTTGATGCTTGCGATTGTAACAAAATTATTTTGCATGACTAGCTGTATTTTGCTGCAACCAAGTTGCTTTCTACACTATGCTTTCCATATCAGTTACACAATATTAAAGACTAGGCAGCTTTGTTGATTGTAATGGTTCCAAATCCCATTACTGTGTTAATTTGTAGGTATTGTATAAATTGGTTGCTGTATTTTTTCCTCTCGCAAATGATTTAATCTTCTCCAGTGTGGTTTTGAGCATAAATTGGCTGCTGCATTCTTATGGATTCCTTCTTGGCTGAATCTCTCATACTTTTTAAGTTTAGGATTAGGCACACAAGGCTAAACGTAGAAAAATATTGAGCATAATAAATGTAATTGATTTTCTATACAAATGGTGCTTTGGAAAGCATTATCTTTTGACATGAGTGTTTTGCTTTAAAAGCTTTGAGTTAAATTACAGGGCCAATTTTTTTATAAATCTGGTTACTTGAGTGGTTTCATTTTTTTCAGAAGTTTGAAGTTGTGGTTACATGTACACTCTGTTTTGGTTATAAGTCTAGTATGTCATAGTTTCCTAAGAATGAGGTGCAAAGGGCCAAAAATATTGCCAACTTTAGATTGCTCACTAATTAATAGTTTACGAAATGAAAATTGAAATGGTGATTAATTTGATCATTTTGTTATATTCACAATGTGTTATGTGGGGTCACATCTGAATTCTAAAAATGGTTTCTTTGAAGTCACATTCTTGGATTTTAGCAATTTCATAACTAACAGTGTCCTACTTGCAGAGCTTGGGAATAGCCATAAAACATTCATCTCCCTCCCTTGTTATTCATTAATAAACTTTTTTTCTTTTAATGCTCTTTGTTTGACTTCTTTTATTATTTCCCATTTTCTTAGATTTTTTATTTATTATCTAAATTGGAGCTGTGCTGCAGATCACTAATGGCAAATCAATTTGCTAGCTACTGTGTTTGGATAGAGATTTAATGGTTGGAAAAAGAGGAATCCCAATGAACCCCTTCCACTTGTGACTAACCAAAACCTTCTTGGGTGATTGAGGTAAGAATTCTTTCTCCCTTCCAAATTCTGTAACACCTAGGTTTTATATACATACATATATATAGGATTCCATTAACTTCTATAAATAGAATTGGACTTAAATAAATCCCTCTGGTTTCAGCTGTATTTGTCCCATATACACTTGTTTTCCTTTTAATTTGATCCAAGTTCCATACTTAGGAAAATTCTCAATATTTTCAGTTTTAAGTATTTAGATATTGAACAACTTGGAACCAATTTTTAGCTCAAAAATAACTCATTTAGTCCCTTTATTACATTGGGTTTGAAGATCACTCAAAATGACTGCTATACTGCAGTGTTGGCTGTCCAAGTGTAATTAAATTAGCTAGAGGTCTTGAAAATTCATGTACATCTCTTTATTTAAGCTTGAAACAGAACTTTTATATAACTACAATTTTGAGGAACTCTAGTTACGCCTTGCAGCTCTTAATTCTCCCTTGGTTCCTCTCTCTTTTCATGTTTTCAGAATCTTCTCTCTTCCTTAATAATTTTCCTAATTATAATTTTATCTTCAAAACTCCTTAATTTAATTATAAAATCCACTTAGTTAATCTTCTAATCATTTTTTCTTGAGCATTAACATGAAGGAAATGAACGTAGGCACACTTTTAGGGATGTTACAAATTCTGCTTGAGACTGGTTATGGAGAATAATTAGGAGCTGTTTTATCTTGGCAAATGAGTGTTGAAATCTTATTTAATGTACAAATCTGCCTTGGAAAACAATTGAGTGTTGCAAGCCATTTTCTTGCACAAGTGTTAGAGATATTAGTTTCTGTTATGGTCAGTAAGTTACTCACCTTGATCCTATGGATTTAAATTTATTTTAATTGTGGATGTTTAAGAAATTTATTTTTGATATGGTTATGTTTGACGATTGTATGTATACCTAAGTAGTGGAAAAAGTACTGGTGAATTAATGAGTTCAAATCTGATTTTGAATTATACTACTGTTATGGAATTTTTTTTTACCAAAAAAATGAGCATGTAAAATTCTAGATTCTGATTTTTACTATGTTATATAGTTCAAGATGTTGTGGATATCCCTTGAAATTTTTTGTGGCCAATGATTGAGTGTAGCTATGATAAATGAAAAAGTAAAGATGCATGGACAGATTTGGGTGACAGCTCAATTAAGTAGGAAGACCTTTTAGATTGGAGGCCAGTTGAAAGTCCAAATGATTGAATTTAAAGCTAAAATTTTTATAGGATATACCAAAGACATTGTTAAGAAGTTTCATGGCAAAAAATAATGAATTCAATTAAGTTAATGAATTTGGGAAAGTTGCTATTTGAGATTTCTGATTTAAGCAGGATATGGAAATGTTTCAATCACATCCTTAATCATTCTCTTGTTTAAATTATAGGCTGTATTGTAATGAATAAGTGGAAAAGGAGATGGAAAAAGCTTAAAGATAAGAGTTTGCCAAAATATCTTAAAGGAGTGGATGGATTTTTAGAATTTGCTTTTATAGGTCCTAAGCCTAAAAAAACAATCCTGTAGATGTAATAATATCTATTATAAGATAAGACGTAAGCTTTAGTTATACTTATACCATTCTTGTGTCTTCAAGAATATCTTTCTAGTTTCTATACAACAAGAACTCCTTTCTTGTGTCTTCTAGAATAAGCTTTAGTTATAATAGGTCTACCAAATTCATAGTTAAGGTATATGTGCATGAAAGTAATCACTAATTGCCTTACTAGTCTTAGGACAATTCCTCTACACCTTTCAAAATGAAATCATAAGCTCCAATAAGTTAATGACATGATTTAGGTTATCTTAAGAGAAATTGTATACATTCTTTCTAAGAGTATAAAAGTGATAACTATGGGGTAGATAAAAGACTTGAAAAACAATAAAAAAAATGATTAGGCACAAGAACACAAGTTAGGATCCTTAGGCTAGAGACCTCGATGTGTGGATTGGGCACACGATCACGAGTTCAAGTCGTAACTAAGCCTATTCCATGGAAGAGGTGTTGGTTGGGATGACAGTTTGTGACGTGTGGGTTAGGCGCACGGTCACAAGTTCGAATCCCCTAGGCTAGAGCTCTCGATGTGTGGATTAGACGCACGGTTACGAGTTCAAGTCGTACTATTTCATGGAACAGGTGTTGGCTGAGATGACAGTTTGTGATGTGTGGGTTAAGCGCACGGTCACAAGTTTGAATCTTCTAGGTTAGAGCTTTCGATGTATGGATTGGGTGCACAGTCACGAGTTTAAGTCATAGCTAAGCCAATTTCATGGAATGGGTGTTGGTTGGGATGGCAATTTGTGATGTGTGGGTTAGGCACATGATCATAAGTTTGAGTGCGTAGGCTAGAGCTCGTGATGCATGGATTGGGCCATGGTTATACGTTCAATCCGTAGCTAAGCTAGTTTCATGAAAATGGTGTTGGTTGGGATAAAAGCTTGTGATGTATGGGTTAGGCGCACGGCCCAAGTTTGAGTCCTTAGGCTAGACTCTTGATGTGTGGATTAGGCGCATGATCATATGTAGCTAAGCCGGTTTCATGAAAAAGGTATTGGCTGGGATAAAAGCTTGTGATGTGTGGGTTGGGCGCACGGTTACAAGTTCGAGTTCTTAGGCTAGAGCTCTTGATGTGTGGATTAGGCGCACGATCATGAGCTCAAGTCGTAGCTAAGCCTATTTCAGGAAAATGGTGTTAGGTGGGATAAAAGCTCGTGATGTGAGGGTTGGGCACACATTCACAAATTCGAGTCCTTAGGTTAAAGCTCTTGATGTGTGGATTAGACGCACGGTCATACGTTTAAGCCGTAGCTAAGCCAGTTTCATGGAAAAGGTGTTGGTTGGGATAAAAAGCTTGTGAGCTCTTGATGTGTGGAATGGGTGCATGGCCATATGTTTAAGTTGTAGCTAAGCCAGTTTCAGGAAAAAAAATGTTGGCAGGGATAAAAGCTTGTGATGTGTGGGTTTAGGCGCACGGTCACAAGTTTGAGTACATGGTCATGTGTTCAAGTCGTAGCTAAACCAGTTTCACGAAAATGGCGTTGGCTGGGATAAAAGCTTGTGATGTGTAGGTTAGGCGCACGGTCAACAAGTTCGAGTCCTTAGGCTAGAGCTCTTGATGTGTGGATTGAGCGCACGGTCATATGTGGCTAAGCTAATTTCATGAAAAAGGTGTTGGCTGAGATAAAAGCTTGTGATGTTTGGGTTGGGCGCACGGTCACAAGTTCTACTCCTGAGGCTAGAGCTCTTGATGCGTGAACTAGGCGCACGGTCATAAGTTCAAACTGTAGCTAAGCCTGTTTCATGAAAATAGTGTTGGCTGGGATAAAAACTTGTGATGTGTGGGTTGGGCGCACGGTCACAAGTTCGAGTTCTTAAGCTCGAGCTCTTGATGTGTGGATTGGGACGCACGTTCATACGTTTAAGCTGTAGCTAAGCCAGTTTCATGAAAAAGGTGTTGGCTGGGATAAAAGCTTGTGATGTATGGGTTAGGCGCACAGTTATTCGTCCAAGCCGTAATTAAGCCAGCTTCATGAAAAAGTGTTGGCTGATGTATGGATTAGGCACAAGGTCACAAGTTTGAGTCCTTAGTCTAGAGCTTTTGATGTGTGGATTGGGCGCACGGTCATGAATTCAAGCTGTAACTAAGCCTGTTTCATGGAAATGGTGTTGGCTGGGATAAAAGCTTGTGATGTGTGGGTTAGGCGCACGATCACAAGTTTGAGTCATTAGGCTAGAGCTCTTGATGTGTGGATTGGGTGCACAGTCATGAGTTCAAGCCGTAGCTAAGCCTGTTTCATGAAAATGGTGTTGGCTGGGATAAAAGCTTGTGATGTGTGGATTAGGCACACGGTCAGAAGTTTTGAGTCCACGGTCATGAGTTCAAGTTGTAGCTAAGCCAGTTTTCAAGAAAATGGTGTTGGCTGGGATAAAAGCTTGTGATGTGTGGGTTGGGCGCACGGTCACAAGTTCTTGTCCTTAGGCAAGAGCTCTTGATGTGTGGATTTGGCGCACGGTCAGGATCTCAAGCTGTAGCAAAGCCTATTTCATGAAAATGGTGTTGGCTGGGATCAAAGCTTGTGATGTGTGGGTTGGGTGCACAGTGACAAGTTCGAGTCCTTATGCTAGAGCTCTTGATGTGTCGATTGGGCGCACGGTCATACGTAGCTAAGCTAGATTCATGAAAAAGGTGTTGGCTATGATAAAAGCTTGTGATGTGTGGGTTAGGCGCACGGTCACAAGTTCGAATCATCAGGCTAGAGCTCTTGATGTGGATTGGGCACACGGTCAAGAGTTTAAGTAGTAGCTAAGCCTGTTTCATGAAACTGGTGTTGGCTGGGATAAAAGCTTGTGATGTGTGGATTAGGCACACGGCCACAAGTTCGAGTCCATGGTAATGAGTTCAAGCCGTAGCAAAGTCAGTTTCATGAAAATGGTGTCGGCTAGGATAAAAACTTATGATGTGTGGGTTAGGCGCACGGTAACAAGTTTGAGTTCTTAGGCTAGAGCTTTTGATGTGTGGATTGGGCTCACAGTCATGCATAGCTAAGCCAGTTTCATGAAAAAGGTGTAGGCTGGGATAAAAGCTTGTGGTGTGTGGGTTGGGCGCACGGTCACAAGTTTGAGTCCTTATGCTAGAGCTCTTGATCAGTCGATTGGGCGCACGATCATACGTAACTAAGCCAGTTTCATCACAAAGGTTGTTGGCTAGGATAAAAGCTTGTGATGTGTGGGTTGGGCGCACGATCAGAAGTTCGAGTCCTTAGGCAAGAGCTCTTGATGTGTGGATTGGGCGCACGGTCACGAGCTTAAGCCGTAGTGAAGCCTATTTCTTGAAAATGGTGTTGGCTAGGATAAAAGCTTGTGATGTGTGGGTTAGGCACACGGTCACAAGTTTGAGTCCTTATGCTAGAGCTCTTGATCAGTCGATTGGGCGCACGATCATACATAACTAAGCCAGTTTCATCACAAAGGTGTTGGCTAGGATAAAAGCTTGTGATGTGTGGGTTGGGCGCACGATCAGAAGTTCGAGTCCTTAGGCAAGAGCTCTTGATGTGTGGATTGGACGCACGGTCACGAGCTCAAGCCGTAGCTAAGCCTATTTCATAAAAATGGTGTTGGCTGGGATAAAAGCTTGTGATGTGTGGGTTGGGCACACGGTCACAAGTTTGCGTCCTTAGTTTAGAGCTCTTGATGTGTGGATTGGGCGCATGGTCATAGGTTCAAGCCGTAGCTAAGCCTGTTTCATGGAAATGGTGTTGGCTGGGATAAAACTTGTGATGTGTGGGTTGGGCGCACGATCACAAGTTTGAGTCATTAGGCTAGAGCTCTTGTTGTGTGGGTTGGACACACAGTCACGAGTTCAAGCTGTAGCTAAGCCTGTTTCATGAAATGGTGTTGGTTAGGATAAAAGCTTATGATGTGTAGATTAGGCACATGCTCACAAGTTTCAGTCGTTAGGCTCTAGCTCTTGATGTGTGGATTGGGCACACGGTCCTTAATTCAAGCCGTAGCTAAGCCAGTTTCATGAAAAAGGTGTTGGTTGGGATAAAAGTTTGTGTTGTGTGTATTTGACACACAATCACAAGTTTGAATGCTTAGGCTAGACTCTAATTAAGTAGGTTAGTGGGATTTGATGTTTTATGGCTTGGTTTGTTTTGTTTATTTGATTTTAGTAAAGTTTTGTTATGTTATTGGTGTCTTAGGCGGTAAAAGAGACCTTTTTAGGGCAACATTTGATTGCTAAGGCTTTATACGACTTTTTCATTTACTTTAAATCTCTTAAATCTTAAAGTCTTAATATTTGCGACGATAAATTTTAAGTTGCTTTTGTTTTAAACTGCAATTAAAATGAAAGTGGTATATGGGAGACTTGCTTTTATTTTATCTTCATTTATATGTTGCATCTAATGTTTAAATTTTTTTTCTATTCGAGCAAATGTTGCTATTAATTGGAAAATGTTGCCAATCGCTACTGGGAGGAGATTCAAGCTGAGCTTGAGGTGACTCTCTTCTTCCCCTATCCCTTCTTTTTGTGGTTGTTTTGAATGGGATAAATGTCAAATGTGTTCCTTTGTTTATACTCTCTGTTATTAAGTTTATTTGTTGTTTCTTTGTTTCTTCATTTTGTAATTGATCTCATGTCTAGGGATTGCTTTCATTTTAAAATTTGTTTCTAATTGCCTTTATTTAATAATGATATTCATGATTTTCACTGCCCTTCAAATGTGAAATTCAATAAAAGTAAACTGTTTGTTGAGAATTAATTTGGTTTCCAATAAAGTTATTTCTATTTAGTTGGATAGTATGACTTGGTGTAAATGCTATATACAAATAGCTGAACAAAGAAGACAACACCATATTATACTAACAGCTAAACAAAGAAAGCATATATATATATATATATATATGGACTAAGTGCTGCATGAAATGTCCCGTTTTTCTATCTTTCTTTTCCCCTAAAAATGAAAACTCTCACTTTTGACAATTGGGTGGTCCATATCATCACATTAGCCAACTAGGATGATACCATGATATATCTATAATAACAAATAGAAGTGAGCGAGAACATGTTCATACCTAGACTCATAGAGGAGCATTCACGTGAAGTTACTGTTCATGAAAAGAGACAGAGAATCTCAAAGCATTCACGTGAAGTTACTGTTCATGAAAAGAGACAGAGAATCTCAAATATGATGAGTAAATGAGTAAAAATTGATTGTGGGTGCGTGAGTCATCATGACCTTATTATTTAACTTTCTCAACATAATGAATTAGATTCTTGCCAAGTCTAATTCAAAAACTGGTACCCCTATAAACTTGGTCAAATAACTCTTGCTCTCCCCTGAAGCATGTGATACATAATAACCTCTAATTGTTGTGGTAGATGATATTGATTCAGTGTTGTCAAATTTTAAATTTAGTGCTGTCTTCATAACTACGATTGTTTTAATACTGGCTGGCACTTGGCTTCGCTTCTCTATTAGAAACACAACAGCAATATTATTTATGTAACCTATAGCCTAATAATCAGTGATAATTGCTTAAGTGTTTGTATCATTTGCTGCTACAATTCAAAAATAGGTACCTCTACAAACTTGCTCAGATAGCCCTTGCTCTCCCCTAAATCACGTGATATGACTATAATTTTTATGGCTAGATGATAATATTGTTCCTAGTGTGTTGCTGCAAGAAATATGCAAAACACTTGGCTTTTTAACTACAACTACTTTGGTACTAGCCATCACTTGGCTCATCTGTTAGAAGTGCAGTACTATTTATGTAACACCTAAGCTAATAATTGCCTAACATATCCTCATCTCTTGAAGCTTTGGTGAGAGCTTGGGTCACACAAACATTATCTAGCCTTCTCGAATCACGAAAACTCGTTAAGTTTATCCGTTTGACCAAAAAGTTAAAGATAAACCCAAAGAAACTAAACTTTCGTCTAAGAGAAGCAATAACAAATAACCAAGACATATTCTCATCCCTTGAACCTTTGGGGAGAGCTTGGGGTCATACAAACATATCTAGGCCTTTCGAATCACGAAAACTAGTTAAGTTTGCTCGTTTGATCGTAAAGTCAAAGTTAGACCAAAAGGAAGCAAACTTTCTTGTGAGAGAAAAAACAATTAATAACCAAGACATATTCTCATCCCTTGAAGCTATGGGGAGAGTTTGGGGTCACACAAGCATCCTCTAGGCCTCTTGACTAATGGAAACTATCTAAGTTTGTCCATATGACCAAAAAGTCAAAGATAAACCCAAAGGAACTAAACTTTTGTCTAAGAGAACCACTAACGAATAATCAAGACATATTTTCATCCCTTGAAGCTTTGGGCAGAGCGTGGGGTCACACAAAAATTCTCAAGGCCTCTTGAATCACGAAAACTATCTAAGTTTGTCCATATGATGAAAAAGCCAAAGATAAACCCAAACGAACTAAACTTTTATCTAAGAGAACCACCAACGAATAAAACCAAGACATATTCTCATCCCTCGAAGCTTTGGGCAGAACGTGGGGTCACACAAATATCCTCTAGGCCTCTCGAATCATGAAAACTATCTAAGTTTGTCTGTTTGACCAAAAGGCCAATGATAAACTCAAAGGAACCAAACTTTTCTTCTAGGAGAAATAATAACGAATAACCAAGACATATTCTCATCCCTTGTAGCTTCGGGGAGAGCTTGGGGTTACACAAACATCCACTAGGCCTCTTGAATCACGAAAAACTTGTTTCGTTTGTCCGTTTGACCAAAAAGTCAAAGAAAGAATCAAAAGGAAAGAAAACTTTCGTTTCCAACGAGAAATAACAACGCATAATCAAGACATATTCTCATCCCTTGAAGCTATGTGGAGAGTATAGGGTCACACAGACATTCTTTCAGGCCCCTCGAATCACGAAAGCTATGTAAGTTTGTTTGTTTGACCAAAAAGTCAAATTAGACCAAAAGGAACCAAATTTCGTCTAAGAGAAACAAAACGAAAAGCCAAGACATATTCTCAACCCTTGAAGCTTTGGGGAGAGCTTGGGGTCACCCAAACATTCTCTAGGTTTTTCGAATCAGAAAACTATCTAAGTTAGTCCATTTGACCAAAATGTCAAAGATAAATCAAAAGAAACAAAACTTTCCTCTAAGAGAAACAGTAACGAATAAATTAGACATATTTTCATCCCTTGAACCTTTGGGGAGAGTGTGGGGTCACGCAAACATCCTCTAGGCCTCTCAAATTTTGAAAACTAGTTTAAGTTCATAAACGTAAAGTTAGAACAAAAGGAAGCTAACTTTCGTCTGAAAGAAATAACAATGAATAACCCAGATATATTCTCATCCCTTAAAGCTTTGGAGAGTGCTTGCGATCACACAAATAACCTCTAGGACTCTCGAATCATGCAAAGTGGCCAAGTTTGTCTGTTTGACCATAAGGTCAAAGTTAGACTAAATGGAAACAAACTTTTGTCTACGAGAAAGAACAATGAATAACCAAGACATATTCTCATCACTTGATCCTTTAGGCAATGCTTGGGGTCACTGATAATTGAATTTTATCACACTTAATTGTTGCATTTGATTAATATTTTAGGGCTGTTTAGTGTGTAATTAATGAATTTTGGTCCAAATTGGGCTTTGGGCTTTTAATTGGATTTAATTCATTTTCGTGCTATTTTTCTAGATTTATACTGTTCCAGTATTTTGATCATACCTTTTGTTCTAGGTATCCGATTAACCTCGTTCTTATTTGTTTTTGAAATAACTCAAAGAGCTACAAATGGTATTAGAGGCTTGAAGGCCAAATTCGGACAAGAAGGCAGTCAAAATTGGAGCCAAATCAGTCACGAAATTCTGGAGCTATGTTTAGTTAATTGGGTTTAACTTTGTAATTAGCAGTCCAAATTACTAGGACCAAAGCCATTAGTTATGTTTTTAATTTTGGGTCAGTTTTGGAGCCTTGACCCTGTTTAGTTTTAGGTTTAAATAGCATATGAGGGTAACATGAACAATGGCTTTTGATTTTGGAGGAAATTTCAGATCTACACCTCTTCTCTTTTCTCTCATCTTGTTCATCTTGTTCTTCTTTTTCTTTCCTTTTCGTTTTCTTTTTTCCCAGCCATGGTAGGGCTAACTTTCCATTCAATCAACCCATGAGTTGAGGTTTTTGCTGTTGAATCCAGAGGACCCGTGCTCTCCATGAACTGAATCCGTTTTTCTTCCCCCTTTACTTGAATTGAGCAACACGATTGTGTACGTTGAATCGAGCGGATGAGGTTTGTTTATGATTTCTGTATTTTGATCATCCAGGAGAAGGGATTAAATGTTAGATTTAATATTTAGGTTGATTAACCCAAGGGACTTAAAATCAAAACAGGTTGAAGTGAACATTGTGCGATGGCATGAGTGAACACGCCAAGAGTTTGATTAAATGCTAGGTGATTGCCTAGTAGGAGAGGTTCCTATATGAATGCAGGGATTCCGATTTGTTTAGGGTCAACCACGAGATTCAGTAATTCTTTGTCCAGTGATGGATGCCCTTGAAACCTCAATTCTGGGTTGGTTGATTGCTTTTAAATTGTTAATTTCGTTTTATCTCTTGCCTTTAATTTTTCTCTTGCTTTAATTTTAATGGAATTAAAACCCCCTGTTTATGTTTTTTGTTTTAATTGAGTGATTTAGTTCTATGCAAAATCCTTTGGTAGATGATCCAGGTTGTCCTATATTACAAATTTCTTTATAAGCCTGGTTAATTTGAGTGAGTTCGACAGTTCACGTCAAATTTTGGTGCCGTTGCCGGGGAGTTTTTGCATTGTTCTTTTGATCTCGATTATTGCATATTAATAGCAGATTAAAGTAGAGTAGCTGCATTTCATTTTGTTCCTTGTTCCACACTTGAGTAGAATAGAGTAGCGTAGTAGTGTCGAAAGTGTCAAAAGTGTCGCAAGTGTCGCATAATTGGACTAACCTGTGGAGTTAGGTGCTGAGGCTTGGTATCCAAAGTTTATCCACCATCCTGAGCAAAACTAACCCCTTTCGAGTTAATCTGGGGTCAAAATCTCGAAATTTCTTCATCTGGTATGAGTTTTCTTGTTAAATTCCATCGTTTAGACCACTTTTTTAATTTTTTTTATTTTCGTGATTTTTAAAAATCGCCAAAAAATTACAGAAAATCAAAAATACATTTTAGAATTTTACTGTGGTGGTCCCATAATTTTTAAAATTCATTTGATAGTGCTTCTGATTTTATTTTGGCTAATTTCTTAGTGTAGTTTACATATTTTGTATGCTGTTAGTTTTTTTGCCTGCTATGCCTTATGCTGTATGACTAGAAGTAGTAGCAATGCACATGACCTATTTGCTTTTGATCCTGAGATAGAGAGAACATTGCATGTTGCTAGAAGGGCTTCTAGGCTAAGTCATAGGATTGTTAACTGAACTTAATCCTGAGTCTGAGCATATTCAGGATATTGAGCATTCTGATTCTATTCCATCTGTTAATTTTCCTAGTTTCTTCTAATAGTGTAGATTTTACTTATTCTAGTGATAGTTTTATTAATTCTGAGAGCATGGATAATAGAACTTTAAAGGAATTGGCTGCACCTGACGTTAACTATCAACCCTTGTGCATCCAATATCCTGATCTTGATGCTGACTTTGAGCTTAAATCTGGTCTTATCCATTTGCTTCCCAAGTTTCATGGTCTTGCAGGTGAGGATCCACATAAGGCATTTCAAGGAGTTCCATGTGGTTTGCAGCACAATGGAAACCACAAGGAATTGATGAGGAGCAGATTAAATTGAGAGCTTTTCCTTTCTCTCTAGATGGAGGAGCCAAGGACTGGCTGTACTACCTTCAACCCTCATCCATTGGAAGCTGGAATTGACATGAAGAGATTATTTCTAGAGAAGTTTTTCCCAGCCTCAAGAGCCACTGCAATCAGAAAGGAGATATGTGGCATAAGGCAAGCAAATGGAGAGAAATTTGCATGAATACTGGGAGAGGTTCATGTGCAAGTTGTCCACACCACCAGATATCTGATCAGTTGCTGATAGTATACTTCTATGAAGGCTTGTTACCCATGGACAGAAATATAGTGGATGCAGCCAGTGGTGGAGCTTTAGTTGATAAGACACCTGCTGCGGCCAGAGAATTGATAGCAAAACATGACAGCTAATTCCCAACAATTCGGCACTAGAGCAACCAGCAGTGGGGTGTTCTCAATTCAAGCGCCCCCCAGTCCAATATCACAGTGCCCAGAAACTAGCAATAGTATCCGGTGCAGACCACCAGAGACTGGAAAATAGACTAGACGAATTGACCTCATTAGTAAGGCAATTGGCAATGACACAAACAGTGCATTCTCCTACTCCACAGATAAGCAGACCATGTGGTATCTGTTCTGATCCACTCCACCCCACTGATGCTTGCCCAACTCTGCAAGAGGGCACCTCTCTAGACCAATCAGTAGCTGCAGCAGGAGTCTTTCTTGGAAAGCCACAGTATCAGCAGCAACATAATCCATTTTCAAACACTTATAATTCTGGCTGGAGAGATCATCCAAACTTATGGCGGAACCAGAACCAGAACCAGATTCAGAGCCATAACCAGCAGAATTTTTCACAATACCAACATAGGCAGTTTCCACAGCACAAACAAAATTTTCAACAGTCTGTACCTCCACAGCCAGTGCAACAGCAGCCACCAGGCCAACAGCAGACCAGTAGTGGTCCTTCACTGGAAGATTTGGTGAAGCAGCTTGCAACGAACAATTTGCAATTCCAGCAGAGAACTGAATCTTCCATTCAGAATTTGCAAACCTCAGATTGGGCAGTTAGCAACATCACTGAACCTAGCTCCAACCCCAGGGATCTAACAACTCTCTTCGTTCACAGACAATTCCCAATCCGAAGGGGAATGTTAGTGCTATATCCCTAAGGTCTGGCAAGCAACTAGAAGAGCCCAAGCAAGTTGCAGTTGAGGCTAAACCAACCCTAGAAAAGGAGAAGACTTGATGCTAAGAAAAGTGAAACGTTGAAGCAAAGCAATGATGAGTCTGAAACCCCCATCCCTCTACCTTTCCCTCAGAGAGCCCTTCAATCCAAAAAGTTGGCAGAGAAAGGACAAGAGAAGGAGATCCTAGAGACGTTCAGAAAAGTTGAAGTTAAAATCCCTCTCTTAGATGCGATCAAGCAGATTCCCAAATATGCCAAATTTCTGAAGGAGTTATGTACCAACAAGAGGCGACTGAAGGGGAATGAGCGAGTGAGCTTGAGCCAGAATGTGTCAGCACTCATCCAGCCCATGCCTAAGAAGTGCAAAGAATCCAGGGATGTTTACTATTCCTTGCATAATTGGAAATTGTAAATTTGATGATTGCATGTTAGACTTAGGTGCTTCCATAAATGTCATGCCTGAATCTGTTTATAATTCTCTTGGTCTCGGTCCTTTGCGTGCTACTGGTGTTGTTATCCAGTTAGCTAAGAGGAGTAATGCTCACCCTATTGGTATGATTGAGGATGTTTTAGTTAGAGTAAATGAATTAATATTCCCTGCTGATTTTTACATTTTAGAGATGGAGGGTGAGTCTCCTGGCAGTGGACCCCCAATTATTCTCGGAAGCCCTTTCTTGAAAACAGCTAGGACTAAGATAGATGTGCATTCTGGTACTCTTTCCATGGAATTTGGTGATAGTATTGTGCATTTTAATATCTTTGATGCCATGAAACATCCTAGGGAAGAGCATTCAGTTTTGTGCATTGATGTGATTGATGATGTGGTTGATGATGTTTATGCTGAATTGTGTCTTGATTATCCAGATTTTGCATCTGTTAATGACGCTGTTGTTTGTGGTTGTACTGATAATGAATGGTGCCCTGTTTGTACTGAATTTTCATGCTTTTCGAATTTTGTGATGCACTAAATAGTGATGATGATTCTGATTTAATTAGTGATTCTGACTTGCCTGCTGATGTTAATTCTGATGTAAACATTGTGCAATCTGGGCAAAGTTCTGCTTTCTGAATTTATTTTCAGGCACTATAGGTTCAACTGATGTACATGCTGCAGAATTGGTGCAACCCACCAAGCTTCTTCCCTCTACTAAGGCAGCCGCCTAAGTTAGAGCTGAAATCTCTACCTGATCACTTAAAATATGCCTTCCTGGAGGAGAATGAGCAGCTGCCAGTCATTGTGGCAAGAAACCTTCTACCTGATCAAGAGGAGCAGCTGATGAGATTATTGAAGGAAAATAAGAAGGCGATTGGGTAGACTTTAGCTGATATTGTTGGCATTAGCCTTTTCCATGTGCATGCATCGAATTTCATTGGAAGAGGGTGCTAAGCCAGTGAGGCAACCTCAGAGGCGCTTGAATCCCTTATTCTGAATGTGGTGAAGAAGGAAGTGACTAAGCTCCTGCAAGCTGGCATTATCTACCCCATCTCTAACAGCCAGTGGGTCAGCCCAGTTCAGGTAGTCCCCAAAAAGTCTGGAGTGACTGTAGTGGCCAACCAGAAAAAATGAGCTATTTCCCACAATAGCTCAGAACAGTTGGAGAGTCTACATAGACTACCGAAAGCTCAACCAGGCCACCCGCAAGGATCACTATCCTTTACCCTTTATTGATCAGATGTTTGGAGCGGTTGGCTGGCAAGTCTCACTATTGTTTCTTGGATGGCTACTCAGGCTACTTCCAAATCCATATTGCACCAGAAGATCAAGAGAAGACTACCTTCACATGCCCCTTTGGAACATTTGCTTACAGAAGGATGCCCTTTGGACTCTGCAATGCGCCTGGAACCTTTCAGCGGTGCATGGTAAGCATCTTTTCTGAATTTTTAGAGGATTACATGGAAGTATTTATGGATGATTTTACTGTGTATGGGTCTTCTTTTGATGCATGCTTGGGTAGTTTGGCTAGAGTCTTGAATAAATGCATTGAGACCAATCTTGTGTTGAACTTTGAGAAATGTCATTTCATGGTTGAGTCAGGGATAGTTTTTAGGACACGTAGTGTCTAGAAAGGGTATTGAGGTAGATCCTGCTAAGATAGATGTTATTTCTGCTTTACCTTACCCCCCGTCTGTGCGGGAAGTACGTTCTTTTCTTGGTCATGCAGGATTCTACCGGCGCTTCATCCAGAACTTTAGCAAGATTTCCCGGCCCCTGTCCAACCTTCTGCAGCACGACACAGATTTTGTGTTTGATGATGAGTGTAAGCCGGCCTTTAATCATTTGAAGCGCTGCTTGATCACAACTCCGGTGATCCAGCCACCAGATTGGTCTCTTCCATTTGAGCTGATGTGCGATGCCTCCAACTATGCTGTTTGGTGTAGTTCTTGCTCAGCGGGTCAATAAGGCTCCTCATGTCATTGCCTATGCCTCCAAGACTTTGGATTCTGCCTAGTCTAATTACACAACCACTGAGAAAGAACTTTTGGCTGTAGTTTTTCACACTTAATAAGTTTAGGTCATATCTGCTAAATACTAGGGTGATTGTCTTTTCTGACCATGCAGCCTTGAAGTTTCTTTTGAAAAAAGGCAGATGCTAAGCCTCAACTTATTCGGTGGATGTTGTTGCTCCAAGAATTCGACATTGAGATTAAGGATAGAAGTGGAGCAGAGAACTGGGTAGCTAATCACTTGAGTTGGATCACTCACCATCCTTCTGACCTCTCTCTCATTCGGGATGATTTTCCTGATGGGCAGCTTTTACAGCTGCAAGGTAAGCTTCCATGGTATGCTGACTTGGTAAATTATTTGGTTGCTGGTGTTTTACCTGCTGATTCCACTAGGGCCCAGACTCTGAAATTGAAAAGTGAATCTAATTACTATGTTTGGGATGACCCTTATTTGTGGAGATTCTGTAATGACCAAGTAATTAGGAGATGTGTGCCAGATAATGAGTTTCATTCCATTTTACATTTTTGCCATGCTTCTGCCTGTGGTGGTCACTTTGGACCCCAAAGAACTGCTAGGAAAGTGTTAGATTCTGGTTTATTTTGGCCTTCCTTGTTTCATGATTCATATCTGTTTTGCAAGTCATGTGAGAACTGTCAAAGGGCAGGGAGTATTTCCCGTAGGCATGAGATGCCCCAGCAACCTATACTGTTTTGTGAAGTTTTTTATGTTTGGGGTATTGATTTTTATGGGTCCATTTCCTGTTTCCCATGGTTTTACTTACATATTGCTGGCTGTTGATTATGTCTCAAAATGGGTTGAGGCGAAAGCCACCCGGATTGATGATTCTGCTGTGGTTGTAGAATTTTGTCAGGGCCTCACATTTTTTTGCAGGTTTGGTGTTCCTAGAGCTATTATCAGTGACCAGGGCTCTCATTTTTGTAACCGAAGCATGGATGCTTTATTACGGAAGTATGGAGTGATTCACAAGGTTGCCACAGCAATACCACCCATAGACCAATGGCCAAGCTGAAATCTCGAACAGAGAGATTAAGCAAATCCTTCAAAAGACTGTTAACTCTAACCGGAAAGATTGGAGCAAGAGGCTAGATGACGCTTTGTGGGCATATCGGACTGCCTACAAGGCTCCGATTGGGATGTCTCCCTATCGGCTTGTCTTTGGTAAGGCATGTCATCTTCCGGTAGAGTTGGAGCATCAGGCATATTGGGCCATTAAGCAGTGCAACATGAATTTGGCCCAATCGGGGATGGAGAGGAAGCTGCAATTGCAAGAACTGGAAGAGCTTAGATTGGATGCCTTTGAGAGTTCGCGTTTATACAAGGAAAAGACAAAGGCATTCCATGATAAGCAAATCTTGAGAAAAGAGTTTGTTGTGGGCCAGAAAGTCCTCTTATTTAACGCCCGTCTCAAATTTATGCCTGGTAAACATAGATCTAGATGGGATGGTCCTTTTGTGATTACTAATGTTTTTCCTTTTGGTACAGTAGAACTGTGTGATGAGCGAACCAGGAGTACTTTTACAGTGAATGGACATCGCCTTAAGCATTTTTATGAGGGACCCCAGCAGCAGCCAATGGAGGCAGAGATTAGGCTCACTGATGCCACGTATCCTCCCTCAGGAGGATAGGGAGTCTTCTTCCTCTTTTCTCTATTTTTCTTTTCTTTGCATTTTTAATTTCAACTTTGATTGTTAATAACAGGATTTTGCGAATAATACAGTCTGAACCCTCCTTGCGATAATTGTTGAGATGTACATAGTTTTCGACTTGGATATTTTGTTTTTTGATGGATCATTCTGGTTGGACTGAATTTCTCAACTCTTAGATTATCTGACTTGGTAGTTGATTTTTGTGATGCTGATTGTGTGTTGGTATTGACCCTTGTCAGATTTTGGGCCTGCGTAAATGGAATTTATTTTCTGCCATTCTTTCTTTCTTGTGTGCTTCTGCTCATGATTTGTTCTCTAGAACTTGCCATTTTTCTTTTTGAAACTGCATTTTTTACTGGCATGCATAAATATGATAGAGGCCTTCTTTCTTTTAATTTACCACTTTGGCCAGATAGCCATCCCTTGCATTATATTCCTGTTGGTTAGCCCCTTCGTGCCTTTTTGTATCATCCTTCTCTTAGCCACATTACAAGCCTAAGCGTAAAACCATTTTATTTCGCACCTTGGAAATTTATTAAGCATTGGTTTCACCTTAGTGTTGTGTTTAAGTGTGGGGGTTGCCCAGGGTGTGCAACATTTTAAGTGTGGGGGGAGGTATCCGATGCTAATTGTCATTTGACATTAGTTTGGTCATTGTGCTTGTGTATGTAATTGTGAAATTTTTCTCAAAAAAAATAAAAAAATAAAAAAAATAAAAGAAAAAAAATCTGAAAAAAATGTATATATATAAAAAAAAAAGTCAATTTGAGAAAAATTTGGTGTAATAATGAGTTATGGGGAAGGAAAAAGAGTTTTGTTGAAAAAGGCGACTTGTTTGTAAAAGTGCATTTCATTTAGTTAGTTTTGAGCAAACCTTTGTGTTTTCTTGACTAATGCTCTTTTAAATTTCTTGGGTGCTTAGCCTTTCATTTCCAAACTTGTCCATGCCTTTACCATGGCCCCATTACAACCATGAATAATAAGTCCTCTTGATTTGTTCATGCATGTGTTTTGAGTAGTGGAGAAGTAGAATTTGAGCAAGCTTATGGTAGGGCAATTTTTCTTGAGTGGAATTTGAGTGATACACTTGCTACCCTATACACTTGAGAGATTGATTGAGAGCATACCTTGAGAGGCCATGTTGCGTGATTAGCATCATCAATTGAGATTGCCATATTTTATAATTTGAGATGAAGAAATTTCTGTCATGATTGGTTGATCTTTTGAAATTTTGTGTTCCTTATTCAAGTTTTGCATTCTTGACAATTGTTTGAAAGGAGAGGTTTATCTTTTAGTCTTTATTTTTGTTTTATCATTTCTTTAGTTTTGTTTTGAGTTTTTAATTTTGCCCAGGAGTGCAAAAGGATAAGTGTGGGGGCATTTGATAATTGGATTTTATCACACTTAATTGTTGCATTTGATTAATGATTTTATGGCTGTTTAGTGTGTAATTATTGATTTTTGGTCTAAATTGGGCTTTGGGCTTTTAATTGGATTTAATTCATTTTCGTGCTATTTTTCCAGATTTACACTGTTCCAGTATTTTGATCATAACTTTTGTTATAGGAATCCGATTAACCTCATTCTTGTTTCTTTTTGCAGATAACTCAAAGAGCTACAAATGGTATTAGAGGCTTGAAGGCTAAATTCGGACAAGAAGACAGTCAAAATTGGAGCCAAAGTCAGTCACGAAATTCTGGAGCTATGTTTAGTTAATTGGGCTTAACTTTGTAATTAGGAGTTCAAATTATATGGGACCAAAGCCATTAGTTATGTTTTTAATTTGGGCCAGTTTTGGAGCTCTGACCCTGTTTAGTTTTAGGTTTAAATAGCATATTAGGGTAACATGAACAGCAGCTTTTGATTTTGGAGAAATTTCATATCTACACCTCTTCTCTTTTCTCTCATCTTGTTCATCTTGTTCTTCTTCTTCTTCTTTTCCTTTTCATTTTCTGTTTTTTCCCAGCCATGGTAGGCTAACTTTCCATTCAATCAGCCCATGAGTTGAGGATTTTGCTGTTGAATCCAGAGGACCCGTGCTCTCCATGAACTGAATCCATTTTTCTTCCCCATTTACTCAAATTGAGCAACACGATTGTGTACGTTGAATCCGAGCGGATGAGGTTTGTCCATGAGGTTTGTTTATGATTTCTGTATTTTGATCATCCAGGGGAAGGGATTAAATGTTAGATTTAATATTTAGGTTGATTAACCCAAGGGACTTAAAATCAAAATAGGTTGAAGTGAACACTGTGCGATGGCATGGGTGAACACGCCAAGAGTTTGATTAAATGCTAGGTGATTGTCTAGTAGAGAGAGTTCCTATATGAATGTAGGGATTCCGATTTGTTTAGGGTCAACCACGAGATTCAGTAATTCTTTGTCCAGTGACGGATGTCCTTGAAACCTCAATTCTGGGTTGGTTGATTGCTTTTAAATTGTTAATTTCGTTTTTATCTCTTGCTTTAATTTTCTCTTGCTTTAATTTTAATTGAATTAAACCCCCCCTGTTTATTGTTTTGTTTTTAATTGAGTGATTTAGTTTTATGCAAAATTCCTTGGGAGACGATCCAGGTTGTCCTATATTACAAATTGCTTTATAAGCCTGGTTAATTTGAGTGAGTTCGACAGTTCACGTCAGTCAGCAGGTTAAAGCTGAGCACCAGAAGCCAGCAGGTTTGCTTCGACAGATTAGAATACCTAAGTGGAAATGGGAGAGAATCATTATGAATTTTGTAACGGGATTGCCTAGAACCTCAAAGGGATATAACTCTGTTTGGGTAATTGTGGATTGGTTGACTAAGTCTCCACATTTCTTCCTTATAAAGACTTCCTACACAATGGCTCAGTATGCCAAGCTATATTTAGATGAGATAGTATCCCTTCATGGTGTGTTAGTGTCTATCATTTCTAATCGAGGACCTCAGTTCACTGCCCAATTCTAGAGATCTTTCCATGCGTATTTGGGGGCTCAATTGGATTTGAATACTGTATTCTATCCTCAAATTGATCGTTAGTCTGAGAGGACTATACAGATATTGGAGGATGTGCTTCGAGTTTGTATGCTAGACCTTGGAGAAAGTTGGGATCAATACTTACCATTGATGGAGTTTGCTTACAATAACAGCTATCTGTCTAGTAACAAGATGGTACCATTCGAGGTTTATATGGTAGATTTTGTAGGTCACCAATTGGTTGGTTTGAGAAAGTTCAATTGATTCGAGATTGTTTGGTGACTATTCAAAGTAGGCAAAAATCTTATTCGGATCGGAGATGTCGTCCTTTGGAGTTTGGAGTGGGAGAGCATATGTTTTTAAGAGTTTCCCATATGAATGGTGTCTTGCCGTTTGGTAGAAAAGGCAAGTTAAGTTCAAGGTTCATTGGACCATTTGACATACTTAAGAAAGTTGGATCAGTAGCCTACCATTTATCCCTTCCACCAGATCTTGCCGGAGTTTATCCTATTTTTCACGTTTCCATGCTTCGAAAATATGTTTATGATCCATCTTATTTTGTCCATCATCAATCGCTACAGTTAGATGAGCATTTCTCTTATACAGAGCAACTGTTAGTTATAGTAGACAAGCAAGTAAGGCATTTACGATATAAGGATATTGCTTCAGTAAAGGTTGCGTGGAAAGAATTGACCGGTGAGTAAGAAACTTAAGAATTTGAGACAACCATGTGTGAAGTGTACCCGCATCTCTTTGAATCTGTTGGTAAGTTCATCGTTATTAAATTCGGGGTCCAAATTTTCTTAAGGGGGAGAAAGTGCAATACCGTCCCTTTAAATAGTGGGTCCCACCCAAATAAAAGGATCAGAAAGTTTTAAAACAAAAAGAATTGAAATCCCCTCTCCTGTACTGTCTTCATTTACGAATAGGAGAGCCACTCTCTTTTAATGTTCATCCTTTTCCTTATCCCCAATCTTCCTTATTTCTCCTCCATTTTGGCACCAACTCACTTGCATTTGAGCATGAGGTAAGTTTCCATATCTTGATTCTTGATTTCTTTGCATTGTTTAAGCATAAAACCATGAAATGCTTGCTGTATGGCCTTGGTGAAGAGGGTATATTTTAGGATTTTAAGGAGAAATCTATGAGTTTAAGAGTTTTCATTCTTCTAGGCTTTATGGGTAAGCCAAATCTTAGTTATCCTTAATTTCTAGTGGAATGAGGAAAGCCTTAAACCTTATAATTTGGAGATTTTACATATACTTATCTCCCATTGGTTATCTATGCTTAGAATAATTTTTCTAAAGCCTCCCTAACTTAAAATTTGGCAATCTAATGGGTAACCCTAATTTTTATCGTTATGGTTTCAAGTGGAGGGTGTGGAAAGTTTATAGAAATGGTTTTGACATTACGGAAGCTAACATTTCGCCTATGGTAATTTATTAGAATATTTTGTTAGTGTTAGATACTTCAAGGACCACTCCGCTCGTTTCGGGTTGAGCTATTGGCATCGCTTTGGATAGACTTTGGCCAAACTTTTAGTCTGTGAGTAGATAATTTACATTATGGTGTATTTTGAATATTTATATATATATACCTCTATGGTTTAGTTCCTTAGTCATATTTGGAATACTATTTGAGATTTAAATTTTAATGAATTTTATGATCATGCTAGTTATGTGATTATTATTTTTGAAAGTGTCATATTTTATTATTTTGAAAAATAAGATAATTGTTTTATTTATTATATGAAAAAAATAATGGCGGAAGTTATAGCTTCATATGCTAAATTTTTATTGTTATAATGACACTATTTATGTCCTTGAGCTTATGAATTAATTAAAGTTATATCTATGAAAAGTGAATGAAAAGTGTTCAATTCTAAGTTTCTGAAAGTGATTTGATTTTATTAAGAGACTTGAGAAATGAAGATATGTGATTTCATTGTATCATAAATTTTTTTGAATATTCATTGTGGGTTCCGTGTTAGAACACCATTTGCCATTAGCGAAGATATATAACGGCTTATGTATACATAATAGATTCAGAGATTGTTTAGCTATTGGGTGAGCAGACCCTTAGCTTCTTTCCTTGGTTGTAAGGTGAGTGGACCTTATACATGAGAGTTATGCTGGGTGAGGCAAAGCTTCTAGCTTGAAATGATAATTGCTTGGCTATTGGGTGAGTGGACCCTTAGCCCATTGCCATGGTTTTAAGGTGAGCAGACCTTAGCCATGAGATTTGTGCCGAGTAAGGCAAGGTCCCCGGCTTATGAGGATCATGAGATTTGGCTTGTTAGGTTGAGATAACTCCCCAACTTGTGTTATAGTTCTTTCAGAAACCCACATAGTTGATTTTTAATAAGCTTTATGCCTGTATATATGTTTTTGGCAAATGAAACAAATTAATACGTTATTGTTATGAGTCCTACTTTATTAAATTATTATATTTTTCAAATACCTTGAAGTTAAATATTTAGTTTTGTACTTGTTTCGTTTTTTATAACCATTATGCTTGTTATTGCCTCACTGAGTCTGTGTGACTCACCTCCATTATTTTTACTATTCAAATTAGCAGCCAGTTGAGTAGTTGGGTCCTAGGTTTGCAGACTTCCTCCTAGGCACATTCATCTTTTGGTAGGCCTTCATTTTATGTTGGTGGCTTTTGACATGTTAGACTCCAGTAATTTGTAGTTACAGGGATAGAATGATGTATTCTTTGATTTTTTTTTTTTAGTATATAGTGATGTAAATCATCCTATAAATTGTTTTGATAAATAGTTGAGAATGGATATATATATATATATATATATATATATATATATATATATATAGTTATTTATCTACTTAGTGATACATTGAATCTATTAAAGCTTTTGCATGTTATATTAAATATCGGGTTAGTCCACTTTTAGGAGAGACTCTGTCAAATTTTTCTGGGCCCATTAAGACATTTGAAATTATTGGTTAAGATCTTTTAAGTTAGGCTTACTATGTTAGGTGGATATTGAGTTAGCCTAACCTATGCGCCGATCACAGCTCGAAGTAGGGGTCGTCACAAAGCAACTATTTAGTCTCCCATATTATCCATTGTAATGATGGTCTAGTTCCATTTGAACTAGATTCCATGTAATTAAATAGTATTTGTTAGTTTGGTTTAGTTAAAGTAACCAAGTAATGATTACATAATTATTATAACCTTAGCCAATTAGAAGCCTCCAAGTGTTGCATTTCTATTGGCCATTTCTTGAACCAATTAGAGACTTGCACATGTGGCCTTCTATGTGTCACTTTCCCATTGGTTAGTTAATGTTATTGTCACTTAATCTAATTAGAAACTAATTATAAGCTAATTTGAGGTTTAGGTGATTAATTTAGTTAATTACTGGATTATATATTTTCATCAGACAAAAATGCTCCTACTCAGGCCTAATATTACAAAAATGTTACTGTTAATTTTACACTGTTTCACTTGGCATCTCATCAAGTTATTAGTTTCCCTAGGTAACTTTTTCTATTCTCTCTAATTAAAGTAATAGAAAAACAATAATATAAGTTAAACAAGGTAGAAATACCAATAAATAGAAAAATCAGTATTAGAGTAATTAGGGGCTATATTGACCATATAACTTATTATAAATTAGGAGTGGATGTTACATAGTAAATTAGTAATGAATAATCAAGTTGAGAAATATCCACTTCATCAAAATTTTGATTTGACTGGAGGAGTCTAAGAAGAGAATAGAGGACCTACCATTTGCTGTTACCATTGGCAAATATGGTGCCATTAGCTCTCTGTCTCATATTTGGATCCCACAATCACAATCTCGTAAGTTAATTTTTAAAAAGATTTTGGCTCATCCTGAAGTTTGTAATGCACTCTCAAAAGGTTTTTTGGTGAAGAACTTGCAAAAGAGACAATTAAATAGGGGCATTAACATAAGAGAAGATAAAGAATTTGAACTTGAGGTTCCTCCCGAATCAATACTATTGTTTCCTTTTGATAAGGCTATTAATATTAGTGACGTAGATGCTATTGGTTCTGAGGTGAAGATCTTGATCGCTCAAGATGGAACATGGGCTAAGACAAAAAGAATTTATAGTGAAAATGATAGCATTAGGGACTCCACTTTAGAACCAACAAGATAGGAGGATAATGGGCCAATGTCTTCAAGGCCCAAACGTGTGACAAAGAGACCTAGTTATTTAAATGATTATGTGTAATAAGCAACAGAAAACAATTATGATGTAGTGGTAGCAGTGCAAAGTGACTTGCATGAGGAGAGTAGTTAACGGGTGGGGAGCCCGTGTGAGTCAGAACACTATATATATACATATGATGAATCAGTAATGAAGATAGGTAGAAAGCAATATTCAGTCACATTTCTTTTCTTTTTTCTCTAGAGGGTATCCTTACCTCAAATTATGGAATTCTTCTTTTTTTAACACCTAACATCTGGTGCTTTCATTCTGCACTCTCCTTCATGGTTCATTCCACCAAATCCAAGGCTGCTACTATCGATAAAATTAAGGAGTCTGTCTCTAAGCTTACCAATTCATAGGTCACACTCATCAAACTTGAGGATATGAGTAATCGTCTAGCATCATTGGAAACAAAAGTCGAACACTTAACCTCTCCTAATGTTGGCTCCTCTCATACCCATTCTGCGTCGTCCACTATTCCTAAAGCCTCCTTCAAGCTTGATGGGCCTGCTTTGATGGCACAGACCCATTAGGAAGGAACTTCAAAATTTCCTAATTCTTCCAATACCATCAAACCCCAAAGGTTTAGCATTTAACTATTGCTTCCTTTTGCATGGATGGTGAAGCTCTCAGCTGTTATCAATGGATGCATGCTCATAATAAGGTTTACTCATGGAGCACATTCTTGTGTGCATTGCAAACCAGGTTTGCCCCTTCTTTGTATGAAGACCTTGTGGCTAACTATTCAAACTCCAGTAAAAAGGATCAGTATGTGATTATCAATCACATTTTGAAGCATTAGCAAATCGAATAATTGGTTTACCTTCTTCTTTTTTTTTTTTTTGAGCTGTTTCATTTCAGGTTTGAAACCTGAGATTTAAAGGGAAGTCCAAGCTCTGTTACCAGCCACCTCATCTTAAGCAATTGGCCTTACTCGGCTCCAGGAGGACAAACTTAATGATCACAAATGCTCACATCCTTCTCCCACTTCCTTTTACCTTATTTTCCTTATTACCTCTACTATTTTTACTCACAAACCTCCTATCCTACCTACACCTCAAACACCTCCATAACCTTCCATTCCAATTAAACACCTTACAATTACCCAAATTCAAGCTCATAGGGAAAATGATGCGAACCTCGCCAAGAATAACGAGACTCGTCAACGAACTAAGATACACAACTGTTCTACAACCAGAATTTGGATGGAAAAACCTTGACCCGTTACCTATGCAGAGGTAAGAACCTTGGTATGTTGAATACGCCATAAATGCTGGTGGAAATTTCATTTGATAAGTCGAATTGTGAACGCCACGGAATGATTCCGATAAGTTCGAAAAGTGCTTCAAAGAACCAAAGAGAAACTCTCAATTTTTGTGAATAAAACTCTGCTTCAATTTTCATTCATGTACGCCTTTAAATAGGCTGATTACAATAAAGGAAAGTATCTAGTTAAATCAATCACCCTAACAAATAAAGGAAAGTATCTGATTAAATCAATTAGTCCCGAAAACATGCAGATTTGCTGCTGCAATTAGTTCCCAAATCATGCAGAGTTGCTGCTGCAATTAGCCCCTAAATCATGCATATTTGCTGCTGCAATTAGGTTAGGTTTGGGTTGAAATCTTCTAGAGTTTGAATCATATTGATGCTTCTTTGTTGAAAACGTGGGCTATGCTCAATGGGCCGTAAATTTGATTGAATCCAGATTTTCTTGAATCAGCCCGTTGAGTGTTTCCTTGAATTTCTTTGCCCGAGCTCTCGTAACTGGACCAACTGGGACTTGGACCGGATCCTTTAATGTCATAACTTCATTTGCATCGTTCCCCTCCTCTTAAAAAGGATTTGTCCTCAAATCATCACCTACATCAAAAGGAGTCAAATCAGTAACATTAAAAGTAGCATTAACATTGTACTCACCTAGTAAATCCAGCTGTAGGCATTGTCATTGATACGCTCGAGGAGTTGGAAAGGACCATCTCCTCTCGAAAGTTGTTTGGAATGCCTTTGAACAGGAAATCTCTCTTTCCACATGTGTAGCCAAACCCAATCTCCAGGTTTGAAAATCAGCTTATGGTGTCCCTTGTTGGCTTGTTTTGCATAATGCTCTGTTCTCCGCTCAACATCAAGTCTTGCCTTCTCGTGGATCTATTTAACAAATTTGGCTTTCTTTTCGCCATCTAAATTCACACGCTCAGACAAAGGTAAAGGAGATAAATCCAATGGAGTCAAGGGATTAAATCCATACACAATTTCAAAAGGTGAAAATTTAGTAGTAGAATGAACATTACAATTGTAAGCAAACTTGACATATGGTAAACACTTTTCCCATGTTTTGATATTTTTCCTAATGATAGCCCTCAACAAAGTTGATAAAGTCCTATTTACTACTTCGGTTTGACCATTAGTTTGTGGGTGACACGTAGTAGAAAACAATAGCTTAGTTCCTAACTTGCACCACAAAGTCTTCCAAAAGTAACTCAAGAACTTAGCATCTCTATCCGAAACAATTGTCCTAGGCATACCATGTAATCTCACAATCTCCCTAAAGAACAAATCAGCAACATGTGAAGCATCATTCGTTTTGTGACATGGAATAAAATGTGCCATCTTAGAAAATCTATCCATAACCACAAATATTGAATCGCTTCCTTGTTTAGACCTAGGCAAACTTAACACAAAATCCATCGAAATATCAATCCAAGGTTCGTTAGGAATTGGCAAAGGAGTATACAAACCGTTGGGCTTCACTCAGGACTTAGCTTGCCTACACGTGACACATCTACCACAAATCCTCTCGACATCTCGTTTTATGTGTGGCCAATAGAAGTGTTCCTGCAAAACAGCTAAAGTATTGGCAACTCCAAAATGTCCCATTAACCTTCCACTATAGGACTCCTTACCAATAAGTCTCGTAATAAACAATTAGGCACACACAACTTATTTTCTCGAAACAAGAAATCTTCATGCCTAAAGAACTTTCCCACGCCTTTTTCCTCACAATTCCTATACTCCTCATAAAAATCTTGGTCAAAAGGGTACAATTCTTTAATTTGTTCAAAACCAAGTAATTTTGCGTCAAGAGTAGAGATTAACATGTACCTTCGAGAAAGTGGATCAGCTACCACATTCTCCTTACCTTGTTTATATCGGATGACATATGGAAACATCTCAATGAACTCTACCCATCGGGCATGTCTCCTACTCAACTAGTGTTGGCTCTTTAGATGCTTTAAGGACTTATGATCAGTGTGAATCACAAACTCCTTAGGCCAAAGGTAGTGCTGCCAAGTCTCTAGAGTTCGAACCAATGTGTATAATTCTTTGTCATAAGTGGGATAGTTTAGGGCTCCCCCACTCAATTTCTCACTAAAGTACGCAACTGGTCTTCCCTCTTGCATCAAAATGCCTCCAATGCCAATAGCTGAAGCATCACACTCAATTTCGAATGTTTTAGCAAAGTTCGGTAAAACAAGTAAAGGCACATTAGTTAATTTTTCCTTGATGAGTTTGAATACCTTCTCTTGTTCTTCTCCCCATTTGAATAGAACATTATTCTTGATGACTTCGGTCAAGGGCGCTGCAATGCTATTGAAGTCCCGAATAAAACGTCGGTAGAAATTCGCCAAGCCATGAAAACTTCTTACTTGACTTACGAAAGTGGATGTTGGCCATTCTTGGATGGCGCAAATCTTTTCTTTGTCCACTTGTATTCCTTGTGCACCCACAACAAAACCAAGAAACACAAGCTTATCGGTGCAAAAGGTGCACTTCATAAGGTTAGCAAACAACTTTTCCTTTCTTAACACTTTCAAAACTGATCTTAAGTGCTTAACATGGTCATCTAAGTTTTTGCTATAAATGAGTATATCATCAAAATAGACAACAACAAATCTGCCTATGAAAGCACGCAAGACATGGTTCATTAATCGCATAAATGTACTCGGTGCATTAGTTAATCTAAATGGCATCACTAACCACTCATATAAACCATGTTTTTGTTTTAAAAGCAGTCTTCCATTCATCTCCTTCTTTCATTCTTATTTGATCATAACCACTTTTTAGATCAATCTTGAAAAATACACAAGCACCATGCAGTTCATCTAGCATATCATCTAAGCGAGGAATCAATACTTTACCATTATATTGTTGATGGCTCGACAATCAATGCACATTCTCCAAGTCTCATCCTTCTTAGGAACTAAAATCACCGGAACGCACACGGGCTCATGCTTTCTCTCACGTATCCCTTTTCCATCAATTCACTAACCTGCCTTTGTAATTCCTTTGTCTTCTCGGGATTAGTTCGGTAGGCTGGTCGGTTTGGAATGGAAGCACCAGGCACAAAATTGATTTGATGTTCAATCCCTCGAATAGGTGGTAAACCATGTGGAATCTCTACGGAAATGACATCATCAAACTCCTATAAAAAAGAAACAACAGAACTAGGTAAAGCGGGGTCAATTTCATTAGTGTTTAAAAATGCCTCTTTATATAAAAGTACAATCATTGGCTGATTTGCAAACATTGCTCGCTTAATTTCACTCGCTTTTGCATAGAAATTCTTTTGTTTTCTCTCTGATTTTCTCTCAATGGCCGAATTTTGATTTTTTTTACTTCCTTATTTTTCTCGGCCTCTATCTGATTTTCACTCTTTTTCTTTTGATCACTCTCTCTCTGTAATCTCACTTAATCTTCACAAACTTGCTTCGGTGTCATCGGAACAAGAGTGATGGTTCTCTGATTGAGCATAAAAGAGTATTTGTTGGTAAAGCCATCATGCTTAACTTGCCGATCAAATTGCCAAGGTTGGCCTAATAACAAGTGTCCAGCTTGCATCGAAACTACATCGTACAAACTTCATCTTCCAATGCGGAATGTCACAAACACCTGTTTAGTCTCCCTTAACTCTCCATTATCATTGAGCCATTACAATTTGTAAGGTTGGGGATGTTTAATTGTTGACAGCCCCAATTTTTCCACCAAAATAGTGCTAGCAACATTAGTACAACTACCTCCATCAATAATCAGACTACATACCTTGTTTTGCACGTGGCATCTAGTATGAAAGATGTTTTCTCGCTACATCTCTTCACCTTCTTTGACCTACACGCTTAAAGCTCTTCTTGCAAACTAATAATTCTCCTTCGGCTGCATATTCTTCCTCATCTGCATCCTCCAATGGTGGCATAGAGTTGGGCTCCGATTCATCGTCGGTTTCAATCTCACCATTATCCTGTATCACCATGACTCCTTTGTTCGAGCATTGGCTTGCTATATGATCCCTGCCTTGACATTTGAAACACTTAATGTCACAATTTTGAGATGTGTAAGGGTCAAATTTAACTTGAGAACCATGGCTGGTTGTTTCTTGTTTTGGCTCAGTTTTGGGTTTTACAGCTAGCCTTTCTTCTTTCTTTACATAACTTGGTTTCCATGGAGAAGAACCCGAACTATGTACTGCACATGCACCACCCTTCCTCTTGAGCTATTGCTCCACTTTTGATGGCCATGTGCACCATGTCTTCCAACTCTACATAATGTTGCATCTCCACCTTATCATGAATTTCTCGATTTAAGCCATGCAAAAACCTTGCCATAGTAGCCTCTCGGTCTTCTTCTACATTAGCCCGAATCATAGCAATCTCCATCTCCTGATAATAATCCTCTACACTTCAGTTACCTTGTCTAAGACTTTGCAGTTTTTGGTACAACTCTCGGTAGTAATGGCTGGGTACAAACCGTCTTCTCATCACTACTTTCATCTTTTCCCACGTCTCAACCAGACGCTTTCTATTCTGCCCGCTGTTCAACACTAACTGATCACACCAAACAATAGCATAATCAGAAAACTCAATGGCAGCAAGTTTTACCTTCTTTATCTCAGAGTAGTTGTGACAATCGAACACTAACTCCACCTTCTTCTCCCATTCAAGATAGGCCTATAAGTCATTCTTTCCTTGAAATGAAGGAATTTTCATCTTAATACTACCCAAATTGTTATCTTCCCAGTTCTTAGCTTCTCTGAACCGCCCATATCTCCTAGGACTACCTATTGAATTCTGATATTCTTCTCCATCAAAACCAGCCCCATAATACTCGCCGTCCTCATTCCTTACTTTCCTTGGTTGAACTCTTTCCCTCCTAAGCACATTATGAATGTTTTGTAGCTGCGCCATACGTTCATTCTCTACCCTATCCAACCGTTCATGCACCTGCTCCAATTCACTCCTCATCATTCTTCTCACCTCTTCCACCATAGCCTTCATGAACAACTTCGGATCAGCCATTCCTTGAGCACGATCACCACTGTTATGAGACATTGTTGATCTGTAAAACAAGGTTAGGAACAAAATGCAATCGACCTCACGACATTCCCTCACGTGTTTCAGTCAAAGAATGATTCACTCGATTTCACTCGTGTTTCACTCAAAATAATTCGGCTTTTACCCTCTAATATGCTCACCACTTTTGCCTTTTTCCACTCGATATTTCTCTTTCAGTTCTTTTTTAAACTAATCAGACAATATCGAATCACTTGTAGTAATTCAAAAGTGAAAAAATACTAAGGACAGCCTAAATACGAAGAAACAACGACTGATGAAGTTTTCGGAAATATGAAATTTTTTTTTTGACGAAAAATTTTGGTCTTAGAGGTAACTTGATTTCTAGAACAACTGGACCCTAAATAGGTGTAAACAAACAAAATTTCTGTTGTTGAGCCTTTTTACTCTTTTTTGATTTTTTTGCTTGGACGAATTTTTTTTTTGGATCCCTTCTCTTTTTTTTTTTTAATCAATGGAACAAAACCAGAACCTTAGGCAAATAAAAACCCTAGGCAGAAATCAATGGAAAGGCAAAAAAAAAAAGGATAGGCAAACCTGATTTTGAACCAAAGCTCTGATTACCAAATGATGCAAAACCTCGCCAAGAATAACGAGACTCTGTCAACGAACTAAGGTACCACGACCGTTCTGCAATCAGATTTTGGATGGAAAACCTCGACCCATTACCTATGCAGAGGTAAGAACCTTGGTATGTGAAGACACGCCACAAACGGTTGTGGAAATTTCGTTTGATTAGTCGAACTGTGAACGCCACGGAATGATTCCGATAAGTTCAAAAAAGTTCTTCAAAAGAACCAAAGAGAAACTTATCAATTTTCGTGAATAAAACTCTAGCTGCTCAATTTTCAATTCATGTACGCCATTAAATAGGCTGATTACAATACCAGGAAAGTATCTAATTAAATCAATCAGCCCTAACAAATAAAGAAAAGTATCTGATTAAATCTGAGTCAGCCCTAAAACAAATAAAGAAAAGTATCTGATTAAATCAGTCAGCCCCCAAAACATACAGATTTGCTGCTGCAATTAGCCCCAAATCATGCAGATTTGCTGCTACAATTAGGTTGGGTTTGGGTTGGGAATCTTCTAGAGTTTGAATCATATTGATGCTTCTTTGTTGAAAACATGGGCTATGCTCAATGGGTCGTAAATTTGATTGAAATCAGATTTCTTGAATCAGCCCATTGAGTGTTTCCTTGAATTTCGTTGAGTGTTCCCTATCTCGTTTCATTGATCACCACATTCATATTCTTTTAGGGGCGCTACCTGTTAATGTATGCCTATATCAATATCCTCACTTCCAAAAACAGGAAATTGAGAAATAGGTACAAGATATGTTGAGTCCTGGTATGATATGCCCTAGCACTAGCTCTTTTTTCCTCTCCAGTATTGTTGGTGCATAAGAAGGATGGTTCTTAGCACTTTTGCGTTGATTATCGCGCATTCAATGCCCTCACCATTAAAGATCGCTTCCCAATTCCTACTGTCGATGAGCTTTTGGATGAGTTGCATGGCACTTGTTGGCTTTCCAAATTGGATTTATGATCCGGCTATCACCAGATCCATATGAACCCAGCAGATATTCACAAGATAGTGTTTCGCACTCATGAGGGCCACTACGAATTTGTGGTGATGCCCTTCGGATTGTATAATGCTCCTTCCACCTTTCAATCCACTATGCTCTGTTTAGACCATTTTTACGCAAGTTTGTTTTTTTTTTATGATATATTAGTATATAGTTCCACGCTGTAGGCCTATTTTTCACATTTAGAGTAGGCCTTTGATTGCCTTACCAATGATGAATTCTACCTCAAACAGGCCAAATGCTCCTTTTGTTAGCGTTCCATGGAATATTTGGGCCATGTCATCTTTGAACAAGGTGTTGCTCTTGACAAGTCAAAGATTCAAAGTATGGCTCAATGGCCAATTCCTACTACTGTTAGAGACTTATAGGGATTCCTTGGCCTTACTGGGTTTTACAGCAAATTTATGAAAAATTATGTTATCATCGCTGTCCCTCTTACTGATTTATGAAAAATTATGCTACATGGTCCGGTGCTGCAACCCCCAGATTTTAATTCTACCTTTACTGTCCAAACTGATGCATCTGGTGTAGGAATGGGAACTATTATGATGCAAGATAATCATCCCATCGCCTATTTTCGAAGAAGTTATGCCCTCATATGCAACATGTCTCTCCATATGTACGTGAGTTACATGTCATTATTGCAACTATTAAGAAATGGTGCCAGTATCTTCTCGGTCGTCAGTTTATTATTCTTGCTGATCATAAAAGCATCAAGGAGTTACTCACTCAGGTCATTCAAACACCTGAGCAACAATACTACTTATCCAAGTTACTAGGGTTCAACTACACAATTGCTTACAAACCCAGTTCTCTCAAACGCGTGGCTGATACCTTATCCTGGTTCCGCCAGCAGGAGCATTATTTAATTTTGACTATGCCCCACTATGCTTTCATGGATCAGTTGAAAGCTAAGGTTTGCACAACAGAGAGAGGAGCTTACAGCAGGTTGTAGAAGAAGAGAGAGTGGAAAGAGAACACAATACACAAGCTAGCAAGCCTTAAGAAGAGCCCCAACGTACAGCTTCTTCTCTTGTACGTATCCTACTACGCTCCTGGGTTTGTTGGCATAATTCTTCTCATTGTTTGTTCATTGAGTTGTTGACTAAAGTACTTGCTAGTTTAACTTCACAATCACCTAGTCATCATGAAGGCTACTCCATGCATGCGTGTATAGAAACGGATAAAGACCAGGGAAGGATGCCGATGGTTATATTAGAATAATGACTTATGAATGGGATCTTTATGGTATTTGGGTGTTCGTTTGGGTCTCCGTTGGGTATGTAAAGTATCGATGCCATGAATTTATGTGTGACTTTGCAGGTTTTCTTCTTTTTTTATTACTTTATGTGGTTATCAACTTTATTTTTCTATTTTCAAAATTGTTCCCTTCTTTCATTTTGAAACTTTGAAAAAGCTTTTTAACGTCATTCTTTTCAATTGGCCGTTACGTTTTTTAATTTAAATTTCTTTTACTGTACTTTTTAAATTTATTTCAATTGGTGGTTTTGTTTTACGTTTTTTTTAATATAATATGAGTGCATGACAGTCTTTTTGGTTCTTTTACACTTCTTTTATAGTGATAGGTGTTCGGTTCATACATATACATATATGTATATATATATGTATACATACATATACATATATGTATATATACATATATGTATATACATATATATATATATATATGTATGTATATATGAAATTGTATTTAAATTATTTTAATAATTATTTTTCTTATTGTTGTGTAATTAAAATTTATTAATACACAATAATTTTTTAGATAAATTACAGAATTTTGATTTCTTAATTGGAGACATGTAAACACTTTAGGCAAGCCAACCTTATAAATATTGTAATTTAATTCATTGTTTGTTATTTTTTTAGTTCATTATTTGTTATTTTCTAAAATTGTAAATATTTTCATCTAATTTATGTATTTATTCTTTTATTTTTTTAAATGTTTATTTATGTATTTTTTATTTTTTTACTCAACAATCAATGACGTTGATGTATAATTATTTCATCCTCAAATGTCATTAGGGTCATAAGAGTTTATCATATAGTATGGTGCTATCTTAAACTTTATGCAAGAGTGATTTTTTTTTAAACTTGTAAATATTTTAATTAATTCTTTAATTATTTTTATTATTAAAGGGGTAAAATAAATATTTTTAAAGTTATTAATAATTTACACAATTAACTTTAAGGTAATCGTTTTAGAATAGATGTAGTTCTTATCTTTCCCTGAACATAATCAAACTCTCGAACTTGACCTAGTTTGCAGACCATATTTCTTTTTATTATTTTCTAAGGCTTTTCCAATAATTCTTTTATCCAATAATTATTGGTGGAGATTCCATTTTTCTTCTAATTTCTCCCATTAATTTCGTAGCATTCTCCGAAAATGGTCGTGACAACATTTGCAAATTTTAAATGAGATTGGATTAGTTGGGGAGCATCTATGTGATGCTATGTATTTTCTTGTAACTCATTGAGTCCTTGCTAAATCTTTTAGATCTCTTAATGTAGATCCACGCACTTCTTTAGGAAGATGAGTAACAATACGAGGAAACAAGTCACCTCCTAGTTTACTTTTGATTATAATCAAATGAATATGACTATTAACTCAATAGAAAGGATGCAAGTTTGAAATCAGATATTTTTTATTTAGTTTACATACGATAGAGAAAAAGGTATATAGTGGGGTGGCGTCTACCGTCTACTGATCTATTGGATTAAAAGATTAACATTGAAAAAGTGAATACTATTGAAATTTACTTTCTTTTTTATACTTAAGTCATTTTTAAATTAAAGACATTTGTGTTGAATATTAAAAGTTGAAAGATGTCTATATAGTTATAAAAAATGAATAGAAATGGTACCTACATTTTAGTATTATGATAGGACTTGAAAATGCTTCTATCAGGTGATTTGTAGAAATTAAAACAAGGTTTAAGATTAATAGGATTTAATTTTAATCTGTTGTCAATGTAAAAATTTTTTTTTATACTATCATCTAATCACATATTGTCATATCATTAAAAATATTTGATATTTTAGGTAATTGTTATCAAAGTCAAATTTATTGAATGATTTGATAATATACGATTAGATGATAGTGTAAAACTTTTTACACTGACAGTGAATCAAAGTTAAACTTTTAAAAATATATGTGAGGCTAAATTTCAAATAAATTAAAAATCGTGCTTGCATTGGACATCAAATAAAGAGATATTATATCATTATAAGTAAGGGCACAAAAGTAAATTTATTTAAATAAAATTAATTCAATTCATTTTTTATATATTCTAAGCATGAAATTGATTTTTAAATTAACTGAAATAATCTTTATTATGAATTCTAAATATGAGAATTGATTTACAATTCAATTCAATTTAGTTTTAATTCTTCTAGCTCCAAACATGCCTTTAGAGAAAAGGATTCATATCTTTTGTTCCACTTTTTTATCCCATCAATAAAAAAATTAATAATTAAGGAGAAAAATACACATCTTATGATTAGCAAAATTGCAAGTCCTTTTTCCCTTCTAATTGTATATATTATTATGAAAATAATAAATATATTTTTTTTTATGTTGCTTAGTCTATTTTCCCATAATTATTATTTTAATTCTTCCCTTATGAAAATTTTAGAAAATGGTAATCAATATAAAATTAGTTTACTAGAGAAATATTTTAGGGAAGAAGAAAATAAAACAGTACCTTTTTTTGGTGTACAATAAAGCTATATTTGGGCAAGTTTTTGCATCAATCAAGATGAAATGTCTTCCCGAATGATCTTATGAACGCATCTCGTACATTGGTCTCATGCATTTAGAATAATTAATTCTCTTAAGTACTATCTGAAGTCGTGAAACTCATATAGTCAAGATAAAGAGCACACCTTAACTACTAGATCAACCCATGTGTTACCTTCTTTGATAATTACCTATTGGATCCATAATGTATGTATTCGAATTTATAAGTACAAATATTTGTTCTGACTATGCTATTTACATTTTTACATATCAAGTCTACATTATTTTATCTTCTATATATGACACTACTTTAATTATCAAGTTTAAGTAAAATAATATAGAATTATTTAAGTTTTCTATATATTTTGAATTTTACACACCATACAAAATAAAGAAGTGCAAATATCAATATTTTTCCATCAACTTAATTTGACCAAGTATGCATTTTTTTCATATTTTTATTACAAAAATGGTTAGTAATAAGTAAAATATGAAGATGTAACACCCCCTAATTTGTATGTGTGTCAATTAAATTATTTATGTGTCACCTCTAATATATATATATATATATATATATATATATATATGTATATATTTATGTGTGTCCTAAAAATTAGACCCAATTAAGTTTATCTATAGATTCATTTATTTAATAGATGGAATCCAAACTTACTAACAAAAACAAGTGTACAATTTTTCTAAAGATATAAATTCACTTTGCTTATAATTATTAGATAAACATATAATTATATAGCTAAAAAGGGAAATTAAATTAAACTAAATAAAATTTAAAAACTAATATAACCCATGAGCAATTTTCCACTGCTGCCGCGGATCAATTTCTCAAAGGTTACTCAGCATATCATGCTGTCAAAGCATCCATTAACCCCATTAAAACCATGATCTTAATTTGATGCCACCTTAACACTTCCAGTTGCTCTCACTAACACGTAAACCAGCCTAACATACTTCCACCTCAACACCCTCTTTAAATCAACCAAGCCTAATCACCTCTTTGGCCACGGTAACAGCACCATACAAACCACGGCCAGCTCACAAAATAAAATTCATCTCTCTTTACCTTAATCACTACGGCAGAATCTATTTAACCAACAGCTGCCCCTTTCATAAATCACACACACCACTAACAACGAAAGAAAAAAAAAAAACAGAGGAGAGGAGACAAGGCGTGCGGAGCAGGGGAGATTTTGGATTCTGCATAGCTTGAGAAATTGTTCAAGTTGAAGAGGAAAAACCGTGAAGAAAAAGAGGAAACTTAGCTCTATTATTAGCACCCATTATCTTCTCAAATTTCTGCAGCAAGAGGTAGAATTTCATTCAAACATCTCTTTGTTTTCTGCACCAAAATCAGTGGCTATAAAGTCTGCAGTAGCAGAGAGTTTTCTAGCATTTTTCTTCGGTTACAGCTGAAGTTCTAAGAATTCTTTTGTGCCAACTATATAGACTTAGGATTTTGATTAGTTTGAAGCCAATATCCTCTATTCCTCTGCATAAACTGTGGCTGTGAATTTTCTGCAGCAACAGAATTTCTTTTTAGCTTCTTTTGCAATATAAATATATACGGTTCTAGGAAATTTTGATTGTATATATATATATATATATAGGTAGACTCAAGTTTTCCTAGGATTTTGATACTGAATCATGTTGTGGCTTGAAGCCAATCACATACCAGTTGTGAGAACAGATTAATAACTCTTTAAGAATTTCAATTAACTGGTCTAAAATCCCTCAGCTGCAGAACCCGTTGCTGGACCCTGTAGATTAATAACTTTATGAGATTGCTGTTGGACTTGAGAATTTTAATCCCTGTACTTAGAATTTATACCGAGATGAAGTGGACATTTTTATAGATTTGGAACTTAGAATTTGGACTACAAAAACAGTGGCTGCTGGATGGGAATTTCTCAAAGCATTAATTTATGAATTAGAACTATATATTGCTTGGTAAACACTTCTCTGGACCGGGATTGAACCTACATGAAGGAACAAAAGAATTCTAAACTCATGAATTTATTTTGGGATTTACAGAAGCATATTGACCTTCTCCCTAGACCGTGACTAAGTTTCTTGAACCATGAATGATATTATAACTGCTTGATCTATTGAGACTACATATTCAGGCCCTATTGATATGTTGGAACCGTGGACCTATGACCAAAATATGTGGAACTTTAAAATAGGAATTGGGACTTAAGAGGATGCTTAAATCCGTGAGTTATATCTAAATTTTTATCAAGTCACATAAAACTGTGTATTGGCTTCAAGTTTAGTTACTTGTGTTTTGTTATTTTTATATGTGTGGCCGAAAAGGTTATGTGTTGCACTCTAAGGTTAGTGCTAACCATAAAAATTACGACACTCAAAAGTTAGTGTTCTATTCATAACACACAAAGGAAGGTGCTAAATGAAGTATAACACTTTTCTTAACACTCAAAAGAAAATGTTGTAACACACAAGATGCTGCTGATTATAACTCTCAAAGAAAGGAGTTAAAAACAATGTTTTAGTGGCTTGTTATTTAATTCTTATATATATATATTTTACATATAATTTATGATCTTATAATTTTTTGTATCATGATGCATTTGAAATTCACCACCGTCTTGTTTTAAATGATGCTCGAATTTTTTACTGAGGATTTATTCTCATTATTTTCCATGGTGTTTTTAGAATTCAGGAAAATTACTGAAAATCACTATCAAGTTGGTATATATTTGGGCTTACGTGCCTGAGATTGATGGCTTGGTTAAAGTGGTTAACCACATCATTATATATTATGTGGAAGGCTGGTATGTAGAAGCAGAATATTTTGTGTCTAATGTTGAATATGTTTTAAGAGGCATCGCTAAATTTGGGCGGGCAATCTAGAGATGCCCTGTGCTTAAAATATTTCTTTTTATATATTTTTTTTTAAAATTGAAAAAATGGATAAGTGATGCCTTAACTTTTATTTTATGTAAAAATCTATTTTATAATATATAATTTCTGAGATAAGACATGTCCTCATGCCATTGCAACACTTCTATACCAGAATCCTATGACACAACAGCAATTTTACAGCTCTGAGGAACTTTACAGCTCCTTTTTCTTAGCGTTACATATCCTTTAACACGGAGATGAAGCAATTCACAACTTTTTAATTGTCCAAATGATAAGCTGTCAAATGCTTGCAACAAGCAGAAGATTGAAGGTGCCTTTTCAATTTCCCTCGTACTCAAATTGCCAGTGGCACCTGAAAAATATATAATATAAAAATAATAGAGTTCTTACAATTTCAAATTGCACCTTCCTTTTTGTCGTCCACGACCACCATGAGAATTTGAGGTGAGAAAATTGAAAAACTCCAACAATTCATCCCTTCTCAAAATCTCAATCAATCACACACCCACACAGCTCAACCTTCAATCCCACCAACAGGTACTTTCTCTCTTAATTTCTATCTCTTTCTATCTCTCTTTCTTGTGTCCATGGTCTATACTGTTTGGCTGCTTAAAAAGCATGGAGATAAAGGAGGGTTTCAGAATCTTTTGTTTGTCAAGAACATCGTTTGTTTGGGGTTCGGACCTTCCACCACGTCCTGTTTACACCTTGGAAGACAAATCAAACTTTTCTCCTGAATTAGGCACTCTAGATTACCAAATATCCCCCGAAAAATTTAGACCCTGGCTACAACTCCAATCCAAACTTCAAATAGGGAATTTTGACTCCAGTGGCGGTCACCTGCAGCAGCTAAGAGTGGCGGTGAACAAGATGAGAAGGGAAGGAATTCGCCAGTTGATGGTGTGGTGCAGCCTGGCTTTTTATAGTCTCTGACTGATATATTTATCTCTGAACACATGGCTTTAAAGAAAAATACAAAATCATTTAAAAGTGGAAAAATTCATAGCTAAAACCATATGAAAAGGAAATTTTCTATGAAGACTCATATTCTAAGGATGGTGCTCTATATGGTATTGATTCAATATTATTTGAGAAGTGAAATTTGAATATAAAGAGAGTCTTGTTACGAAGAAAATGGTTTATAGACAAAGAATTGATACATTAAAAAATTGTAATATATGGAATATGTAAAATGAACGAACAACTCTTATTCTCGGTTTTGACGATAATTGGTAGAATTTTTTTTTTTGGAGTCAAGAGCCCAAAAAAGTATGTTTTGGCTAGAATTATGGAGAATCAACAACATTATCACTAAGTTATTTGAAAAATCTAAAAATTAATACGGTCATCTATTTTGTATCTATTAGTTATAACTTTTAATCTAATGATAAGCGCTCAATCCAACAAGTGGTATCAGAGCTAAAGTCACAGGTTCGATTCCCAAAAATGAACAGAAACTGCAGGTGGCATGTACTAGGAGGGGGATTGTTAGTGGAGTGGACCAGCATGTTGCCTTAGCAATGTCTAGGTAGGGTCGGCGTCAGATCAAACTATGGTGTTTGCTTATAGGTTTAAGTAGAAAGAGTTGTGCCCTAACTAATAACTATAACTTTTGACCTAATAGTAAGCGTTCAATCCAACACCTTCCTTACTACTTCCAAAGCCTTCAAAATAATGAAAAGAAGTTGCACCAAACACTTGTGAAAAATGTTTGAGAAATGCTAATGTTTAGTATCCTTCCTTACATTACTATTTAGGGTTGTGAATTTTCTTTTTAGTAAACTTATAAACATTACATGATTAGACATAATTTACATGCCTTATTATAATACCAAAATATATTTTTATAAGATATTAGCTAACACTAGGATTGGATAATATATATTTTGATAGAAAAAAGGATAAGGTGATATATTATGCAAAGAAGAAATTGGAAAAACACAATATTTTACGAAGAGGTTACAATGGACCACATCTGAGGCCTTACAGTGTTGTGTAATGTTTATTTAGGTCATTGTGAATGATTGCTTTATGCCTATAACATTTGCTATGGTGCTATCCAAGTATTTGATCTGAGTTATCAAACTACATACTCTACTTATGGTTGATCTAACTTATATTGTTGGTCTCAGCTATTTTATTAGGAAAAGCTTTTTGAATACATTTCATCACCATTCACATAATATTTTGGGACAGACCATGTTGATCTTGTACTCCCATATGCTTTTAACTAAACATATGAGGTAAAATTGCTTTTTCATAATATCAGCACATAACAAGTGAAAGATTTTTCATGCATTACGAATATCAAAGTTAATTACATATTGTAGTGCAACAGCCAACAGACTTTGCCATATTTCTATATAGGATGCAGTTAATTATAATTAGATATTTGATTTCTCTTAACAATAAACAATGTATACAAATTATAATATTCTCTAACTAAACAACTTTAAATAATTTTATTAATTTAACTTGTCCATGCAACGCACAAGTATACATTTAGTTTAATTAATGTAAAAATAAAAATCTTTACCTAGTAATTATGAAGCTAAAGTCCATATTTTGTTTAAGGTGTTACAAAGCCCGTGCAGAGTTTTTTTTTTGTCATAAGTACTGAAAGTGAAAAAGTTAAAAATAAAAGAGTGAATAAAATTTTAAATTATGACAGAGTAAGAGTAAGTATATTTTTTATTTTTTATACTACTTTATTTTTATTATATTCTTTTTTTTTTTTAACTTTTCATCTACTTAACCAAATAAATCAAGTATACAAACAATGCATGCATGTGCAGATATGATTGCTATCAAAATCGTGTTCTCCAACTCATTTGTTTGCCAATTACTACCAGAAATAGGATTCGATTCATCATCTCTAGCATACAGTATACATGTTGTGTAGAAAGTTTATAAATGAATCTCTCCTCCAGTTAAGTCACAATTTAATCGTTTAATTATTCTCAAAGATACGAAAGATCCACCATATGTGTTCACGAGTTTATTCTATGGATATGATGTGTTTATTAGATGAAAGTACATGTTGTTAATTGATTAGAGTAAACTGAAAAAAAAAACGTCATCTTTTCAGAGAAGTCTCTTCTTTTTTTTAAAAAAAGTTTAAAAGAGGAATTGAATATGAGGAGAAAAGGAAAAAAAAAAGAAAAAACATTGCATTGTTGGGTTGCATCTTGCATGTTGCTTCTCTATTGACTGGTAAGGAGAAAAGTGTTTTTACAAATACAAGTCATAACTAATTAGGAGCCTTAACTTTATAACTTACAAATAACTATTCTTTGTTTTTTTGTTTGTAACCGGCCATGTAATATCAAGTTTCACTAGCATGGTCATCGGATAAAAATGGAATGAAAATTTTATGATTAATTTTTGTATACAAAATTATATATTAAACTCATTCATGAAAATTTCATCTTCATTTTTAGTATCAAACATACACTTGGTGAATATTGACAACAAGTGACATACTGCATGCTTATGACTATGCATATTAATGAAAATAGCAAACTTCGTAATTATGACACATTCTACGTTTACGAGTTATGTATCTTTCAGATAGACAGAAAAGCACATTATCCCTCGTAAGTTAGTGTTTGTGAACAAGCCAATAGAACTTATTAGAGATATAATTATTCATATGTCTTTACATAATAATTTAAGTTTTTAATATGATTAGTTCATGATATGGTATTAGAGTCTTAATGATTAAGTAATTAAGAGTTTGATCTTACCGTCTCTAATATTTACAATTAAATTAAATTTTAACATTAAATAAAGTGAGCCTATTAAGTTTTTAGAATAATTGGTTAATGAGAGAACTCGATGGCTCAACAAGCGTCTATAAGCTCACAATCTTAGCTCTAATGCAATAAAGTCAATGTGTTTGTTTAAATAGTCTTCTAAGTTCATAGTTTTCTAATAAGCACAATAGTCTAAATTATAAAGTATGAAAGAAATATTATCTTGTTATTTTATAAAGGTGCTAAATCATTAGTAATTATTATGTTTTTCTTAAAATAATATATTTTACCGTCTATATCTTACCATGAAGTTTCAAAGAATGTAAAAGCATTTTATCAACTTAGAAGCATCGCCAGTTCCATATGTTCTGAGGTGGAAGCCTGTTATCGTAGTTATAAAACACCGCCTTCACTATTTTATCAAATTTGTAAATTTTGGTGACCTGGGTCAACTCAAGAATCAAGTCAAGTCATCCTGTATTGTTTTTGTTTTTAAGGGATGCTCCCTAGTTCCTACCCCTTAATGAAAATGCACTTTACTTTCTGATTGTTTTGACGAGCCGGCGCGTGCTGCACAGTGCCATCCATATCTTTCCTTTTTTTCCCGTAAGATTTTTGGTCCAAGCAGAATCAGTCACACCCTATCTTTAACTTTTGGTCGCAAATTAAATTTTAGCATTTAATAAAATAAGCTTATTAAGTTTTTAGAATAATTAGAGACCCCAGAAAGAGTAGAGGGATCACCATCTGTGGACCCTGCAGCATCTTGCGGTGAGTTAATCTTACATCCACTTCTCTTCTTTCTGCATCTTTTTCTCTTCAAATATCTTTTCTTTTTATTAAAACTATGATTGGTGGTTCTGTGAATTCTTGTCTTCGAGCAAATTTTTATGTGTTTCACACAATTGCCTTTTCAAAATTCATGAAAGTGAGATCAATGGTGATGATGACGGAACGTTATATGTTCACTGTGCTTGCTACTGTCTAAAAACTTGGAAGTGAGTTCTTGTGCAGTTGTGCTTCTACAAAGTACTTGTGAAGAGCTTTTCGTAATACGATGGGTAGTGGTCATGTATATTTTTCTTAATATCATTTTAAAAATCATGATCTAATTACTTTGAAGAAAATATCCTTTCGAGTTTTACGTTGTTATTGCTCCTCCAAATAAATTTATATATATTCAATTAGCATAAATTTGTATCTATGAACTGTAAATACTTGTATTACCAAATTTAAGTTTTATATATTGAATAAAAATTATATTGATATTTATTAATGTAATATTTTTATATTATATAACACTACAAAAATTAATACTTATATAATTGCTATTTTGTCCCACTATTCATGACTCAACAGTACTATATAATGAGGATTTATCTACCAATCTAGTTTTTTTATGGCCTCCTGATCCTGCTTGTATTCTTTCTACAGTTTGTATTGTAGCTTTTCATAAACGATTGTTCAGTAAATTATTGCATTAAGGAGAAAAACAATATCAGGTCCTCTTAGACATGAATCTTATAAAACATAGCATCTGATTGCTACGATGAAAAGGAAAAGAATAGAATAGGAATGAGAATATCTCTTCTTTAAAAGAAAAATAAAAAAGAAAATACTCATTTTTTAAGAAATATTTTTTTTTATCATTTTTAAAATATTTATTTCATTCTCATTTTTACTCCACTATTATTTCCATTTCATTTTCTTTTGTTTTTATGATACCAAACATGCAAAGTTTGATTGGAAAAAGAACCTGTGAGCTGTGGGTTCATATAGCTTAGTTCAATATAGAAATATTGTTTGATTCAGATACATGATTGAGTACAATAGCGTGCTAGAATCAGTAGATCCTATTGAGTGGGAATAAGGCTTGTTATTGTTGCTGTTGTATCCTCCAAAGGAAGAGAAAAGATCGAGCCTTTGGCCTTGTATCCTATATAGTATAGTATGATAATATAAGTTTATGCTGTATAGTCTATTTTTATTATATATTTGAAATGACATTTTATTAGATAAGGTTATCCAACCTATAATTATAAAATAAATCAATCAGGTTTCAAGTAACTTAATAGAGCTTGATAAGATTATTAAGCTGAATAAAAATATAATATATTAATCTCAAATCAACCCCAACCTCCATGTGTAATCTGGCGGTCATCATCTCGCCTCAGTCCCAACTCACCACTCACCGGCACTGGTGCCGGCGTTAAGCCCAAAGCCTCACTCGACAATTTATCTGCATTTTGCTTCCCACCATGGCCGAGCAAACCACCTCCAAATCTGCACCTTGCCTTTTTTTTTTATTTTATTTATTTTTTGTATGTTGCCTCCCACCATAGCCGACCAAACCGCCTCCACCCGCCATCAATTCAATGCCGAATGCCATCCCAAAAAAATGTCAGAAATCAAACCCATTTTGATTGTTTGCTTCAGTAACTTATCATGCGCTGCTACCCATTTTGATTGTTTGAATGCCATCCCCATTAGCAGTAGGCACTTCGGGACTAACTCATTTTCACCATCACGGCATCACCTTTCAATTCCCGTCCATGCTTGTTTCTATTTTGAAGTTTTGAAATTTTATTCTTTAGTCTTTTTTTTTTTTCAAGTTTCATTTCCATATCAATTAATTCACATTTTGATTAGGCAAATTGAAACAAAAGGTAAAAAGAAATTCATGCCAAAAAAAAAAAAAGAAATTGTATCACTGCATGTCTTTGGTGTTTGGTTTAGACCAAACGTTGCATAGTATAAAAAGTTATACAATATATAACTTATAGTATACTATCAGACCTTATACTATCAAGCTTTATACTATTAGGTTTTTTTTCTTGTAGGATGTACTAAACAAGGCCAAAAGGAGGGAACACATTGCATCTATCTGAAAAATTACTGAGGTGGAAGTTGTATGAAACTGTATCTCTCCCCCAGTAGACAAAGAGGGTTCTTTTTTTAGAAAACAATATATTTGGATCATTGTAATGTAAATCTGAGTATTTGTAAAAAATGTATGAATCTATGATCTATCTGCACTGAGCTCAAAGTCAATTTGAAAGTTGCTTCTAGTGAGCTGTTTTAGCCTTTAGCGTTATGGGTGCCATAACAGATTTTTCTTTACTGTAACGATAACAACAACATGCTTTCTTCCCTTTTCTATCAATCCAGAAGAACATATAATCACACACTGGACCTACTATAGCCCATTTTATTAAAGCTATATCTTTCTCAACTTATTTTCTCTTATTTCTTCCATTTGAGGTTAAGATCCAGATCAAACAGTATAATTGAAGGCATAATTGCGTTCATAGAGATCCATTCTCTATCTGTCACATTCATTCATTTCATTTTGATTTCTTGCATGAAAAATATCTAAGGAAGGATGCTTCTGGATTAAGTGGTAAAATTGATCATTTTTCCAGGTTGCCTTCTTTTAAACTAAATGGCAGAGGTCATAATCTCCATTGCTGCGAAAGGTCTCAGAATATTTGGTGCCTTTAGTGATACGTCAAGGACAGTATCTGTTTCATCTTGGCAAAATCAGTAAAAATCTTGAGAGTAAACAAGGTGGAGCTGATTTCAACTCGAGATCATGTGCAGAATGAAGTTGAAGCTACTAATAAAACAAGAAAAGTCAATGATGCTGTTTTGGAGTGGCTAAATGAGGTGGAAAAATCTCATAGAAGAAGTGGAGAAGTTGGAAAAAGAATTAGAGACCAACAGCAGTTGTTTCCGAGGGCAGTGTCCTATTAGGAAGAGATTTCATCTGTACAAACAAATGGAAAAGAAAATAGAGACTCTGATACAGCTGAATAAAAAATGTGTATTTGAGCCATTTTCCTTCCCTGCCCAAATTCCAGATATAGAGTATTTCTCCTCTGAAAAATTTATGTGGTTCGAGTCTACAAAAAAGGCTTCGGATCAACTTCTGGAGGCACTACAAGATGACAGTAGCTATATAATTGGATTGTATGGGATGGGGGGCTCTGGTAAAACAACATTGGTGAAAGAAGTGGGTAAGAAAGCCAAGGATTTAAAGCTTTTTGATCGAGTTGTATTTGCTACTGTGTCCCAAACTCCAAATGTCAAGAAGATTCAAGATGAAATTGCTGACTTGATGGGTCTGAAATTGGATGAAAATAGTGAAGCTGGAAGAGCAAGAAGAATATCTTTGAGTTTACAAAGTAAGGAACGAATTCTTGTGATCTTGGATGATGTTTGGGCAAAGCTTTGAGCTTGAGGATATAGGGATCCCTTGTAACGGTAATAACAGGGAATGCAAGGTCCTTTTGACCACACGTCTCCTGCGAGTATGTGCCTCGATGGACTGTCAAAGGGAGATTCCGCTTCATCTCTTATCTGAAGAGGAAGCTTGGATGTTGTTCCAAAAACATTGCAGGTATAGGTGACAAGTCCCCATCCAACCAATTGAATGTGGCACGGGAGATTGCTACTGAATGTAAAGGGCTACCTATTGCAATTGAAGCTGTGGGATCTTCTTTAAAAAGAAAACCTATTGAGGAGTGGAAAGCAGCATTAGGGAGCCTGAGACATTCAAAACCAACTGATGTTGAAGAAGGAGTGAGAGATGCTTTCTCCTGTCTTGAATTAAGCTATAATCATTTGAAAAGCAAGGGAGCTAAGATGTTGTTCTTGATGTGTAGTATGTTTCCAGAAGATCATGAGATATATATTGAAGATTTGATCCGCTATGGAGTGGGGTTGGGTATTTGTGGAGAAGTTGAATCATTTGACTCAGCAAGGAGCCAGTTCAGAGCTAGTATAAACAAACTTGTAGATTCTTGTCTATTGATGCACTCTGAGATAAGTGAAGAACACTTTTCTATTGAACATAGAATAGACCATGTAAAGATGCATGACATGGTACGTGATGTTGCTCTGTGGATAGCATCTAGATCAGTGGATCGCAATATTCTAGTAAATCTTGCAAAAGATCTAAACACCCTGGCTGAGGAATGGAGATATAAATAATTATGTTTTGCAGTATCTTCGTGGCATAAGAAAACAGACCGGATTGCTGTTCAAGTGGATGCTCCAAAGCTTGAGATTCTATTGCTAAATACTAGAATGTCTCTGGATTTATTGAATGCATCATTTGAAGGTATAAAAGGGATCAAGGTTATGGCTATAATCAGTGAAGTCTATAAAGCAACATTATCATTGCCTCGTTCAACCCAGTCGTTGACTAATCTTCGAACTCTGCTGCTTGAGAGGATGGGAATTAGGTGATATCTCTTTCATATTAAGCCTAAGAAAACTTGAGGTTCTTGATTTGCAAGATTGTTGCTTCAAGGAACTGCCAAATGAAATTGAGAAACTGAGCAAATTGAAGTTGCTGGATTTGTCACGTTGTGTAGTTCTAGAAAATTATAATTCTAAAGCAATAGGAAGTTGTACACAACTAGAAGAGTTATATGTTTCTGGACCTCTCTTCAATCAGGATAGCAGATGCATATATCCTTGTCAACACTTTGTGGATGACTTCGTTACTCTTCCAAATTTGAGGAGGCATATATTAGGACTTGGACGCTTGCAAACTGATGATTATGGGTTCAATGAGAATTCAAGCATGAGAGACCTACGCTTGAAATTTAGCTTGCAAACTAATGATTATGGGTTCAATGAGAATTCAAGCATGAGAGTCCTACGCTTGAAAGAGTTTGATATCTCCTTGTTTTGTGCATCTAAAATGAATCTTCTACAGAGAGCAGATGATATGTATTTGAATCGCCTTCATGGAGGATGTAAAAATATCATCCCAGATATGGTTCAAGCTGTGGGAGGCATGAATGATTTGACGAAGTTCTGGCTTCGCTCTTGTTCAGAGATAGAATGTCTCATTGATACAACTTCTAACCATGCTGTTTCTTTTCATGTAGATGCTTTGTTGCCAGGGTTGGTCAAGTTAGGGCTGGCAGGAAATGGAAAATTTGAAAGAACTTTGCCATGGTCCACCTCTGCAAGTGGTTGGCTTCTTCGAGAAATTAGAAGAACTCCGTATAAGGGACTGCCAGCAGTTGCACAGCATATTTCCAGGGAAATGTAAATTGAGCAACCTTAAAATCCTAAAAATTAGTGCGATACGTTCTGTTGCCATTAGTTGCACAGCAGTTGCACTCTTCTCAATGTCTGTTGTCCAAAGTCTAGAGCAGTTAGAAGAGCTATTAATAGCAGATTGCAAAGAATTAAGGCATATAATAGATCAAATGAAGAAAAGGATGGCCCTGATACAGGGGAGGAAATATCTCCAGCTCTTGGCATTTCTCATTTGATACTCCCCAATTTGAAGAAACTCTCCATTCGACGTTGTCCAAAGTTAGAATTTGTGTTCCCAAGCTCTTCTGTGGGCCTTGTGAAACTGCAAGAGTTACAAATTTATGAAGCTTCTGAGCTGAAATATATATTTGGCCATTATGACCATGAACATCATCCATCTCATCAAAATGGGAACCAAATCAAGCTTCCTGTTTTAAAAGCATTCGAACTCGCAAGGCTTGAAAATCTCCTTGGGATATGCACGGGAAACTATCTGCCTTGGTGGCCATCTCTGAAGGGGCTGAGTTGCGGGAATTGCCCAAAATTAAGTATATCTTGTATCCACATGATGGTTGGTTCGGAATTGAGACAGCAACATCTGAATACGGTACATATCAGCCAACTCTCTAAAGCATTGAAATGCAAAAAGTTTCTTTGATTTGATTATATAATTTTTTATGGCATACAGATGACTGTTTGTGTTTCCATTCCTTATTTGTTTGATTCTGGGAATTAGTTGTGCTATTTCTTTTATACCATTTCAATTTGTTGTTTTGACTATGGCTGTGGTAATGCTACTCAACCCATCAGTTGCTTCCCTTGCATTGGGAGTGTACTTCACATATGAATAGACAAGTTAAAAGATCTCATAGTTAAAATTAATACCACTGTGTTCTATTTTTAGGGAGTTTCCCTTGATGAGGACCAGAAAAAGCACTTGACCTCAACATTAGAACGTCTGGCATTACGAGGTTTATCTGAATTGAGGCTCATATGGTCTGATCCTAATCCCAAACAGATTTTGAGTCTACAATATCTTCGAGGGTTAGAGGTGGGTGGCTGTGCAAAACTGAAATCTGTCTTCTCCATGGTGGTCCATAGAAGCCTACCAGAGTTGACATTCCTTGATATATACCACTGTGAGGAATTGGAAGAAATCATTGCAGAGAATGAAGAATCTCAAAATCTAACCAATACCAAAATGTGCTTTCCAAAACTAAGATATTTGGGAGTCGAGAAGTGCAACAAATTGAAAAGCCTTTTCCCTGTTGCTATGGTTGGGATTGCTTCCTCAGCTAAGTACTCTATGCATTTCAGAAGCTGTTCAACTAAAAGAAGTCTTCAGGCATGGTATTGAAGACAGCATTGTCCATGATGAGAAAATTGTGTTTCCAAACTTGAGACGAGATACGAACTCACAAAATTGCCAAGTCTTGTGGGAATTTGCCAAGGATTTAAATTACAGAGAGTGGAAGGCAATGGAGGTCCTGGATATATGAATGCCCCAAACTTGCTCCAATTTCAGAAGCAACTTAAATTGTTCCTCTTCATGGTAGAACATTGCTACAGATCATTGTTCTCTTCATTAATTTTTTTTTTAAATTTTTTGTTAGTATACTTGAACAATTGAATGCAACAATGTGACTATAAAAAGAGAACCAAGGAGAACGAAGCCAGAGGGGGCCAAGTTAAGGGGCTTGAGAGCACAACGTAGAAGATGGTATGAGAAGGTACCACATCATAAAAGAGAGCAAGGATTAATGAGATGTTATTTTTTGAACCCTATATGTTTTTATAGATTTGTTTGCTAAAGTGATAATAAAATCTTGTTGATTTTATCAAAAATTGTGTTAGATTATTATTATCTAATTTTAGAGATCTTAATGTTTATTATTTTATTTTCCTATCCATTAGTTTGAATAAAGTTTTAGATGGATTCAGTTATACTTTTCTCATGCTTTAAGTTTATTCTTGCTATCTGAGTGTTAATGATAATTGTTGGATATCAATTGTGATTTCTATATAGGGATACAATTAATAATTTGATAGTTTACTATTGATTAAATAAATAATGCATACAATTGATTATGTATTTTATAACTTAATCACTATATCTTCCGTGGATACATGCTTGGCCACTAGATGTTCATTAGATAATTACCTAGGAACAATAATTAACACAGTTAATGCATGGATCTGATCCTTAGTCAATTGATGATTAAGTCCCCAATTTATTTTATTGCATTTAATAATTTTTACTTTTGTTTCGAATCATTTAATTTTTGTATTTTTTAATTTTAGAGTTTGAATTATTTTTTGTCCAACTAGATTAGAAAAATTTATCAATACCTATTGGTTATACTTCAAAGCCCCTTGGCTCACCCGCCTCTTTTTTTCTTTTTGGTCATTCTCCTTGTTCTCTTTTTATAACCACATTGTTTCTTTGTCCAAGTAAGTGATTGTGGGTCACAACCCTCCATATCTAAGATAATATTTTTACTTGATTATGAGATCTCTTTTGGATTGTGTATACATTCAAAACAAAATCAGTATCAAATCTGCTCTAAACCTTCCTACAAGATACTACAATTAATTAGAATTCATATCTTTTAAGAAAAATAATTAATAATACCACAAATTTATTTAAATTAATTTAATTCAAAATATAATAAACCCAATTTTTATATGAACAATATGTAATTTTAAGTTATTATCATAGAGGATGGCGTGTCTTGGGATCTAGATCCAAACCAGAACCTGGTTCAATGGACTCTTCAATCCTTCACACGGACACAAGCTCCTCTTGCATCAAGCCTTGAAGATGTCGATGGCCCAGTCCAAATCCAAGAGACTCATTTGCCCATGTTGTTCCAAACCCGCCTGAACATGTCTCTGCTCTCGAATCCTATCCCCAAATATCAAAAATTCGGTGAATGTAACCATTCTACAACATGCCCTCGAGAGTAAGCACCCACTTAACTCTACTAGAATCACTAGACTAGTGGCATGTTTGGAAAAATAATTATTCTTTAGATATAAAAATTATTTTTTTTAAAAGTACTCTCAGAAAAATTTTATTATAAGTTATTTTAAACATAAAATATGCTAATTTAAACACACACTAAGCCTCAAAAATCTCACGGTAGTGGTTGTTTTCTAATATTAATTTTGAAAGCTAGGTTCATGATTCGGTTAATGGAATCGAATTCCAAATCGGGTTTGGTTAGAAATGTGCCAAATAGTTCGTTTTCTCATCAAGCTTGGAAAATTGGAGAGACCTAGAAGCTCCTTTTTGAGAAAAATTCTAACTTGATTGATAGTGCTGGAAAATGCAATTTGAAAAATGACATTGGAGCTAATCAAAGTTCTCCAATTCTTGCGGAAGCTGTAAATCAAGTAAGTATCGGTGATGGTGTAGTGTGTAACATCTTACCATTTAATAGTGTCACTTACTAATACTGGAGATAAACTCTAAATAGAGAAAGAAATGTATAAAATTAATACATTTATTTAATAAAATAAATATAAGGATTACGTGACTATTAGAATATAAATATTATATTAATAAATAATGATTATAATTAACTATTACGTGTCTATATAATTCATTAGAATATAAATATTGAATACATGATTATATTATTTATATTGAATTTCTTAATTTGATTACGTGACTAATTTAATAATCTAATATTTTTTTTTGTATTTAAACATCTTTTCTTTTTACTCTCATATTTCTTGATTTTAACTTGGGATAAATAATTTATTTGTCATACAACAATTAATTTAATTACTTGATATCTAAGAGATATATAACATAATATTTATATATCAAACACACTATATTGTCATTCGCTATACACATATATTCACGTGCGACAAAATTATGTACATACATACATAAAAAAAAATAGGTTGGCCACTACTAGGCCATGCAAGTGTATCTAAAAGCTGCTTTTGTTAGTACTATATGGTGCTACAGAAAGTATCTACAAGTCACGTTCTAAACTACTAGAACAAAGGCGTCCTTTTCGAGGGAGTAAATTCACTCAACATCAACTTCAATTAGAATGTAGATGTGCATCTTTAATCGACATTTGGAGACTTTGGAAACACCATACTCAAAGGGTGAGAATTATAAATTCTTAGTGGAAATTGAAATAGAATAAAAACAATAAAATAAACCATGGTGCTTCTAGCTATATAAACTATAAAAAACAGTTTCAAGGTTAGTAACCACAATTAGAATATGAATCATTTATAACAACTAATCCAACATTAAACTTTCTATATAGTTACATGCTTATAGTTTTTTTCATCATAGGGTTTAGCCCCCTTAACTTTCTTTGCTTACATGGTCCAAACATCATAATCATCATCATAAGTGAGAATTCATCATTGGCATAGGGCGTCCCCTAAAAACATAAGTGGGCATTCTACACTTTCCAATGGATTTCACTCAACTTATCCACACAGTTGGTAAACCATATTCATGCACTTGGTGGACCATAGACACATGTAAGACTTTTTATGGATCATGAACTTTGGGATCATTTCCATGATGCGTTCTTTAACATTTCTTTTTTAGTCTTGAAGAATCACCTCAGTTTTACTTTTCTTTACTTGAGGATCATATCCAATCTTTAAATATTTCTTTTACTTTACTTATAGTGAACATGCAATTGATGCTAGTGTGATTTCAAGGAATTTAAGGCTTTCATTAGCAATCAATCACCAAGTTATTTCCTCAAAACCATGATTTATCTTAAAATCACAACTTAAACTATGTCCCATATTAAGAATGTTCACTAGACCAAAGTCCACATTTTGAGCCTTCTAAATGATCTTTTCACTTTCGAATTGCTAAACACATATAAAATCTGCCAAATCTTAAATATAATGTCATCTTCTATCTTAATGCATAACAATCAAATAAAAGGAAGTAATCTAATTCCTTTAGGCCAAGATTCAAAAATGTAATTCCTATGAATTTAATTATATCTAAATTTATCAATAAGCCTTATTTTACATAAGAGCTTTTAGATTAATGCTTACTTCCTTAGGTGGCTGAAACTTCCCACTTATAGAAGCCTTGTGTTTCCTTTTATTTTCCTATGAGAAATTTACTTTATCACCACTAGAACACCCTATTGTTATTAATCCATAATTAAATCACTTAGTCTTCCCCAGGTGACACGATTTGAACTAGAGGTCCATGATCGACGTATGACAAGGGCTTACCATAAGCTTATGCAAGCCATACAAATCTCCAAACTTGTAACCCCAAACAGACAACCCAAATAGCCACCGCAGAACTTTAGAAAATACTTTATTTCAGAATAAATTTGGACTTATATTATCTAATAGGTGAATCTTAATCGCTAACAATTTATTACAAAATAAAAATATCATGATGTAGTCTAATCAGTAACTACATATAACAGACTGACAAGATCCTACTTGTAAAAATAATGAAGTATATATAAGAGAATTAGCCAACAAGGTTTTCAGATCTAATATAAATAAAAAAAAATCAGACTTGCCCACATAAATAGTGTGTAAGGCTCACCAAAAACAACTGAAAACTCCGTCAATCAAACTAGAGGAGTCGAATTAGAAATAATCTCTTTTTCCCTTATCTGAAAAACATATAACAACAATTTGAGTGAGTTTATAACTCATAGAGCAGTTAAAGCATATATATAAGAAGCATTAAAGTCAATAAACAATTTCCAATAACAAATATCAAACAGTAAGAAAATTAATAAAATCCAAATGGAATAATTCACCGAGTAGAACTAGAACAGATCGAGCATACAGCTTACGAGGTAAGTTAACCAATTTGATAAGCTCAAGGCTTGAATTAAACAAACCGAGTACACAGCTCACGAGTAAATTAACCAATCTGACAATTACACAGCTTGAACTGATGAGTATCACACTCAAAACCATAGCCAACCCATGTGTACTAACTTAATACAGAGTTAACATCTCTTGTGCAGAGTCTAATTCTAGGTGTACCAAGCTAATATTTACTACTATTTGATACAGTGTTCTAACATGGTTTTCTCCCAAGAAAATAAATTTTTCAAGTGAAAATAAAAATTCTAATTTATTTAAATCAATCTTCTTTCAAAGAAAATATTTCCTAATATTAGAAAACTCTCTCAAAAATATTTTTCAGATATGCTTTTTGTAAGCAACTAATGCCGATAATATTTATCAGTATCAATCCATATTTTGAAACAACTGCCATTAATGATCCAAAAACTATTGTCTATAACAATGACCATCATTAGTCCAAAACTGATATATGAAACAATTGTCATAATTGTTCTAAAATCATTATCAATATATTTCTTCAACAAAAATTAGTAATTCATCCATCATTTCATTATAACCATGCTCAGAAGCCAAATGTGAGTTTTTTAAAATTTTACTTGTTCCAAGAATATCTAAGGTTTTAATAAAAAATATAAAATTTGTTTGAAATTTAAAAAATCACAAATAGACATGTAGCAAATGACAACTACTCACAGTATTTAGCGATTTTCAATTGTGTCCTCCTCCAGCAATTTGTCTTGGTGAACTGGACGTTTCCTATACCGTTCTATAACCATAGAAAAATATCAATATCAATCATAGATAATTAATATTCCCAATTAAATCTCTAAATTCTAAATATTTCTATATACTAAAGCCCAAATTCACTATCCAAAATTATCCAATAAAAAATAACATAAAATAAAATAAAATAAAAATATAAAAAAGGCCACTAAATAAAATTTCTACTAACTTAGCTTAAGTTAGGATAGCCCAAAATCTAAATCAATGTCAGATCCTACTCCTAAAATTTATTAGAATCTCTTATTATTTACAAAGTGCCTAGAGGGGAAAGGTAATTAAGCTTGTTTACCTTAGGGTCTATATATAACCATTTCTAAGGGGAAGAAGTTTACTAGTTTTTCGATATGGGACTTAAAACTAAAACAATATAAAACTTCTTTCTCTGATATGGGGACTTAAATAACAAATCTTTCTCTCTTTTTTTTAATCCCCCTTTTTTAAACTTATCTTAAATCTATTTTTTTTTTTACAAATCATCACACCAGGTCCCCATGGTGGCTGAAACTTTCCCTCTTAAAGATCATAGTTTTTTTTTCAGTTTTTCAAACGGATTTGACTTCATAACATCAAGTCACCACCACACCCTGAAAATGAAGCACAATTTCCCGTAAAACTACTACTTGGCCGAAATGCATAGGGTGGAAAACTAAATCAATCAAGTTATTTCTTTTCTAGTTTACATGTAAAATAATACTAAATCACATCAAGACACCCGTATCTACTAATTTTATCAAATTCAAATAAATAGAGGAAACAATACATATAAACCCTAAGTAAGGCATTTTTGATAAAGAAATAAACAACACATAATCATGCTCGTTGTCAACATATTTCTAAACAAACATGTTATAAAGCATCCATTTTCAATCTTACATCTCAAAAATCCAAATCTCCATGGATTCAAGAGTACCAAAAGTTATGGAAACATAACCATGAAACTAGGTTCTTAAAGAGAAAAGTAAGTTTAAACCCCTCCCTCTTGAAAGCAAGCTTTTTCTTCTTTGTTTTGCTATTTTTCTTCTTTTTCTCTTTCTTTTCTCCTCTTTCTTCTCTTCTTTCCCCCTAGGCCCCAGCTTCTCTCTCTTTCTTTCTCTCTCTCTCTCTCTCTCTCTCTCTCTCTTTTGCTTCTTCTTTCCTTTTCTTTCTCACTTGGTCATTCCACCTAGGAGTCTATAGGAATTAGTTCATTTGTTAATATTAGTTTATGTTATCATGTTTTTTTGTCTTTATTCACCAACCAATGAGAACCATGTAATACAGTCCCTTTAAATAGTGAGTCCCACCTGAGTTTTTCTTTTTTAAAAAAAGGATCAGAATGTTTTAAAATAAAAAGACCCGAAACCTCTCTCCCCCATACTGTCTTCAATTTCGAATAGGAGCACCACTCTCCTTTGCTGTCTGTCTCCTCCCCCATTCCCAATCTTCCTCATTTCTCCTCCATTTTAGCACCAACCCACTTGCATTTGAGCTTGAGGTAAGTTCCCACATCTTGATTCTTGATTTCTTTGTACCATTTAAGCATAAAATCATGAAATGCTTGTCGTGTGGCCTTGGTGAAGGGTATATTTTGAGATTTTGAGGAGAAATCTATGAGTTTAAGAATTTTGGTTCTTTCATGTTTGTGGCTAAGCCAAATCTTAATTATCGTTAATTTCTAGTGGTTTGAGGAAAGTCCTAAATCCTATTATCTGGGGATTTTACATATATTTATCTCCCATTAGTTATCCATGCTTAGAATAGTTTTTCTAAAGCCTTCCTAACTTGAAATTTGATAATCTAGTGGGTGACCCTAATTTTTAAGCTTATGGCTTCAAGTGGAAGGTGTGGAGAGTTTTTAGAAATAGTTTTGACATTGCAGAAGCTATCATTTAGCCTATGGTAATTTATTGCAATATTTAGTTGGTGCTAAATACTGCAAAGACCACTTCGTTTGCTTTGGGTTGAGTTATTAGCATCATTTTGGATAGACTTTGGCTAAGCGCCTAGTCTGTGAGTAAATAATTTACATTATAGTGTAATTTGAATATTCATATATATTTATATATATACCTCTATGGTTTAATTCTTTAGTCATATTTGGAATACTATTTGAGATTTAAATTTTAATGAATTTTATGATCATACTAGTTATGTGATTATTTATTTTTGAAAGCATCAGATTTTATTATTTGGAAAAACAAGATAATTGTTTTCTTTATTATATGGAAGATATAGGTGGAAGTTATAGCTTCATATGCTAAATTTCTATTGTTATAATGGCACTATTTATGTCATTGAGCTTATAAGTTAGTTGAAGTTATACATATGAAAAGTGAATGAAAAGTGTTGAATTCTAAGTTTCTGAAACTGATTTGATTTTATTAACAAAATTGAGAAAAGAGGATATGTGATTTCATTGTATCAAAAATGTTTTTAAACATTCATTGTGGGTTCCATGTTAGAACACTGTTTGCTGTTAGCAAAGAGATATAACGGCCTATGTGTACATAGTAGATTCAGAGATTGTTTGGCTACTGGGTAAGCACCTTTAGCTCTTTTCCAAGGTTGTTGGGTGAGCGGACCATAGCCATGAGAGTTATGCCGGATGAGGCAAGGCCCCAAGGTTGAGATGATAATTGCTTGGTTATTGGGTGAGTGGACCCTTAGCCTATTTCCGTGGCTTTAAGGTGAGCGGACCTTAGCCAAGAGATTTGTCCTGGGTCAGGCAAGGCCCTTGGCTTTTGAGGATAATGAGATTTGGCTGGTTGGGTTGAGATGACTCCCTGACTTGTGTTATAGTTCTTTCAAAAACCCACATGGTTGATTTTTAAGAAACTTTATGCCTATATATTTTTTTTTGGCAAATGAAAGAAATTAATGTATTATTGTTATAAGTCCTACTTCATTAAATTATTATATTTTTTAAATACCTTAAAGTTAAGTATTTGGTTTTGTAGTTGTTTCTTTTTTTTTTATAACCATTGCCCTCATTGAGTCTGTGTGACTCATGACGTGAACTGTCGAACTCACTCAAATTAACCAGGCTTATAAAGAAATTTGTAATATAGGACAACCTGGATCGTCTCCCAAGGATTTTTGCATAGAACTAAATCACTCAATTAAAAACAAAACAATAAACAGGGGGGTTTTAATTCGATTAAAATTAAAGCAAGAGATAAAACAAACTTAACAATTTAAAAGCAATCAACCAACTCAGAATTGAGGTTTCAAGGACATCCGTCACTGGACAAAGAATTACTGAATCTCGTGGTTGACCCTAAACAAATCGGAATCCCTGCATTCATATAGGAACCCTCTCTACTAGACAATCACCTAGCATTTAATCAAACTCTTGGCGTGTTCACCCATGCCATCGCACAGTGTTAACTTCAACCTATTTTGATTTTAAATCCCTTGGGTTAATCAACTTAAATATTAAATCTAACATTTAATCCCTTCCCCTGGATGATCAAAATACAGAAATCATAAACAAACCTCGTGGACAAACCTCATCCGCTCGGATTCAACGTACACAATCATGTTGCTTAATTCGAGTAAAGGGGGAAGAAAAACGGATTCAGTTCATGGAGAGCACGGGTCCTCTGGATTCAACAGCAAAATCCTCAACTCATGGGTTGATTGAATGGAAAGTTAGCCTACCATGGCTGGGGGAAAAAACAGAAAACGAAAAGGAAAGAAAAAAGAAAAACAAGATGAACAAGATGAGAGAAAAGAGAAGAGGTGTAGATATGAAATTTCTCCAAAATCAAAAGCTGCTATTCATGTTACCCTAATATGCTATTTAAACCTAAAACTAAACAGGGTCAGGGCTCCAAAACTGGCCCAAATTAAAAACAATAACTAATGGCTTTGGTCCCATGTAATTTGGAACTCCTAATTACAAAGTTTAAGCCCAATTAACTAAACATAGCTCCAGAATTTCGTGACTGACTTTGGCTCCAATTTTGACTGCCTTCTTGTCCGAATTTGGCCTTCAAGCCTCTAATTACCATTTGTAGCTCTTTGAGTTATCTACAAAACGAAACAAGAATGAGGTTAATCGGATTACCTATAACAAAAGTTATGATCAAAATACTGGAAACAGTATAAATCTGGAAAAATAGCACGAAAATGAATTAAATCCAATTAAAAGCCCAAAAGCCCAATTTAGACCAAAAAATCATTAATTACACACTAAACAGCCCTAAAATCATTAATTAAATGCAAAAATTAAATGTGATAAAATTCAATTTATCAAATGCTCCCACACTTATCCTTTTGCACTCCTGGGCAAAATTAAAAACTCAAAACAAAAACTAAAAAATGATAAAATAAAAATAAAGACTAAAGATAAACCTCTCCTTTCTAACAATTGTCAAGAATGTAAAACTTGAATAAGGAACACAAAATTTCAAAAGATCAACCAATCATGACAGAAATTTCTTCATCTCAAAAATTATAAAACATGGCAATCTCAATTGATTGATGCTAATCACAACAACATGGCCTCTCAAGGTATGCTCTCAATCAATCTCTCAAGTGTGTATAGGGTAGCAAGTGTATCACTCAAATTCCACTCAAGAAAATTGCCCTACCATAAGCTTGCTCAAATTCTACTTCTCCACTACTCAAAACACATACATGCACAAATCAAGAGGACTTATTTATTCATGGTTGTAATGGGGCTATGGTGAAGGCATGGACAAGTTTGGAAATGAAAGGCTAAGCACCCAAGAAATTTAAAAGAGCTTTAGTCAAGAAACATAAAGGTTTGCTCAAAACTAACTAAATGAAATGCACTTTTACAAACAAGTCGCCTTTTTCAACAAAACTCTTTTCCTTCCCCAAAACTCATTATTACACCAAATTTTTCTCAAATTGACTTTTTTTTTCATATATATACATTTTTTTCAGATTTTTTTTTGTTTTTTCTTTTTTTTTTATCTTCTTTTTTTTTGAGAAAAATTCCACAATTACTTACACAAGCACAATGACCAAACTAATGTCAAATGACAATTAGCATCGGATACCTCCCCCCACACTTAAAATGTTGCACACCCTTGGGCAACCCCCACACTTAAACACAACACTAAGTTGAAACCAATGCTTAATAAATTTCCAAGGTGCGGAATAAAATGGTTTTACGCTTAGGCTTGTAATGTGGCTAAGACAAGGATGATATAAAAAAGGCACGAAGGGGCTAACCAACGGGAATATAATGCAAGGGATGGCTATTCTGGCCAAAGTGGTAAATAAAAGAAAGAAAGGCCTCTATCATATTTATGCATGCCAGTGAAAAATGCAATTTCAAAAAGAAAAATGGCAAGTTCTAGAGAAAAAATCATGAGCAGAAGCACACAAGAAAGAAAGAATGGCAGAAAAATAAAGTTCCATTCACGCAGGCCCAAAATCTGACAAGGGTCAATACCAAGCACGCAATCAGCATTACAAAATCAACTACCAAGTGAGATAATCTAAGAGTTGAGAAATTCAGTCCAACCAGAATGATCCATCAAAAACAAAATATCCAAGTTCGAAAACTATGTACATCTCAACAATTATCGCAAGGAGGGTTCAGACTGTATTATTCGCAAAATCCTGTTATTAACAATCAAAGTTGAAATTAAAAATGCAAAGAAAAGAAAAATAAAGAAAAAAGGAAGAAGACTCCTTATCCTCCTGAGGGAGGGTACGTGGCATCAGTAAGCCTAATCTTTGCCTCCACAGGCTGCTGCTGGGTCCCTCATAAAAATGCTTAAGGCGATGTCCATTTCACTGTAAAAGTACTCCTGGTTCCGCTCATCACACAGTTCTACTGCACCAAAAGGGAAAAACATTAGTAATCACAAAAGGACCATCCCATCTAGATCTAATGTTTACTAGGCATAAATTTGAGACGGGGAGTTAAATAAGAGGACTTTCTGGCCCACAACAAACTCTTTTCTCAAGGATTTGCTTATCATGGAATGGCTTTGTCTTTTCCTTGTATAAACGCGAACTCTCATAGGCATCCAATCTAAGCTCTTCCAGTTCTTGCAATTGCAGCTTCCTCTCCACCCCCGACTGGGCCAAATTCCATGTTGCACTGCTTAATGGCCCAATATGCCTGATGGTCCAACTCTACCGGAAGATGACATGCCTTACCAAAAGACAAGCCGATAGGGAGACATCCCAATCGGAGCCTTGTAGGCAGTCCGATATGCCCACAAAGCGTCATCTAGCCTCTTGCTCCAATCTTTCCGGTTAGAGTTAACAGTCTTTTGAAGGATTTGCTTAATCTCTCTGTTCGAGGTTTCAGCTTGGCCATTGGTCTATGGGTGGTATGCTGTGGCAACCTTGTGAATCACTCCATACTTCCGTAATAAAGCATCCATGCTTCGGTTACAAAACTGAGAGCCCTGGTCACTGATAATAGCTCTAGGAACCCCAAACCTGCAAAAAATGTGAGCCCTGACAAAATCTACAACCACAGCAGAATCATCAAGTTCGGGTGGCTTTCGCCTCAACCCATTTTGAGACATAATCAACAGCCAGCAATATGTAAGTAAAACCATGGGAAACAGGAAATGGACCCATAAAATCAATACCCCAAACATCAAAAACTTCACAAAACAGTATAGGTTGCTGGGGCATCTCATGCTTACGGGAAATACTCCCTGCCCTTCTGACAGTTCTCACATGACTTGCAAAAACAAGATATGAATCATGAAACAAGGAAGGCCAAAATAAACCAGAATCTAACACTTTCCTAGCAGTTCTTTGGGGTCCAAAGTGACCACCACAGGCATAAAGCATGGCAAAAATGTAAAATGGAATGAAACTCATTATCAGGCACACATCTCCTAATTACTTGGTCATTACAGAATCTCCACAAATAAGGGTCATCCCAAACATAGTAATTTAGATTCACTTTTCAATTTCAGAGTCTGGGCCCTAGTGGAATCCGCAAGTAAAACACCAGCAACCAAATAATTTACCAAGTCAGCATACCATGGAAGCTTACCTTGCAGCTGTAAAAGCTGCTCATCAGGAAAATCATCCCTGAATGAGAGAGAGGTCAGAAGGATGGTAAGTGATCCAACTCAAGTGATCAGCTACCCAGTTCTCTGCTCCACTTCTATCCTTAATCTCAATGTCGAATTCTTGGAGCAACAACATCCACCGAATAAGTCGAGGCTTAGCATCTGCCTTTTTCAAAAGAAACTTCAAGGCTGCATGGTCAGAAAAGACAATCACCCTAGTATTTAGCAGATATGACCTAAACTTATCAAGTGCAAAAAACTACAGCCAAAAGTTCTTTCTCAGTGGTTGTGTAATTAGACTAGGCAGAATCCAAAGTCTTGGAGGCATAGGCAATGACATGAGGAGCCTTATTGACCCGCTGAGCAAGAACTACACCAACAGCATAGTTGGAGGCATCGCACATCAGCTCAAATGGAAGAGACCAATCTGGTGGCTGGATCACCGGAGTTGTGATCAAGCAGCGCTTCAAATGATTAAAGGCCGACTTACACTCATCATCAAAACACAAAATCTGTGTCGTGCTGCAGAAGGTTGGACAGGGGCCGGGAAATCTTGCTAAAGTTCTGGATGAAGCGCCGGTAGAATCCTACATGACCAAGAAAAGAACGTACTTCCCGCATAGACGGGGGGTAAGGTAAAGCAGAAATAACATCTATCTTAGCAGGATCTACCTCAATACCCTTTCTAGACACTACGTGTCCTAAAACTATCCCTGACTCAACCATGAAATGACATTTCTCAAAGTTCAAACACAAGATTGGTCTCAATGCATTTATTCAAGACTCTAGCCAAACTACCCAAGCATGCATCAAAAGAAGACCCATACACAGTAAAATCATCCATAAATACTTCCATGTAATCCTCTAAAAATTCAGAAAAGATGCTTACCATGCACCGCTGAAAGGTTCCAGGGCATTGCAGAGTCCAAAAGGCATCCTTCTGTAAGCAAATGTTCCAAAGGTGCATGTGAAGGTAGTCTTCTCTTGATCTTCTGGTGCAATATGGATTTGGAAGTAGCCTGAGTAGCCATCCAAGAAACAATAGTGAGACTTGCCAGCCAACCGCTCCAACATCTGATCAATAAAGGGTAAAGGATAGTGATCCTTGCGGGGTGGCCTGGTTGAGCTTTCGGTAGTCTATGCAGACTCTCCAACTGTTCTGAGCTCTTGTGGGAATTAGCTCTTTTTTTCTGGTTGGCCACTACAGTCACTCCAGACTTTTTGGGGACTACCTGAACTGGGCTGACCCACTGGCTGTTCAGAGATGGGGTAGATAATGCCAGCTTGCAGGAGCTTAGTCACTTCCTTCTTCACCACATCCAGAATAAGGGGATTCAGACGCCTCTGAGGTTGCCTCAATGGCTTAGCAGCCTCTTCCAATGAAATTCGATGCATGCACATGGAAAGGCTAATGCCAACAATATCAGCTAAAGTCCACCCAATCGCCTTCTTATTTCCTTCAATAATCTCATCAGCTGCTCCTCTTGATCAGGTAGAAGGTTTCTTGCCACAATGACTGGCAGCTGCTCATTCTCCTCCAGGAAGGATATTTTAAGTGATCAGGTAGAGATTTCAGCTCCAACTTAGGCGGCTGCTTCAGTATAGGGGAGAAGCTTGGTGGGTTGCACCAATTCTGCAGCATGTACATCAGTTGAACCTGTAGTGCCTGAAAATAAATTTAAGGAAGCAGAACTTTGCCCGGACTGCACAATGTTCACATCAGAATTAACCATCCCCAAGCAAGTCAGAATCACCACTTAAATCAGAATTCACCATCACTATCTAGTGCATCGCAAAAAAACTAGAAAAGCATGAAAAATTCAGTGCAAACAAGGGCACCATTCATTATCAGTACAACCACAAACAACAACGTCATTAACAGATACAAAATCTGGATAATCAACACACAATTCAGCATAAACATCATCAACCACATCATCAATCACATCGATACACAAAACTGAATGCTCTTCCCTAGGATGTTTCATGGCATCAAAGATATTAAAATGCACAATACTATCACCAAATTCCTATGGAAAGAGTACTAGAATGCACATCTATCTTAGTCCTAGCTGTTTTCAAGAAAGGCCTCCCGAGAATAATCGGGGTCCACTTCTAGGAGACTCACCCAAAATCTCTAAAATGTAAAAATCAGCAGGGAATATTAATTCATTTACTCTAACTAAAACATCCTCAATCAGACCAGCAGGGTGGAGCATTACTCCTATTAGCTAACTGGATAACAATACCAGTAGCACGCAAAGGACCGAGGCCAAGAGAATTATAAACAGATTCAGGCATGACATTTATGGAAGCACTTAAGTCTAACATGCAATCATCAAATTTACAATTTCCAATTATGCAAGGAATAGTAAACGTCCCTGGATCTTTGCACTTTTTAGGCATGGGCTGGATGAGTGCTGACACATTCTGGCTCAAGCTCACTCGCTCATTCCCCTTCAGTTCGCCTCTTGTTGGTACATAACTCCTTCAGAAATTTGGCATATTTGGGAATCTGCTTGATCGCATCTAAGAGAGGGATGTTAACTTCAACTTTTCTAAACGTCTCTAAGATCTCCTTCTCTTGTGCTTTCTCTGTCAACTTTTTGGATTGAAGGGCTCTCTGAGGGAAAGGTAGAGGGATGGGGGTTTCAGACTCATCATTGCCTTTCTTCAATGTTTCACTTTTCTTAGCATCAGTCTTCTCCTTTTCTAGGGTTGGTTCAGCCTCAACTGCAGTTTGCTTGGGCTCTTCTAGTTGCTTGCCAGACCTTAGGGATATAGCACTGACATTCCCCTTCGGATTAGGAATTGTCTATGAAGGAAGAGAGTTGTTAGATCCCTGGGGTTGGAGCTGGTTCAGTGATGTTGCTAACTGCCCAATCTGAGTTTGCAAATTCTGAATGGAAGATTCAGTTCTCTGCTGGAATTGTAAATTGTTCGTTGCAAGCTGCTTCACCAAATCTTCCAGTGAAGGACCACTACTGGTCTGCTGTTGTTGGAAATTCTATTTGTGCTGTGGAAACTGCCTATGTTGGTATTGTGGAAAATTCTGCTGGTTTCTGGTTCTGAATCTGGTTCTGGTTCTGGTTCTGGTTCCACCTTAAGTTTGGATGATCTCTCCAGCCAGAATTATAAGTGTTTGAAAATGGATTATGTTGCTGCTGATACTGTGGCTTTCCAAGAAAGACTCCTGCTGCAGCTACTGATTGGTCTGGAGAGGTGCCCTCTTGCAGAGTTAGGCAAGCATCAGTGGGGTGGAGTGGATCAGAACAGATACCACATGGTTTGCTTATCTGTGGTGGTAGGAGAATGCACTGTTTGTGTCACTGCCAATTGCCTTACTAATGAGGTCAACTGCTCTAGTCTATTTTCCAGTCTTGGTGGTCTGCACTGCACGCTACTGCTGGTTTCTGGGCACTGTGATATTGGACTGGGGGTGCTTGAATTGAGAACACCCCACTGCTGGTTCTCTAGTGCTGAATTGTTGGGAATTAGCTGCCATGTTTGCTATCAATTCTCTAGCCGCAGCAGGTGTCTTATCAACTAAAGCTCCCCACTGGCTGTATCCACCATATTTCTGTCCATGGGTAACAAGCCTTCATAGAAGTATACTATCAGCAACTGATCAGATATCTGGTGGTGTGGACAGCTTGTACATAGCCTCTTGAACCTCTCCCAGTATTCATGCAAAATTCTCTCCATTTGCTTGCCTTATGCCACATATCTCCTTTCTGATTGCAGTGGCTCTTGAGGCTGGGAAAAACTTATCCAAAAATAATCTCTTCATGTCATTCCAGCTTCCAATGGATGAGGGTTGAAGGTTAGTACAGCCAGTCCTTAGCTCCTCCATCTAGAGAGAAAGGAAAAGCTCTCAATTTAATCTGCTCCTCATCAATTCCTTGTGGTTTCATTGTGCTACAAACCACATGGAACTCCTTCAAATGCTTATGTGGATCCTCACCTGCAAGACCATGAAACTTGGGAAGCAAATGGATAAGACCAGATTTAAGCTCAAAGTCAGCATCAAGATCAGGATATTGGATGCACAAGGGTTGATAGTTAACGTCAGGTGCAGCCAATTCCTTTAAAGTTCTATTGTCCATGCTCTCAGAATTAATGAAACTATTACTAGAAAAGTAAATCTACACTATTAGAAGAACTAGGAAAATTAACAGATGGAACAACAGAATCAGAATGCTCAATATGCTGAATATGCTCAGACTCAGGATCAAGTTCAGTAACAATCCTATGACTTAGCCTAGAAGCCCTTCTAGCAACATGCAATGTTCTCTCTATTTCAGGATCAAAAGCAATCAGGTCATGTGTATTGTTACTACTCCTAGTCATACAGCATAAGGCATAACAGGCAAAAACACTAAACAGCATACAAAATATGTAAACCACACTAAGAAATTAGCCAAAATAAAATCAGAAACACTATCAAATGAATTTTAAAAATTATGGGACCGCCACAGTAAAATTCTAAAATGTATTTTTGATTTTATTTATAATTTTTTGGCGATTTTTAAAAATCAGAAAAATAAAAAAAAATTTGAAAAAGTGGTCTAAACGATGGAATTTTAGCAAGAAAACTCATACCAAATGAAGGAATTTCGAATTTTTGAACCCAGATTAACCCCGTTAGGTTTTTGCTCAGGATGGTGGATAAACTTTGGATACCCAGCCTCAGCACCTAACTCCACAGGTTAGTCCAATTATGCGACACTTTCGACACTACTAAGCTACTCTACTCTACTCAGTGTGGAACAAGGAATAAAATAATGCAGCTACTCTACTCTAATCTGCTGTTAATATGCAATAATTGAGATCAAAAGAACAATGCAAAAAGTTTCCCGGCAACGCGCCAAAATTTGACGTGAACTGTCGAACTCACTCAAATTAATCAGGCTTTAAAGAAATTTGTAATATGGACAAACCTGGATCGTTCCCAAAGATTTTTGCATAAACTAAATCACTCAATTAAAAACAAAACAATAAACAGAAAGGAAAAAATTTTTTGGGGGGGGGTAAAAAGTTGGCATTTTCATTGCAACATTATTCAAAGCATGAACA
>NSJW01000555.1:0-35678 GCA_019955255.1 Castanospermum australe | reverse complement strand
CAGGGGGGTTTTAATTCGATTAAATAAAGCAAAATATATAACAAAATTAAAGCAAGAATAAAACGAAATTAACAATTTAAAAGCAATCAACCAACCAAGAATTGAGGTTTTAGGACATCCGTCACTGGACAAAGAATTACTGAATCTTCGTGGTTGACCTAAACAAATCGAAATCCCCGCATTCATATAGGAACCCTCTCTACTAGACAATCACCTAGCATTTAATCAAACACTTGCGCGTGTCACTCATGCCATCGGACAGTGTTCACTTTCAACCTGTTTTGATTTTAAGTCCTCTGGGTTAATCAACTAAATATTAAATTTAACATTTAATCCCTTCCCCTGGATAATCAAAATATAGAAAAATCATAGACAAACCTCATCCGCTCGATTCAACGTACACAATCGTGTTGCTTCAATTCGAGTAAAGGGGGAAGAAAAGCAGATCCAGTTTCATGGAGAGCACGGGTCTCTGGATTCGAAACAGAAATCCTCAATCATGGTTGATTAATGGAAAGTTAGCCTACCATGGCTGGGCAAACAGAAGAAGAAAGAAAGAAAAGAAGAAACAAGATGAACAGAAGAGAGAAAGAAGAGAGGTGTATTGATAAAATTTCTCCAAAATCAAAGCTGCTTTCCAGTGCCCTAATTGCTTTCTCAAACATAAACTAAACGGTCAGGGCTCCAAAACTGCCCAAATTAAAAACATAACTAATGGCTTTGGTCCTAGGTAATTTGGACTCCTAATTACAAAGTTAAGCCCAATTAACTAAACATAGCTCCAGAATTTCCGTACTACTTTGGCTCCAATTTTGACTGCCTTCTTGTCCGAATTTGGCCTTCAAGCTTAATACCATTTTGTAACTCTTTGAGTTATCTACAAAACGAAAAAGAATGAAGGTTAATCGATGATACCTAGAACAAAAGTTATGATCAAAATAATACTGAATATGTAAATCTGGAAAAATAGCACGAAAATGAAATTAAATCCAATTAAAAACCCAAAGCCAATTTAGACTCAAAAATCATTAATTACACACCTAAACAGCCCTAAAATCATTAATCATGCAACAATTAAGTGTGATAAAATTCAATTATCAATAGCCCTCTCAAACACGAAAAACTATCAAAAGTTTAATCGTTTGACTAAAAAGTCAAAAGATAAATAAAAGAGCAAACTTTTAATCGTCAATTGAAACAACACGCAAATAATCAAGACAATTCTCATCTCCTGAAAGCTTTGGGGGAGGATTGAGAGTTCAACAAACATCATCTAATAGGCCCTCGAAATCAACGAAACTCGTTAAGTTCCGTCCTTTTGACCATAAAGTCAAAGCAAACAAAATGGAAAAACTTTCATCTAAGAGAAAATACAACAATAATCAAAAGCATATATCTATCCCTGAAGTTTTGGGAGACTTGGGGATCACACAAAATATCCTACTACGCCTCTACAACGAAACTCGCTCAGTTGATCCGTTTGACTAAAAAGTCTTAAAGAAGACAAAAGGAACAAACTTTCTATCAAGTTGAAAACATTGAGTCATAACCAAGAATATCTTCACTCCTTAACACTTTGAGAGCTTGGGTCACACAAACATCCTACTAGCGCCTCTCAAATCGCATAAAAACTCTCACTAGTTCAATCTGTTGACCAAAAGTCAAAAAGTAACCAAAAGGACAAGACTTTTGACTAGAGAACGAGCAACGCAAAAATACAGAGCATATTCTCATCCTTAAAGTTTTAGGAGAGAGCTTGGGGTCACACAAACATCCTCTAACTTCTCAAATCATGAAAACTTGTTAAGTTTGTTTATGTAAGCACCTAAGTCTAACATGCAATCATCAAATTTACAAATTCTAATTATGCAAGGAATAGTAAACGTCCCTGGATCTTTGCACTTCGTAGGCATGGGCTGGATTAGTGCTGACACATTCTGGCTCAAGCTCACTCGCTCATTCCCCTTCAGTCGCCTCTTGTTGGTACATAACTCCTTCAGAAATTTGACATATTTGGGAATCTGCTTGATCGCATCTAAGAAAGGGATGTTGACTTCAACTTTTCTGAATGTCTCTAGGATCTCCTTCTCTTGTGCTTTCTCTGCCAACTTTTTGGACTGAAGGGTTCTGTGAGGGAAAGGTAGAAGGATGGGGGTTTCAGACTCATCATTGCCTTGCTTCAATGTTTCACTTTTCTTAGCATCAGTCTTCTCCTTTTCTGGGTTGGTTCAGCCTCAACTGCAGCTTGCTTGGGCTCTTCTAGTTGCTTTGCCAAACCTTAGGGATATAGCACTGACATTCCCCTTCGGATTGGGAATTGTCTATGAAGGAAGAGAGTTGTTAGATCCCTGGGGTTGAAGCTGGTTCAGTGATGTTGCTAACTGCCTAATCTGAGTTTGCAAATTCAGAATGGAAGATTTCAGTTCTCTGCTGGAATCGCAAACTGTTCGTTGCAAGTTGCTTCACCAAATCTTCCAGTGAAGGACCACTACTGGTCTGCTGTTGTGCTAGTGGCTGCTGTTGCACTGGCTATGGAGGTGCAGACTGTTGCAAATCCTGTTTGTGTTGTGGAAACTGCCTATGTTGGTATTGTGGGAAAATTCTGCTGGTTCTGGTTCTGAATCTTGATTGTTGTTATTGTTTCTCTTACATGAAAGTTTGCTTCATTTTGGTCTAGCTTCGACTTTATGATTTGAGAGGCCTAGAAGATGTCTGTGTGACCCCAAGCTGCCTCCAAAGCTTCACAGGGATGAGAATATGTTTTGAATTATTCGTTGTTGTTTCTCTTAGACGAAAGTTTAGTTCCTTTTAGTCTCTTTGGCTTTTTGGTCAAACAGACAAACTTAGCGAAGTTTTCTTGTTCGAGAGGCCTACAGGATGTTTGTGAGATCCCAAGCTCTCCCCAAATTTTCAAGGCATGAGAATATGTGTTGGTTATTCGTTGTTGTTTCTCTGACAAAAGTTCGGTTCCTTTGGTCTATCTTTGACTTTTTGGGTCAAACGGACAAACCTTTAGCTAGTTTTCATGATTCGAGAGGCCTAGAGGATGTTTGTGTGACCCCAAGCTCTCCCCAAAGCTTCAAGGGATGAGAATATGTCTTGGTTATTCGTCGTTGTTTCTCTTAAACGAAAAGTTTGCTTCCATTTTGGTCTATCTTTGACTTTTTGGACAAACGGACAAACCTTTTGAGTTTTCGTGATTCGAGAGGCCTAGAGGATGTTTGTGTGACCCCAAGCTCTCCCCAAAGCTTCAAGGGATGAGAATATGTCTTGGTTATTCGTCGTTGTTTCTTCTTAAACAAAAGTTTGCTTCCATTTGGTCTATCTTTGACTTTTTGGACAAACGGACAAACCTTTTGAGTTTTCGTGATTCGAGAGGCCTAGAGGATGTTTGTGTGACCCCAAGCTCTCCCCAAAGCTTCAAGGGATGAGAATATGTCTTGGTTATTCGTCGTTGTTTCTCTTAAAAACAAAAGTTTGCTTCCATTTGGTCTATCTTTGACTTTTTGGACAAACGGACAAACCTTTTGAGTTTTCGTGATTCGAGAGGCCTAGAGGATGTTTGTGTGACCCCAAGCTCTCCCCAAAGCTTCAAGGGATGAGAATATGTCTTGGTTATTCGTCGTTGTTTCTCTTAAACGAAAGTTTGCTTCCATTTGGTCTATCTTTGACTTTTTGGACAAACGGACAAACCTTTTGAGTTTTCGTGATTCGAGAGGCCTAGAGGATGTTTGTGTGACCCCAAGCTCTCCCCAAAGCTTCAAGGGATGAGAATATGTCTTGGTTATTCGTCGTTGTTTCTCTTAAACAAAAGTTTGCTTCCATTTGGTCTATCTTTGACTTTTTGGACAAACGGACAAACCTTTTGAGTTTTCGTGATTCGAGAGGCCTAGAGGATGTTTGTGTGACCCCAAGCTCTCCCCAAAGCTTCAAGGGATGAGAATATGTCTTGGTTATTCGTCGTTGTTTCTCTTAAACGAAAGTTTGCTTCCATTTGGTCTATCTTTGACTTTTTGGACAAACGGACAAACCTTTTGAGTTTTCGTGATTCGAGAGGCCTAGAGGATGTTTGTGTGACCCCAAGCTCTCCCCAAAGCTTCAAGGGATGAGAATATGTCTTGGTTATTCGTCGTTGTTTCTCTTAAACAAAAGTTTGCTTCCATTTGGTCTATCTTTGACTTTTTGGACAAACGGACAAACCTTTTGAGTTTTCGTGATTCGAGAGGCCTAGAGGATGTTTGTGTGACCCCAAGCTCTCCCCAAAGCTTCAAGGGATGAGAATATGTCTTGGTTATTCGTCGTTGTTTCTCTTAAACAAAAGTTTGCTTCCATTTGGTCTATCTTTGACTTTTTGGACAAACGGACAAACCTTTTGAGTTTTCGTGATTCGAGAGGCCTAGAGGATGTTTGTGTGACCCCAAGCTCTCCCCAAAGCTTCAAGGGATGAGAATATGTCTTGGTTATTCGTCGTTGTTTCTCTTAAACGAAAAGTTTGCTTCCATTTGGTCTATCTCTTGACTTTTTGGACAAACGGACAAACCTTTTGAGTTTTCGTGATTCGAGAGGCCTAGAGGATGTTTGTGTGACCCCAAGCTCTCCCCAAAGCTTCAAGGGATGAGAATATGTCTTGGTTATTCGTCGTTGTTTCTCTTAAACGAAAAGTTTGCTTCCATTTGGTCTATCTTTGACTTTTTGGACAAACGGACAAACCTTTTGAGTTTTTCGTGATTCGAGAGGCCTAGAGGATGTTTGTGTGACCCCAAGCTCTCCCCAAAGCTTCAAGGGATGAGAATATGTCTTGGTTATTCGTCGTTGTTTCTCTTAAACAAAAGTTTGCTTCCATTTGGTCTATCTTTGACTTTTTGGACAAACGGACAAACCTTTTGAGTTTTCGTGATTCGAGAGGCCTAGAGGATGTTTGTGTGACCCCAAGCTCTCCCCAAAGCTTCAAGGGATGAGAATATGTCTTGGTTATTCGTCGTTGTTTCTCTTAAACAAAAAGTTTGCTTCCATTTGGTCTATCTTTGACTTTTTGGACAAACGGACAAACCTTTTGAGTTTTCGTGATTCGAGAGGCCTAGAGGATGTTTGTGTGACCCCAAGCTCTCCCCAAAGCTTCAAGGGATGAGAATATGTCTTGGTTATTCGTCGTTGTTTCTCTTAAACAAAAGTTTGCTTCCATTTTGGTCTATCTTTGACTTTTTGGACAAACGGACAAACCTTTTGAGTTTTCGTGATTCGAGAGGCCTAGAGGATGTTTGTGTGACCCCAAGCTCTCCCCAAAGCTTCAAGGGATGAGAATATGTCTTGGTTATTCGTCGTTGTTTCTCTTAAACGAAAGTTTGCTTCCATTTGGTCTATCTTTGACTTTTTGGACAAACGGACAAACCTTTTGAGTTTTCGTGATTCGAGAGGCCTAGAGGATGTTTGTGTGACCCCAAGCTCTCCCCAAAGCTTCAAGGGATGAGAATATGTCTTGGTTATTCGTCGTTGTTTCTCTTAAACGAAAAGTTTGCTTCCATTTGGTCTATCTTTGACTTTTTGGACAAACGGACAAACCTTTTGAGTTTTCGTGATTCGAGAGGCCTAGAGGATGTTTGTGTGACCCCAAGCTCTCCCCAAAGCTTCAAGGGATGAGAATATGTCTTGGTTATTCGTCGTTGTTTCTCTTAAACGAAAGTTTGCTTCCATTTGGTCTATCTTTGACTTTTTGGACAAACGGACAAACCTTTTGAGTTTTCGTGATTCGAGAGGCCTAGAGGATGTTTGTGTGACCCCAAGCTCTCCCCAAAGCTTCAAGGGATGAGAATATGTCTTGGTTATTCGTCGTTGTTTTTCTCTTAAACGAAAAGTTTGCTTCCATTTGGTCTATCTTTGACTTTTTGGACAAACGGACAAACCTTTTGAGTTTTCGTGATTCGAGAGGCCTAGAGGATGTTTGTGTGACCCCAAGCTCTCCCCAAAGCTTCAAGGGATGAGAATATGTCTTGGTTATTCGTCGTTGTTTCTCTTAAACGAAAAGTTTGCTTCCATTTGGTCTATCTTTGACTTTTTGGACAAACGGACAAACTTTTGAGTTTTCGTGATTCGAGAGGCCTAGAGGATGTTTGTGTGACCCCAAGCTCTCCCCAAAGCTTCAAGGGATGAGAATATGTCTTGGTTATTCGTCGTTGTTTCTCTTAAACGAAAAGTTTGCTTCCATTTGGTCTATCTTTTGACTTTTTGGACAAACGGACAAACCTTTTTGAGTTTTCGTGATTCGAGAGGCCTAGAGGATGTTTGTGTGACCCCAAGCTCTCCCCAAAGCTTCAAGGGATGAGAATATGTCTTGGTTATTCGTCGTTGTTTCTCTTAAACGAAAGTTTGCTTCCATTTGGTCTATCTTTGACTTTTTGGACAAACGGACAAACCTTTTGAGTTTTCGTGATTCGAGAGGCCTAGAGGATGTTTGTGTGACCCCAAGCTCTCCCCAAAGCTTCAAGGGATGAGAATATGTCTTGGTTATTCGTCGTTGTTTCTCTTAAACAAAAGTTTGCTTCCATTTGGTCTATCTTTGACTTTTTGGACAAACGGACAAACCTTTTGAGAGTTTTCGTGATTCGAGAGGCCTAGAGGATGTTTGTGTGACCCCAAGCTCTCCCCAAAGCTTCAAGGGATGAGAATATGTCTTGGTTATTCGTCGTTGTTTCTCTTAAACGAAAGTTTGCTTCCATTTGGTCTATCTTTGACTTTTTGGACAAACGGACAAACCTTTTGAGTTTTCGTGATTCGAGAGGCCTAGAGGATGTTTGTGTGACCCCAAGCTCTCCCCAAAGCTTCAAGGGATGAGAATATGTCTTGGTTATTCGTCGTTGTTTCTCTTAAACGAAAAGTTTGCTTCCATTTGGTCTATCTTTGACTTTTTGGACAAACGGACAAACCTTTTGAGTTTTCGTGATTCGAGAGGCCTAGAGGATGTTTGTGTGACCCCAAGCTCTCCCCAAAGCTTCAAGGGATGAGAATATGTCTTGGTTATTCGTCGTTGTTTCTCTTAAACGAAAGTTTGCTTCCATTTGGTCTATCTTTGACTTTTTGGACAAACGGACAAACCTTTTGAGTTTTCGTGATTCGAGAGGCCTAGAGGATGTTTGTGTGACCCCAAGCTCTCCCCAAAGCTTCAAGGGATGAGAATATGTCTTGGTTATTCGTCGTTGTTTCTCTTAAACGAAAGTTTGCTTCCATTTGGTCTATCTTTGACTTTTTGGACAAACGGACAAACCTTTTGAGTTTTCGTGATTCGAGAGGCCTAGAGGATGTTTGTGTGACCCCAAGCTCTCCCCAAAGCTTCAAGGGATGAGAATATGTCTTGGTTATTCGTCGTTGTTTCTCTTAAACGAAAGTTTGCTTCCATTTGGTCTATCTTTGACTTTTTGGACAAACGGACAAACCTTTTGAGTTTTCGTGATTCGAGAGGCCTAGAGGATGTTTGTGTGACCCCAAGCTCTCCCCAAAGCTTCAAGGGATGAGAATATGTCTTGGTTATTCGTCGTTGTTTCTCTTAAACGAAAGTTTGCTTCCATTTGGTCTATCTTTGACTTTTTGGACAAACGGACAAACCTTTTGAGTTTTCGTGATTCGAGAGGCCTAGAGGATGTTTGTGTGACCCCAAGCTCTCCCCAAAGCTTCAAGGGATGAGAATATGTCTTGGTTATTCGTCGTTGTTTCTCTTAAACGAAAAGTTTGCTTCCATTTGGTCTATCTTTGACTTTTTGGACAAACGGACAAACCTTTTGAGTTTTCGTGATTCGAGAGGCCTGTAGAGGATGTTTGTGTGACCCCAAGCTCTCCCCAAAGCTTCAAGGGATGAGAATATGTCTTGGTTATTCGTCGTTGTTTCTCTTAAACGAAAGTTTGCTTCCATTTGGTCTATCTTTGACTTTTTGGACAAACGGACAAACCTTTTGAGTTTTCGTGATTCGAGAGGCCTAGAGGATGTTTGTGTGACCCCAAGCTCTCCCCAAAGCTTCAAGGGATGAGAATATGTCTTGGTTATTCGTCGTTGTTTCTCTAAACGAAAAGTTTGCTTCCATTTGGTCTATCTTTGACTTTTTGGACAAACGGACAAACCTTTTGAGTTTTCGTGATTCGAGAGGCCTAGAGGATGTTTGTGTGACCCCAAGCTCTCCCCAAAGCTTCAAGGGATGAGAATATGTCTTGGTTATTCGTCGTTGTTTCTCTTAAACGAAAAGTTTGCTTCCATTTGGTCTATCTTTGACTTTTTGGACAAACGGACAAACCTTTTGAGTTTTCGTGATTCGAGAGGCCTAGAGGATGTTTGTGTGACCCCAAGCTCTCCCCAAAGCTTCAAGGGATGAGAATATGTCTTGGTTATTCGTCGTTGTTTCTCTTAAACGAAAAGTTTGCTTCCATTTGGTCTATCTTTGACTTTTTGGACAAACGGACAAACCTTTTGAGTTTTCGTGATTCGAGAGGCCTAGAGGATGTTTGTGTGACCCCAAGCTCTCCCCAAAGCTTCAAGGGATGAGAATATGTCTTGGTTATTCGTCGTTGTTTCTCTTAAACGAAAGTTTGCTTCCATTTGGTCTATCTTTGACTTTTTGGACAAACGGACAAACCTTTTGAGTTTTCGTGATTCGAGAGGCCTAGAGGATGTTTGTGTGACCCCAAGCTCTCCCCAAAGCTTCAAGGGATGAGAATATGTCTTGGTTATTCGTCGTTGTTTCTCTTAAACGAAAGTTTGCTTCCATTTGGTCTATCTTTTGACTTTTTGGACAAACGGACAAACCTTTTGAGTTTTCGTGATTCGAGAGGCCTAGAGGATGTTTGTGTGACCCCAAGCTCTCCCCAAAGCTTCAAGGGATGAGAATATGTCTTGGTTATTCGTCGTTGTTTCTCTTAAACGAAAGTTTGCTTCCATTTTGGTCTATCTTTGACTTTTTGGACAAACGGACAAACTTTTGAGTTTTCGTGATTCGAGAGGCCTAGAGGATGTTTGTGTGACCCCAAGCTCTCCCCAAAGCTTCAAGGGATGAGAATATGTCTTGGTTATTCGTCGTTGTTTCTCTTAAACGAAAGTTTGCTTCCATTTGGTCTATCTTTTGACTTTTTGGACAAACGGACAAACCTTTTGAGTTTTCGTGATTCGAGAGGCCTAGAGGATGTTTGTGTGACCCCAAGCTCTCCCCAAAGCTTCAAGGGATGAGAATATGTCTTGGTTATTCGTCGTTGTTTCTCTTAAACGAAAGTTTGCTTTCCATTTGGTCTATCTTTGACTTTTTGGACAAACGGACAAACCTTTTGAGTTTTCGAGAGAGATTTAGTGGATGTTTGTGTGACCCCAAGCTCTCCCCAAAGCTTCAAGGGATGAGAATATGTCTTGGTTATTCGTCGTTGTTTCTCTTAAACAAAAGTTTGCTTCCATTTGGTCTATCTTTGACTTTTTGGACAAACGGACAAACCTTTTGAGTTTTCGTGATTCGAGAGGCCTAGAGGATGTTTGTGTGACCCCAAGCTCTCCCCAAAGCTTCAAGGGATGAGAATATGTCTTGGTTATTCGTCGTTGTTTCTCTTAAACGAAAAGTTTGCTTCCATTTGGTCTATCTTTGACTTTTTGGACAAACGGACAAACCTTTTGAGTTTTCGTGATTCGAGAGGCCTAGAGGATGTTTGTGTGACCCCAAGCTCTCCCCAAAGCTTCAAGGGATGAGAATATGTCTTGGTTATTCGTCGTTGTTTCTCTTAAACGAAAAGTTTGCTTCCATTTGGTCTATCTTTGACTTTTTGGACAAACGGACAAACCTTTTGAGTTTTCGTGATTCGAGAGGCCTAGAGGATGTTTGTGTGTGACCCCAAGCTCTCCCCAAAGCTTCAAGGGATGAGAATATGTCTTGGTTATTCGTCGTTGTTTCTCTTAAACAAAAGTTTGCTTCCATTTGGTCTATCTTTGACTTTTTGGACAAACGGACAAACCTTTTGAGTTTTCGTGATTCGAGAGGCCTAGAGGATGTTTGTGTGACCCCAAGCTCTCCCCAAAGCTTCAAGGGATGAGAATATGTCTTGGTTATTCGTCGTTGTTTTTCTCTTAAACGAAAAGTTTGCTTCCATTTGGTCTATCTTTGACTTTTTGGACAAACGGACAAACTTTTTGAGTTTTCGTGATTCGAGAGGCCTAGAGGATGTTTGTGTGACCCCAAGCTCTCCCCAAAGCTTCAAGGGATGAGAATATGTCTTGGTTATTCGTCGTTGTTTCTCTTAAACAAAAGTTTGCTTCCATTTGGTCTATCTTTGACTTTTTGGACAAACGGACAAACCTTTTGAGTTTTCGTGATTCGAGAGGCCTAGAGGATGTTTGTGTGACCCCAAGCTCTCCCCAAAGCTTCAAGGGATGAGAATATGTCTTGGTTATTCGTCGTTGTTTCTCTTAAACAAAAGTTTGCTTCCATTTGGTCTATCTTTGACTTTTTGGACAAACGGACAAACCTTTTGAGTTTTCGTGATTCGAGAGGCCTAGAGGATGTTTGTGTGACCCCAAGCTCTCCCCAAAGCTTCAAGGGATGAGAATATGTCTTGGTTATTCGTCGTTGTTTCTCTTAAACGAAAGTTTGCTTCCATTTGGTCTATCTTTGACTTTTTGGACAAACGGACAAACCTTTTGAGTTTTCGTGATTCGAGAGGCCTAGAGGATGTTTGTGTGACCCCAAGCTCTCCCCAAAGCTTCAAGGGATGAGAATATGTCTTGGTTATTCGTCGTTGTTTCTCTTAAACAAAAGTTTGCTTCCATTTGGTCTATCTTTGACTTTTTGGACAAACGGACAAACCTTTTGAGTTTTCGTGATTCGAGAGGCCTAGAGGATGTTTGTGTGACCCCAAGCTCTCCCCAAAGCTTCAAGGGATGAGAATATGTCTTGGTTATTCGTCGTTGTTTCTCTTAAACGAAAGTTTGCTTCCATTTGGTCTATCTTTGACTTTTTGGACAAACGGACAAACCTTTTGAGTTTTCGTGATTCGAGAGGCCTAGAGGATGTTTGTGTGACCCCAAGCTCTCCCCAAAGCTTCAAGGGATGAGAATATGTCTTGGTTATTCGTCGTTGTTTCTCTTAAAAACAAAAGTTTGCTTCCATTTGGTCTATCTTTGACTTTTTGGACAAACGGACAAACCTTTTGAGTTTTCGTGATTCGAGAGGCCTAGAGGATGTTTGTGTGACCCCAAGCTCTCCCCAAAGCTTCAAGGGATGAGAATATGTCTTGGTTATTCGTCGTTGTTTCTCTTAAACGAAAAGTTTGCTTCCATTTTGGTCTATCTTTGACTTTTTGGACAAACGGACAAACCTTTTGAGTTTTCGTGATTCGAGAGGCCTAAAGGATGTTTGTGTGACCCCAAGCTCTCCCCAAAGCTTCAAGGGATGAGAATATGTCTTGGTTATTCGTCGTTGTTTCTCTTAAACGAAAGTTTGCTTCCATTTGGTCTATCTTTGACTTTTTGGACAAACGGACAAACCTTTTGAGTTTTCGTGATTCGAGAGGCCTAGAGGATGTTTGTGTGACCCCAAGCTCTCCCCAAAGCTTCAAGGGATGAGAATATGTCTTGGTTATTCGTCGTTGTTTCTCTTTGAAACAAAAGTTTGCTTCCATTTTTGGTCTATCTTTGACTTTTTGGACAAACGGACAAACCTTTTGAGTTTTTGTGATTCGAGAGGCCTAGAGGATGTTTGTGTGACCCCAAGCTCTCCCCAAAGCTTCAAGGGATGAGAATATGTCTTAGTTATTCGTTGTTGTTTCTCTTAGATGAAAGTTTCCTTCCTTTTTGTCTGTTTTTGAGTTTTTGGTCAAAAGGAAAACCTAGCGAGTTTTCATAATTCGAGAGGCCTAGGGGATGTTTTTGTAACCCCAAGCTCTCCCCGAAAGACTTCAAGGGATGAGAATATGTCTTGGTTATTCGTTGTTATTTCTCTTAGAACAAAAGTTTTCTTTCTTTTTGGTCTATCTTTGACTTTTTGGATCAAACGGACAACCCTTTTGCATGTTTTCGTGATTCGAGAGGCCTAGAGGATATTTGTGTGGACCCAAGCTCTTACCCCAAATCTTCAAGGGATGAGAATATGTCATTGGTTATTCGTTCGTTGTTTCTCTTAGGTGAAAAGCTTGGTTCTTTTTTTTTGGTCTATCTTTGATTTTTTGGTCAAATGGACAAACTTTTGCGAGTTTTTGTGATTTGAGAGGCCTAGAGGATGTTTGTGTGACCCCAAGCTCCCCCAAAGCTTCACAGGGATGAGAATATGTCTTGATTAGTTCGTTGTTGTTTCTCTTAGAACGAAAGTTTGCTTCCTTTTGGTCTATTCTTTGACTTTTTGGTTAAACGGACAAACTTAGTAAGTTTTTGTGATTCAAGAGGCCTTAGAGGTTGTTTGTGTGACCCCAAGCTCTCCCCAAAGCTTCAAGGGATGGGAATATGTCTTGGTTATTCATTGTTGTTGTTTCTCTTACAACAAAAGTTTGCTTCCTTTTTGGTCTATCTTTGACTTTTTGGTGAAACGGACAAATTTTGCGAGTTTTCATGATTCGAGAGGCCTAGAGGATGTTTGTGTGACCCCAAGCTCTCCCCAAAGCTTCAAGGGTTAAGAATATTTCTTGGTTATTAGTTGTTGTTTTGCTTAGACAAAAGTTTGCTTCCTTTTGGTCTGGCTTTGACTTTATGGTCAAACGGATGAACTTAGAGAGTTTTCGTGATTCGAGACGGCCTAGAGGATATTTGTGTGATCCCAAGCTCTGCCCAAAGTCTCAAAGGGATGAGAATATGTCTTAGGTTATTCATTATTTTTTCTCTTAAACGAAAGTTTACTTCCTTTTGGTTTGGTTTTGACTTTATGGTCAAACTGGACAAACTTAGCGAGTTTTCGTGATTCGAAAGGCCTAGAGGGTGTTTGTGTGACCCTATGCTCTCCCCAAATCTTCAAGGGATGAGAATATCTTTTGGCTATTTGTTGTTGTTTCTCTAAGACAAAAGTTTAGTTACTTTTAGTCTATCTTTGACTTTTTAGTCAAACGAACAAACTTAGCAAGTTTTCGTAATTCGAGAGGCCTAGAGGATGTTTATGTGACCTCCCAAAGCTTAAAGGGAGTACTGGTGGCAATAGTTGCTGGCGAGGGTGGTGGAACAGGTGTTCCACGATGGGTTCATTTCATTATCCTCTTTTTGTGGCAACTGTTTTCGGAGTTAAAGCAATTACTTCCTTATCCCCTTTTTCTTTTACTAGTGTATGTCAATGAAAAGAACCCATAGCTAACCAGCAGTGTTACTTATCCGCAAGCAAATTCATATAATGAAAAGAAAAAATGCTTTGAATACAAGGTGATGGTTATATATATCGTTATTCAAGAAGTTTACTCTTTCCATTCAATCCAATTGATAAGGGGACTACATTAAGATGTAGATATCTAATATCATCGTTATAGCTCTTGTAGTACAAAACGAAATTTACCTTTAAATTATTCTAATATATGATTTATTGTTTGATAATATATTGATTTCTTTCATTTAGGATATATTTTTTTATTTCTATCTTCAAATATATTATTTGTTTTAATTTCCCTGTGCATTGCACGGGTTTGAACACTAGTTTCTTACACATTAGGTCTATTCCTCCTCACTCTACGCCACGTCTCTAGTTAGTTAGGTTGCAATCCCACTGCCTCCTTGCTTAAGTGTGCTGTTTAATACTCCCTTGTGTAAAGCTGATTTTTTGGTCATCTTCTTATTCCTTCTCTGGTACACCTATGTAATGGAGGCTTTACTAACAATACTCCCCTCAAAAGATCCCCCTTATCCTCAAGATGGAAGTTTGGGGAAATGTTCTTGAGTAGTGTCCTATCCTTCCCACAAACTCTCAAAATCAAGGAAGATTCTGTCAGCTGATAAGGACTTCAATCAAACCCTCTTAATTCACTTTGACGTTAAGTACTTCAACAGGCTGTACTTGAAGCTCCATGTCATCTGTCAGTATAGGTGGCAGGGGCTGTGTTATAGCAGGAGCTAAAACTGATTTCTTAAGCAAAGAAACATAGAAAACTGGATGAATGTGACTATTTTTTGGTAATTTCAATTTTGAAGCAACTTCTCCAATCTTATCAATGACTTCATAGGGCCATAGTATCTTTGGCTAAGTTTCTCATTGATTTTCTTAGCCAAGGATTTGAGTTTATAAGGCTGCACCTTCAAATAGACAAAATCTCCTAATTTATAGACTACTTCCCTCCCTTTTTTATCTACCTAAACCTTTATACTATTATGTGCCTTCAACAAATTGACTTTAACTCATCAAGCATCATATTCCTTTCTAAGAGCAACTTGTTGACTTCCTCTATAGTAGATGAATCTCCTGTGCCCCTCAATAAAGTAAGAGGATCTTTGCCATAAAATGCTTTGAAGGGTGATAATTTGGTGGAGTTGTTGTAATTGGTATTATAACATTAATATTTAACCCAAGTAAGCCATTTAGGCCATTGCTTTGGTTTAGCACTAGTTAAGCATCTCAAATAAGTTTCTAAGCAACGGTTCACCACCTCTGTTTGCCAATTGGTTTGAGGATGGTATGCTAAACTGATTTTGAGGCATATTCCTAAATGTTTAAAAAACTCAGTCCAGAACTAACTGATAAACACCCTAATCCCGATCAGACACAATAGATGTAGGAAAGGCTTGCAACTTAACCACTTCTTTTAATGAAGACTTTGGCCACATTTTTAGCTGTAAAAGGTGACATAAACTAATGTAATGGGCATACTTAGTAAACCTATCCGCCACCACTACCAAAATAGTGTCCATGGCATGATATTTAGGAAGACCACTTATAAAATCCATAAAGATTTCAGTCCAAACCTATGTGGTAATTGGTAAAGGCTGTAATAAGCCAGCTGGTGACAAAGCCCGGTACTTGTTTTGTTGACTAACTTCATAAGCAGCCACAAACTTCTGGATATCTTTTTTCAGGCCTTCCCAATTCAACAGAGCTGAAATTCTTTTATAAGTCCTGAAGAATTTGGAGTACCCCCCATTGGAGAGCTATAGAATTCCTATAGGATGAGAGGTATTTTGGAAGAAGTTGTAAGTAAAAATGGCCCGTTTTTAAAAAAGTAATCTTCCCTTAATAGAGTGATAACTTGGGTGAGAGTCAAGTCTACTCAATACCTCTTGGAATATGGTTCTCAATCTTCTATCAGCTTGTAATTCCTGCTCCAAATTGTTTCAATCAATGAGTCGAATTGTTAAAATGGCATTAAATATCATCCTTCTTGATAGAGCATCTGCAACTCTATTCTCAACCCCAGGTTTATAAAGTATCTCGTAATCATATCCCATGAGTTTGGAAGTCCACTTGAGTTGGTCATCACCCATCAGCCTCTATTTAGTTAAATATTTAGGACTCCTCCAAACTATATGCACCTTGAAAGGCCTTCCCAACAAGTAATGGTGCCATTTTTGGACTGCCATCACTATAGCTATGAATTCCTTTTCGTAAATGTAATTATATTATAAAGACAATTCACAAGTTTGGTATCACAATTTACTTTCCCAAACTACCATTACTATCTTTTTAAAAAAATTAAAAAAGCAAGGGGTAAAACTGAAAACTTACTAAAACCACATAAGCATGTGCACCTTTTAGCAATTTCCACTGTACGACTACTACCCCCCTCTCTCTCTCTCTCTCTTTTCTTGGTCCCTTAATCTACTTCTCACATTATTCTTTTTCAACGCATCCTTACCAACATTTTCACAACCGGAATCCATGCAGACATCAGTGGCAACCAGGAAAAATTCTAATATACTCTCATAGTATTACATTCAAAGACTAAGATTATTTTTAATTTTATTATTTAATTTTTTATATTCAATCCAACCACCTGAGTAGTTATGCTATTCAGGTGTTTACAATTTTAGTGGGTGCTCTTGGAGCACGTAAAAACTTCTCAATCAAAATTCCATCCAACATTGATGAAAGCTCTTAGGGGAAATTCATCTCAAGGTTCCTCTAATCATTCCAATATTCTACAATTATCTTCTTTTGTTTACGTGTTGTTTTGCTTATAATGTCTATTTGCTCTGATATATTTTTCCTTTTTCTTTTTAAGACTCATTTCCTTTGGTATTGCATCTCTAATGCCTCTTAATTGGTTTTGTTATGTTTTTAATTTTTTAATTTATTTTTTACTTGGATCAGTTTGATTCAATTTTCAACACTACTAATTTTCTATCACACTGTATGATTGTTATGAGGAAAGGAATGATTGTGTTGGGGTTCTTTGATTAAGTTGGAATCATGAGGAGTGAGTATGTACGTAAAGAGGTATAGACTCGCTAGAAGCGCAGGTTCCTATTCTAGCCCAGCACGACCCCTCCAACCATTGTCTTGGTTTTCTCTATATCCTATAAGTCTCTCTCAAATTGTTGCTTTGACTTGGTCATTTATAGGTCCTACTTTGTAGCCTTTAATTGGTTCTCGAAAAATTTACCCAGAAAAAAAAATTACTTCATTATAACATATTTGAAAATGTTCAAATAGACTTTCATTCTTTCTTACTGCTTCACTTTGAAACCAAAACATCCAATACCCAAAACGCTTCCAATAATTTGTCTTTTCCATGGTAAGAAAGCATTGTTATCTTTATCTTCATCTTCATCTTCAACTTCATTTGGAGAATTTTTGTGTCATTTGCTTTGGTCATTGATAGGTGAACTTATTCTCCATTAATATGTAGAATATTCCATGATAATTTAAACCACACTCGTTACTTGGAAATTTGGTTGCACATACTTTCATTTTATTGGTATCATGATAACTTATCGGCATATGTTTTATGATTCTATTATTTACGTGATTCAGACAATGCATCACAGAGTTTCTTAAGAAGAAGAGAAACTAATATCACTTTTTAGAGGGATGACATGATGGCATTGGAACATGCAGCCAAAACTTTTAAATAACAACTGCATATCCAGTCAAAAGTTAAAGGAAATGAATTGTGGAGTAAACAAATTGTCTCTATCAAGTATATTCTTATGGACTTGGCTCCTCTAAAGTGAGGATCTCACTTTAGAGGGTAAAGTGAGCATTTATAGCTATCAATGAGAAAATCAATTATTAAGATCATGATAAAATATATGCACATACATAATGAACTATGAGGTTGTTAAATTCCACTTTCTTGATTCTATCATCAATGGCTATAAATGCATACTTTATCCTCTAGAGTGAGAGGCTTCACTTTAGAGGAGCTAAATTTTGTTTTTCTATACCATAAATGAATGCAGCCAAGATCTCAAAATGTGTTAAAAAGTTAAACGCAAAACTAATTGAGGTATTGTGAGGGTTTAAGGCTTCAGAAGCTTTCTACTGCATCAAAATAACTTGCATTTCTTCTAGCATCACAAATATCTTATGTTCATTTTTGTTTCTAATTCATTTTCTCTCATTTTATTGACTAATTAATCTTTACATTTGCATTTTAATATGAAAACAAAATAATCATTTGACATGAAGGAAAAAGTGCCAGAAAGAATTGTTAATTCTCTAGGGGCTTAATCTAGACAGACAACAATAAAAGTGGATTGCATTTAGCTCAATGTGGAAAGACAAACAAGACTATAATGAAGCATTCTCCAATAGTTATGTGAAACAAAAGAGCATGAACAAATTAAAAAATTAACCAAAAACAAAAAGAATCAAAATTGATTATATGTGGTCCTACAATATCTTCAAGAACTTGAGATCACTGAACTTATTCTTTAGCGAAATCTAACAATTGAGAGTTTGGAAATAAGATATTTATGGACCCATATTTATTTGATCTGAAAGACTTTACTTATGACGTATATGGGAATTTAGTTCTTCTAAAATTTGAGAAGGCTAAGTGTGCTCTTAAAAATAGTCTTGAAAATGTAGAAAATATTATTCTGTAATCAATTAGGTGTCAAGTAATAAACTTCACCGATATGAATGTTTGTATAGTTGGCTTTTCATGTTTTTCTCTTCTAATTTTAGGTTCATGATCCTATTTAATAATTACTTTTTCAACATATTTTTTAACATTGGTATTTCCTTTATCACCAAAGTAATGTGCCATCAATCTATATTTTTATTTTTTTGTACTATTAAATTATGAATAAATATTTATATATAATCATATCTGCATTTTTTTTAATTTTTTATCTTCATATTAACTTCTTTTTATCTCATTAACTTTCTCAGTAAAAGAATTTTTTAAGTAAAATCTATACTATATATAAATGGATTCTCTCCTTTGGTTTTTATTTTTTATTTTCTAAAAAGCCAGCAGTACAAATTAAAATACAAATTATAACAAGAATAAAATTGTAAAATTGTACCCATTTTAAAAAGAGTTTCAATCTCACTCTCTCTCAACTGCTCCTCAACACTATTTTCTCAACTGCATATTCCTATTTTTTCTCTTTTGATACATCCAATAAGTTTCTTAAAAACAACTGACTACATATAGTAGAACAAAAAACTTAATAATATCCCAAACGGAGCGAAGGGCCCATCAAGCTTATAATGCTTTAAGTGCATGTTTGGTGTGATGAAAAAAAAAGTAATGTAATGAAATAGAATTTATAAAATCTCCAAAGTCAAAGTATAAAAAATATTGTATTCACATTCTATTCCTTTTCCTTTTATTCTTACCAAACTACACTAAAGGCACATTTGGTATGATGGAAAAGATAAAAAATGAAAATGAAAATGAAAATGAAATGATAATGAAAATGAAAGGAAATGCTCGTTCTCATATATAGTATGATTGATATGATTGGAAATAGAATGATATTTCATTCCATTCCTATGTTTGGTATATTAGAATTAATCAAAAAATGAAATAAAAAAATTGACTATACTCATATTATAAAATAATAAATATTATTTTTTAAATATTTATTTATAGAAACTATTATATTTTTATACATATTTTCCTTTTCTTATTCGGATTTAATATGGATTATATACACAATATCCCTAATTTATAAACAAAATTTAGTTTAATTAAATCTCATTTTTCACACAATTTATATAATTTAATCTATTACTCAAGTTAATTCCATTTTTCATAAGTACATTCAAAAAAGAAAAATAACATAACATAAAATTACTAATAGAAAAGTATATAAAACATTGAGATGAAAATAGCACATAAAAAACTTCCAAGGTGAAAATACATAAAATGTTAAAAATTACATCATTAAAAACCACTCAAGTACATTAGATCTATAAATAGATAAATAAATTAAAACAAAATAAAAGAGTTTATACATAATAGATAAAAAAAAAGAGTAATGTCTGAAAATGAATAGAAAAATAATTAATTAAATAATACAATGAGAGATCAAATTGTGTCTCACTATTATTCTATAAGATTTAATAGATATTTTCAAACAACAATACATCAAAAATCAAAAATAAAAAAAATGAAATATCCTCTATTCACACTTGAGTGTCAATACTCAACTCAACAGTAAGCATAGGGGGTTCAATTCATTCAAAAGAAATAAAATTCACAAGAAAACCATGCCATTTTCTTTGGATTACAATTTAACACTGTGTTTGGATGATAGGTAATGTGGAAAATGGAAAGGAAATGAGGGGAAGGAAAACAAATTTCCTTATTTGGGAGTTTAAAAATAGATAGGAAAGAAAAGGAATTCAAGAGGATCTATTTCCCTTCTCTTTCCCTCAAAGACTCAATTTTTGTTCCCCTTAAAATTGGAATGGAATTAATAAGGGGAAATCAATATTTATAAATAAAAAATTAAATATTTTACATCTTTACTCTTTATCTTATTTATCAAAATTTTCATCTCTTTCATCTTTTTTGGTAAGAGATTTTTTTCATCATCTTTCTCATAGCCTCTTTCTCTCGCAAGTATATATATTTTCATAATTGGCTCCTTCTAAAATGTTGCAAATAACAAAAGAAAATATTTTGTTTATTTCTTAATAAATTAAAAGGGTTATTTAGGAAGTTAAAACTTATAATAGTTCCATTTCATTTCTTTATAATTTAACTTCCACACAAAATTAATGGAGTTCCGTTTCATTCCTTTATTAAAAACTAATTCAAAAAAGGGTTAAACTAAAATCACCCACATTCCACTATAGTTACAGTCTCATGTACAATATAACTGCTTTATCTATCTTTGCTTAGAACTCTAATATTTTAAATATTTTGAAATATTTCATTTTTATTTGCACATAAAATAATCTATCTATACTATTATAAAGAGAATTGCCCCTTTTGGTCTCCATTTTTATTCACAAAATACCCCCTCTATTAGTTACTTAATTATTTATTGAAAAACTAATTCAAAAAGGGATTACAATAAAACTATCCATATTCCACTACAATTACAATCTCATATAGAATATAACTACCTTTTCCATCTTTGCTTAAATCTCTAATATTTTTCATTTCTATTTTCACATAGAATAATTATTTTAGAGACTTAAATTTTTTATTTTTTTTACACATCATTAGTTTTTGAAATAAAAAATATTAGAAAAATATAATAAATGTGGATTGATGGACACTCTCATACTATTATAATGGGGATTGCTAAGTGTGGTCTCCAATTTTCATTCTTCCAAATTTGCCATTGATTTAAATTATTTTTACAGTTTTATGAAGGAGAAAATTGTAAATATATCTCTTAATTGCCACATGTTCTAATCAATTCCATAGTTCGTTTCATCTTTCTTTTAATTTCTTCTCATGGTTGCCAGGTTTGGTCTTCAATTTTCATTCTTTCAAATTTATCATTCGTTTAATTTTTTTTATAATTTTATAGAAGGAGAAAATTATAAATATATAACTCTTAACTGCCACATATTCTAATTAGTTCTACACTTCCATCTCATCTTTTTTTCTAATTTCTTGTCCCATTTAAACATTTACAAGGCTGCACGCAATTCATATACTTCTTTAATATTACATTATATAAAGATAATATTTATTATTTACATTATATTTACATGATAGAAAAGAACATAATAAAATGAGTACCACCATGTAATATTATATATGAAACAAAGTTTCTTTTGTGGTTATAAGTGAATTTGAGGTTTACTTATAAATGTTATTAGAGTGTTTTTGACATTATTCTTATATTTTACTGTGTATATGTGAATTTGAGTGTGCATGTACACACTTTACATTCTATTTAAGAACACTAGATAAAAAAATTCAAAAAAAAAATGTTAACCAATAATTAGGGTAAAAGTGTAATCTCTTTTCATAAAATGTAGGATAACAAAGTTGAAAGCAATGACTTAGATTAAAAAATGCTTAATAAATAAAAGGCACACATATTACTTATTATAAAAAAAATATCATTTTGATAAAATGTAAGAAAATGAAAGACAATCTTAAAAGATAATTAAAAAATCATGAATCAAGATGAGCAAAGCAAATATATTATTTATTTTTTAATAAAATAAAGACAATTATCTTGAAAGAATAATGATCCATTTAGCAGTATTATATATAATATAGATGAAAAAAATAAGAAATGCGGATCGAGTCAATGCACTAGTAAGTAGTATAGATAAAAATATAGATTAAAACTATCAAAATGCAAATGTAGTGCTTCTATTTGAAATTATTTCTATTCATCTCTTCACTTGATTCAACCATCAAAACTTCTTCCATCTGTCTATAGCCATTGTGGGTGGGTGAGGCTTCCAATTCCAAGACTCTTCACGTCCGTGCCAAGCCCATCCTGCGCCACTAGCTCTACAACGGCACCATCGTCGGTTACAAGATTCTTCCTGATTGAAGATATGGCCATGTCTACACGGTGGTGGTCGTAAATTGGTATCGAGCGCCTTCGAATTCACTAAGAACCCTGTTTTTCTTCAAGATCTAGAAAGCATCTGTCTAGTGACAATGATGCCATATTACCAAGGCCGAAGCTCACGGTCTGAGTGCTTTGCTTAGGAACCAAGGTCCTCAAGCTTCGAGATATGTGTCCCAAAATGTCGCCGCAATCAAGAAGGTGTAAACTTACCCTATGGTGATGGCTTTCTAGTTTCAGTAATTTCTGGTTCTCTGGGTTAGACGAATGGATTTTGTACTTTGCTGGCTGAACAATATGATACGTATATTTCGAGATTTTTTTTTCTCAATAAGCTCCTTATTCTGATTTTTCATTAACATAATATGTTTTTTGATTGTTTAACCTGATATTGGTTTTAAAAAAATGCTTCTTGGATATAAATCCTCCCTTTGTTAGATACCCCTGGCATATATTTTGGTTAAATAGCCTTCTCTTTTCATATTCAGACTAGAACCTCTTTATGTTCAATTGTTCTTCATTGTTTCCTCCCTCTCTAAAATTTGGGTCTTTTCTTTTGATATGTTAATGTTTTAGGCTTTCCTTATAAAATTTGGCATGTTGTGCATAAGTTGAAAGGCTCCTGTAGAGATTTTGAAGAGAAAAATAAGCAATCTTTAAAATAATTATTCTGATTTATTGTTAATTTTCATTTTGATTTCATTTTAAAAAAACTTTATTCTGAAATTACTTCCCGTGCTGTTTATCATTGTTAGCATGGGTTTCAATATCGCATTGCTTCATCTCCTCAAGATCTCTTTTGTTGTTGTCTCTGTCTGGCTTCAACATTTTCAAGTGTGTGATTCGTTTCACTGAAAATATTTTTATATTGATGATGGCAGTATTCTCCAGACCTCTTAGAGTGGTTGCCCTTGAAGAATGTGTTTGAGGTGTGAAGAATGATGTTAGATTTGGAACATTAAGAATTAGTTTCTGATACTGCAGGCAGCAGGGAATTCATTGTTGATGCTGTATTTTCGTTAAATGTTATTGTTGTTAGATATTTTGTAGAGATAAAAACGATGCATTTATTGTGGATAACTTGATACATGACTGTTTGGATAGGTAGCGTCTTCCATACTCTCTTTCCAGGTATGGAGTATTAGTGCTCCAAACCATGGGAAGCCGTAGATATATAATAAAAAAAAAATAAATGGCTAAATTTAAATATCTGTAACTTGTAAAACATGTTAAACAAAAACAAATTAATTTATAAATTAGTTTTTGATTATTACAATCCAGTCCTTTGTCCACTAATCCAAAATTCAACATTTAGAAAAGAAAAAAGAATCAAAAAAATTATTTTAAAACAAAATAATAATTATGACACCAATTTTTTTTTAAATCTTATTTTTCTTATGCTAATTATTTATGAAAGATTTTAATTTGTTTCAGTAATGATTATATAAATTATATGCAATATCATTTGAGGAAGTTTTTTTTCTTTTTTTGACCAGGGTATCCCAATAAGCACACTGTAATACCAATCCTTTGAGTTGATGGTAGTGGTTAGGTAAAGCCTTTTTAAAAAAGATACATTTTTAAAAAAGTGTAATACAATGATTTCTCAAGAGATCATCAATTCGAATACTACTCTCATTCAAGTACATTTTACTAATTTTAAATAATTTTTTGTCTAAAATTATTTTTAAAAAATTGTCAAGAATATCAAATAATCAAAAATATTCTAAAATAAATATTTGGTATAACAAAAATATAACACAAAAAATTAGAAAATTATTTTTAAACAAAAATAATAATTATGACACAAAAAAAGAAAAAATTTAGAATATAATTTTTCTTAAGCCAATTATTTATGAAGAATTTTATTTTGTTTCTGTTAGATCCCACACCTTGTAAGTTTTAATGATAACAACCAATTGACGCCATGATATTTAACCGTTTGCTTTTAAGTATTTGGCAGTGTCTTACAGGATTGGTACATATTGAATTGAGGCAATATTTCGATAAGGAAAATGCAGTAGTAACTCTTGATGGAGCAGGATTTCATGAAGTTTTGAAGAATGAAGAATATGAGACTAAGTCTTAGATATCTTGTACAGAGTAGTCTTGATAAATCTTGTTATTTGCCTTGATCAGTTTTTTTTTTAATAAAAAAAAAGAGATAAGAGAGTTGTTGGAGATAAGGGATCAGAGTTTTTGAATATAAAAGAAAACAACAGAAGCAGTTATATGAGATAGAGAAAAAAAAGGAGATAAGAGTGAAACAAAATTTTGAATACAAATAGAAAAACAGAAATGAGAGAGAGATTGGTGATTAGAAACAATTTTTGATCGAAAAGAAAGTTGAGGTAGTGATAAGAGAGAAAAGTTGTTAGAGAAAAATAAATATGAAAAGTAAGATAAGTTGCAGCCTTAAAAAAGAGGAAAAGAGATAAAGTGGTAAGTTTTTAGAGAGAAAAACCGAATGAGATAGACAAGAAGAGTGTGATAACTCAAAACTCAAAAAAAGGTTATATATACTCCTGCTTTTTTTGTGAACCAAATATATATAACAAAAAGCTCTCATTCAAGGCTTTAACAGATTCTTCATTTCTGCTCTCTTAGGTTTTATTTTGCACCTTTTTGCTTAATTGAGAAGTATTCTAAGGTGACTTATGTTTTTGAGCACTCCTTAAGGCTTAGAGTTAAGCCAAGTTGAGTATCTGAGCTATTGTTGGAGTAAACAATAGGGGAACAATTATCTAGTGATAATTGGTGGACTTGGATCTGAGGGTTTAGGTTCAAGTGAGTACATCTCAAGGATAGAATAGGTTCTACTTGTAATTGAGATTTATTGGCTCTTATTTTAGTGGATTTGCCTTTGCCAAATTGGAAGAGATATCCAAATTGGAACCGTGGTTTTTTTTTTCTCCTGTTGAGCCAAGGAGTTTTTTTTCCACGTTAATTTTTCTGGTGTTCTTTAACTTATGCTTATTGTCTTTGATTCAAAAAAAAATTCATAAAAATTTATTCTATTATAAAATTCACCTACTCAATTCAACCCCCCTTCTTGAGTACTTCTGGGACACTAACAATTGGTATCAGAGCTTGTTTCTCTTGAAAACAGGTAACTCCTGGAGAGTGGATCATCAAGATGAACGAAGTAGAAAGGATTCAAGAAGGATACTCAACCCAAAGACCTCCCCTCTTCAATGGAAAATTTTACAGTTATTGGAAGAACAGAATGGAAATCTTCATCAAGGCAGAAAACTACCAAGTTTGGAATGTTGTGAGCAAAGGAGATTATGTGATCACCACACGAAATGAGAAAGGAGAAGTTATAGCAAAATCTGAAGAGCACTATACTGATGATGACTGGAAAAAGCTAGAATTCAATGCTCAGGCGATTAGATTGCTGCACTGTGGGCTTGGATCCGCATGAACACAACCGAATAATGGGATGCAAGACTGCCAAGCAGATGTGGGATCTTCTTGAGGTAACTCACGAAGGAACAAATGAGGTAAAACAATCGAAAATAGATCTCCTGATACATCAATATGAATTATTCTCAATGAAACCCAAAGAATCTATCCGTGATATGATTACACGGTTCACTAACATTGTGAATGAGCTTGCAGCCCTCGGTAGAGAAATCAAAGTTGAAGAGCAGGTGAGAAAAATTTTGAGAAGCCTCCCACAAGAGGACTGGATGGCGAAGGTAACGGCGCTCCAAGAGACAAAAAATTTCAAGACCTTTAATCTTGAAGAGCTGACCAGGATCGCTGATGACCTACGAAATGCAACTAGAGTCGCACAAACAGGAAGCTTCGAAAAGGGAGAAGGGAATCGCCCTCAAAGCAGAGTCGAAGGAAAACGATGAAGGCTCAGAAGACGAAGACGAGATTGCTATGTTTGCTCGCAAGTTCAGAAAATTATACCGATCCTCCAAGAACGCTGCGAAGAAAGGTAAGTTTGGGAAAAATAAAACTAACCCCTCTAGATCTGACCAAAAATGTTTCAAATGTGGTAAAGCTGATCACAAGATTAAAGAATGCCCAAATTGGGAAATCGAACAAAAGAGGGAGAACAAAGTCGACAGATCAAGGGAGCAACATAAATTCCTCAGAAAGGAATTCAAGAAGGCGATGATGGCTGCATGGAGTGATTCAGAATCGAATGAAGAAAGGTCTGATTGCAGAGAAGCTGAAGTGAATCTTTGTCTTATGGCAAATAGTGAATCTGGAACAGATGACGAATCACAAGAGGTAAGTTTGCAAGATCTGAAATCTTCCATGCATGTATTACCTAAGAAGCATTTGATTAAACAAGTAGAAGCTTTAATTGATGAATTTATGGCTGTGTGTGTGCTGAAAGGAGTGACCTCTTGGATGAGTTTGGGGCTTTAACAAAAGAACTTAAGATTATCACTAAGTCTAATGAGGAACTAGTTCTAGAAAATAGAAATCTTAAAGATAAAATCAACAAACTCAAGAATCTAATTCAGGAACACAAAAACAGCAATGCCTCATTAACATTAGAGTTAAACAGAAGCTAAAATCAAAAGAGTTGATTATGTTGATAATTCTGTAAATGATAAAATAGAAAGATTGGAATGTGCTGTTGAATTTCTGAATAAAGAAAAATTAGAACTACTTGATAAATTGGAAATTGCAATGAAAACTTTCTCAAACTATGATAGGTACAGTAACTGGATGAATAAGAAGAATACTGTGAATTGGCTTGCCAAGGGGAAGTAACAAGACTAGACATGGGATAGGATTTCTTAATTGGAAGAAAAATGTAAACAAAAATGGAATGAAGCATGTTGACTTACCTGAAAGAAGAATATGCACGCATTGTGGGAAAACTGGACACCTTAAGGCAGATTGCATATCAAGAAATAAGGCTTATGAAAAGAACTGCAAGTATGTCCTTAGAAAGAAAAATTAAGGTTCTGGTTAATTCTCACATTAAGAATAACACTAATTACAAACAGATTTGGGTAAGAAAAGTGCATGAAACTAAGCCTAATGTCAAGAGAAAGGGATCCAAACAAGTTTGGGTTCCTAAAACTAACAATTGATTTGTTTGTGCAGGTTGGAGTGAGGGGGAACAACTTGTGGTACCTTGACAGTGGTTGTTCCAAGCATATGACAGGAGATAGATTCAGATTTCTCTCACTCAAACCTTTCCAAGGTGGAAATGTGACCTTCGGTGACAACAATAAAGGTGAGATCTTAGGAGTGGGCAAGGTAGGTAAGTCACTTTCACATTCCATCGATAATGTCTTTCTTGTAAAGGGATTAAAACACAACCTTTTGAGCATTTCTCAATTCTGTGATAAGGGTAACAAAGTGGAATTTACCTCCGAAAAATGCACAATTAGGAAACTTGACACAAATGAGGTAATATTGGAAGGTAAAAGGAATAGGAACACTTATCAAGTTGACCTAAGTACTATTGCTAACATTTCCCTCACATGTTTGAGTGTTCTAGAAGATGATCCTCTACTATGGCACAGAAGACTAGGACATGCTAGTCTCTCCCTATTGAAGAAATTAAGTTCTCAAGACTTAGTCATTGGGTTGCCATCAATCAAATTCGAAAACGACAAGGTATGTGATGCTTGTGCAAGAGGTAAGCATGTTCGGTCATCCTTTAAACTCAAGAACGTGGTAAGCACATCAAGACCTCTTGAATTGATTCATATGGACTTGTGTGGACCTATGACTGTAATGAGCAGGTCAGGTAAGAATTATGTGTTTGTCATTATTGATGACTATACAAGATTCACTTGGACTATATTCCTCACATCAAAGGATGAGACCTATGATGAGTTTGTTGCTTTTGTTAAGAAAACTCAAAATCTATATGGACATAATCTGATTGCAATTAGATCCAATCATGGAGGAGAATTTGCTAACTTTAAATTTGCTGAATTTTGCAGGAAATATGGAGTGGACCACAATTTCTCAGCCCCTAGAATACCACAACAGAATGGTGTTGTGGAAAGAAAAAATAAGGACTTTAGAGGACATGACTAGGACTATGCTTATAGCTAGTGGTCTCCCTAGAAATTTTTGGGCTGAAGCCTTAAACACTTGCATGCTACATTATAAAATAGGGCAATGATTAGACCCATACTCAAGAAGACTCCCTATGAACTGCTTAAAGGAAGAAAACCATCAATTAAGCATTTTAGGACCTTTGGATGCAAGTGTTTTGTGCACAATAATGGTAAAGATAATCTAGGAAAATTTGATGCTAGGAGTGATGAGGCTGTATTCCTAGGATATTCTTTTCGAAGTAAGGCATATAGAGTATATAACAAGAGGACTATGTGTGTTGAAGAAAGTGTGCACATTATCTTTGATGAATCTAATGCATTTGAGAAAATTGTGCAGGAAGAAGAAGACGAGCTCGAAATTGGGATGCTGAGATCCCAAGCAATTTCAAAACACAAGAAAAGTATGCATGAAGAAGGAACCAAAGAAGAAATTCCAGAAATGGATCACCAAGTAAATGGAGCAGAAGCTGGACTGACTGCAGAACCTTCTCCAGAAGAAGCTACTGGAAATCAAGTTGCTCGACCCTCACAAGAACTTCAATTCAGAAGGTGGAAGCATCAAAGCTCTCACCCCGTGGACTTAATTATGAGCAACCTTGACAAGGGAGTACAAACTAGATCCCAAGTTAAAAATTTCTGTGCTTTTCATGCTTATCTATCCTTAATTGAACCTGCTGACTATCTTACTGCTCTAAGCGATCCAGATTGGATCTTAGCCATGCAGGATGAACTACATCAATTTGAGAGAAATAAGGTTTGGCACCTTGAGCCAAGACCAAAGGATAGAACAGTCATTGGACTTAAATGGGTGTTTAAAAACAAGCTGGATGAGCACGGTTCCATCACTAGAAACAAAGCTAGGTTGGTGGCTAAGGGATATAACCAGCAAGAGGGTATAGACTATGGTGAGACCTTTGCACCAGTTGCTAGGATGGAAGCCATTCGAATTCTAATTGCCTTTGCTTCCTTCATGGGCTTCAAACTATACCAAATGGATGTAAAGACTGCATTCCTCAATGGTATCATTCAAGAAGAGGTCTATGTAGAGCAACCCCCAGGTTTTGAGGATCCTATGCTAAAAGATTATGTGTTTAAGCTTGATAGAGCCCTATATGGGTTGAAACAAGCTCCTAGAGCTTGGTACGAGAGACTATCTAACTTTCTGTTGGGCAATGGGTTCAATCGTGGTCAAGTAGATAAGACTCTCTTTCTAAAAGCTAAAGGAAAAGGTCTATTAATTGTGCAAGTTTATGTGGATGACATAATTTTTGGTGCTACTAATAACCTCTTATGCGATGAGTTTGCAGATTTGAATGAAAAAGGAGTTCGAAATGAGCTTGATGGGAGAATTGTCCTTCTTTCTAGGACTGCAAATCACTCAAACCGAGAGGGGCACCATGATTCACCAGCAGAAATATCTTAAGGAACTCTTAAAGAAATACGGAATGGAGTCCTCAAAGGCACACCACACACCAATGGCCACTGGAGATAGGCTAGAAGAAGACAAGAATGGTAAGAGTGTGGATGAAAAGATGTACAGAGGTATAATAGGATCCCTACTATACTTAACTGCTAGTAGACCTGACATAGTTTTTAGTGTAGGATTATGCGCAAGGTTTCAATCTAACCCAAAAGAATCCCACCTAAAATCTGTTAAAAGAATATTGAGATACTTGAAAGGAAGTAATGATCTATGTTTATGGTATCCAAAGGGTGCTGATTTCAATCTTGTAGCCTTTAGTGATGCAGATTTCGCAGGGGATCTTGTTCACAGAAAAAGCACATAAGGTATGGCTCAATTCCTTGGTCCTTGTTTGATCTCATGGGGTTCTAAGAAACAAAATTCAGTTGCTTTATCCACTACGGAGGCTGAATATGTTTCAGCTGCCTTGTGTTGTGCTCAATTGCTATGGATAAAACAACAATTACTTGATTTTGGTGTTGATGTAGGCTGCATGCCCATATATTGTGACAACTCTAGTGCCATCAGCATCTCTAAAGATCCTGTGTTGCATTCTAGGACTAAGCATATCCATATTAGGCACCATTTCCTAAGAGACAATGCAGAAAAGAACTTGATCAAATTGCTCTTTTGCCCAACCGAAAATCAGATTGCTGACATTTTTACTAAACCCCTAGGGAGAGACAGATTTGAAAAACTCAGATTGGAACTAGGATTGGTTAGCCCTGACTAGGTTCATGTTCTCTTTCTCCAATGAATGGCTAGAAAAGATTGTTGGTGCTTGTGTGGTTATCATTCATATCTCTGACTATCCCACTTAAATTTCATGTGCTGTGAAAAGGTCCAACCGTCAATGCTTTCGGTCAGCAGTAATCTGACAAAATATTTGAGCCCTCGCATCTTCCTCCACATCACCACTTTTGACAAAGAAAGGAAGTATGTTTCTTGATAACAATGCTTCATTGATACTGACTGGTTAATACCAATTTTTCTGGTTGATAACATGATAATTCATTGGATCATGACTCAATTTTTTTGGCAAGTTGTGCATAATATATGTGAGGTTGTGAATGACATATAATTATGTGAGGATTAAGGGTAATCTAGAACTTGTGTGACTGATGCTTGAAACTCTTTTGTTGGATTTTTATTCATGTTAACTTAAAGCGATCATAGGCCTACCATTGCTGTTTGAGCCCTTCAAGCCAACTTATATTATCCTTTCGAGCCTTTCAAGCCAGCTTACATTATCTATAAAGCCTTTCAAGCCAACCTATATTGCTTTTGAAGCCTTTCAAACCTGAACCCTCTGTATGACATATTTGCCTGAATCCTGTCCCTTATATTGCTGGACCACTCTCTGCATTTCAAAAGCTAAGTTTTTTTACTGACATGTACTCTGCAGTTTGCAACAAGAAATAGGAATACATTGACATTGAGTGTGCCAATCAGAAACAGAAAAAGAAATCAAGAAAAGAGGAATGATTCTGAACTCCTCATGAAGGCTGCATTATTCTTGATAAACCAAGATTTTTTTTCGGAAGCAAAGTTGAAAATCTAAAGTGACAAAGGAAACAAGGTGGCAGCAAAGTTAAAATGATGAAAGAAGACAATTTATCACTAGTCAAAGTGTGCACACTCCATCTAGCTTCAATAAGAAAGCATGTTCACTGGACCAGCAATAGAGTCTGCTTTTAACATTCCTCAATATCTCTCCTTTATACCCACACCTTTGATAATTTTTTGAACAACCTACCATTACACCACATGTTCCAAGTCCTATGACTTTATTTGAACATGGATTTTTTTTTAACTTAAGAGTGGAAAGATTTCACGCAATACAAGCCTATGGAAAGCCCTTGAGTGCTTGAGTGTTACATACACCTGAGGGATATTCAAATTTTGCAGAGTTACATGACTTGCTGTTTTCTTGATTTATATGATCCATTTACTTATCTGTTTGCTCAACCTATCATCCATACTCACTCTTTTCTTCCTTCTAGCTTGGATTTACCTTCTTTTTACCTTCTAGCTTAAATATCATCAGTAAAATCCATACTTCTCTGATTTTTTTTTCGATGATGCCAAAAGGGGGAAGAGGTATGATGCCTAGGTTGGTCTAGCTACACTACTTAGATGCACTATACCTACCTTTGTCTTCCTTCTGTCCTATATGTGTTTTGCCATCTTTTCCTAAATTTTAGATGCAATATACATACCTTTCTGCATATTGTTTCCACATTGCACTCAAAGCACTCAAATTCTGTCTTACATGTGTTCTGCAATCTTTTCCTGAATCTTATCACTTACTGCACCAAGATATGTCACTTATTTCTCCATGGCATCAATTGTTTGTCATCATCATCAAAAAGGGGGAATTTGTTAGATCCCACACCTTGTAAGTTTTAATGATAACAACCAATTGACGCCATGATATTTAACCGTTTGCTTTAAGTATTTGGCAGTGTCTTACAGGATTGGTACATATTGAATTGAGGCAATATTTCGATAAGGAAAATGCAGCAGTAACTCTTGATGGAGCAGGATTTCATGAAGTTTTGAAGAATGAAGAATATGAGACTAAGTCTTAGATATCTTGTACAGAGTAGTCTTGATAAATCTTGTTATTTGCCTTGATCAGTTTTTTTTTGAATAAAAATAAAAAAAAGAGATAAGAGAGTTGTTGGAGATAAGGGATCAGAGTTTTGGATATAAAAAAAAAACAACAGAAGCAGTTATATGAGATAGAGAAGAAAAAGGAGATAAGAGTGAAACAAAATTTTGAATACAAATAGAAAAACAGAAATGAGAGAGAGATTGGTGATCAGAAACAATTTTTGATCGAAAAGAAAGTTGAAGGTAGTGATAAGAGAGAAAAGTTGTTAGAGAAAAATAAATAAGTATGAAAAGTAAGATAAGTTGCAGCCTTAAAAAGAGGAAAAGAGATAAAGTGGTAAGTTTGTTAGAGAGAAAAACCGAATGAGATAGACAAGAAGAGTGTGATAACTCAAAACTCACAAAAGGGTTATATATACTCCTGTTTTTTTGTGAACCAAATATATATAAAGCTCTCATTCAAGGCTTTAACAGATTCTTTATTTCTGCTCTCTTAGGTTTTTATTTTGCTTACCTTTTTTTCACTAAGTTAGAGTTAATTGAGTTTCTTTGTTTTCTTTAAGGTTCTTATTTCTTTGTAATTGTCTTTGTATTTCTAAAAAAAATTCATTGGAAAAATTTTTTTTATTCTATTATAAAAAAAAATTCACCTACTCAATTCAACCCCCCCTTCTTGAGTACTTTTGGGACACTAACATAGTTTCATCAATAATTATATAAATTATATGGAATGCCACTTAGAAATTTTTTTTTATCTTAAACCAGAGTATCTACACAGGCAATACTGTAACACTAACCTTTCTAAAGAAGCAAATACTATAGGACTACAATAACTGTATTCTTTAAAGTAATATATTTTAAATAACTTTTTAAAGAAGTGTAATACAATAACTTATTAGGAGGTCATAATTCTAATATACTTTCATTCAAGCACGCTTTACTAATTTTAGACAATATTCAGTCCAAAGTTATTTTCAAACAATTGTCAATAATATCAAATAATCAAGAATATTCTCAAATAAATATTTGATACAATGAAAATATTACACAAAAAATTAAAAAATTATTTTTAAACAAAATAATAATTATGACACCAAAAAATATCATCAATCAATGATTATATAAATTATATAAAATATCACTTGGAAAAATTTTTTTTTTTTACTTTGATTAGGAAATTCTCACAAGTATTACTGTAAGGCTAACTCTTCGGGTCAAAGGTAGTAGTTAGGTAAAACCTTCTTTCAAAATAACACATTTTTAAACAAGTGCAATACAAGAACTTCTCAAAAGGTCATCAGTTCTAATACTACTTTTGACCAAGTACGCTTTACTAATGTTAGACAATTTTTTATCTAAAATTATTTTAAAAAATTGTCTATAATATCAAATAATCAAGAATATTTTAAAATAAGTATTTGGCACAACAAAAATTACACAAAAAATTAGAAAATTATTTTTAAACAAAATAATATATTATGACAAAAAAATTTAAAATCTAATTTTTCTTATATTAATTATTTATGAAGAATTTTTAGTTTATTCCATCAATAATTATATAAATTAGAGAAATATTACTTGAAGAAGTTTTTTTTTTTATCTTTGACTAGGGCATCCCCACAGCCTTTACTATAAGACTAACATTTAAGGCCGAGAGGTAATAGTTAAGTAAAGCCTTCTCCAAAATGATATATTTTGAAATAAGTGTAATATAAGGAATTTCTCAGAAAGTCATAAGTTCTAATACAGTATTATGGTCTAAGCATGCTTTACTAATTTTAGGTAATTTCAAAAATTATTTTTAAAAAATTGTCAAGAATATTCTAAAGTAAATATTTAGCGCAAAGAAAATATTACACAAAAAATTAAAAAGTTATTATAAAACAAAATAATATATAGTGACAAAAAAGAAAAAAGTTTAAAATCTAATTTTTTTATGTTAATTATTTTTAAAGAGTTTTAGTTTGTTTCATCGATAATTATATAAATTATATGAAATATCACTTAAGGAAGTTTTTGTTTTGTTATCTTTGTCTACGGTATCCCCACAGATAATACTATTAGACTAACCTTTCAGATTGAGCGTAGTAGTTAGACAAACTTTTCTCAAAATAAAACATTTTTAAGGAAGTGCAATAACAGTACTTCTCAGGAGGTCATCAATTCTAATACTACTCTTATTCAAGCACACTTTACTAATTTTAAACAATTTTTTATTTGAAATCATTTTTAAAAAAATGTCAAGAATATCAAATAATCAAGAATACTCTAAAATAAATATTTAACACAATGAAAATATTACACAAAAAATTAGAAAAATTATTTTAAAACAAAATAATAATTATGACAACAACAAAAAAAGAAAAATTTAGAATCTAATTTTTTTATATTAATTATTTATGAAAAATTTTAGTTTGAATCATCAATGATTATATAAATTATATGAAATATAACTTGAAAAAAGGTTTTTTTTTTTTTTTAATCTTTGACTAAAGTATCCCCACAGACATTAGTGTAAAATTAACCTTTCGAGTTAGGGGTATTAATTAGTTAAAACATTTTTCAAATTGGCACACTTTTATAGAAGCCCAATACGAGAATTTCTTACAAGGTTATCAGTTCTAATACTACTCTCATCCAAGCAAGCTTTATTAATTTTAGATAATTTTTTATTCAAAATCATTTTTAGAAAATTATCAAGAATTAAGATATCAAATAAAAAATATTCTAAATAATATTTTGGCATAAAAAAATATTACACAAAAATTTAAAAGTTTTTTTTTAAACAAAATAATAATTAAACAAAAGAAAAAAATTAGAATATAGTTTTTCTTATGTGTTCTTATTTTATGAAGAATTTTAATTTGTTTAATTATGATTATGTAATTTATATATTACTTGAAGAGGTTTTCTTTTAATCTTTGGGTTGGATAATAAATTTTAAATATATTTAATTTAGTTATATAGAGATAATTTATTTTTTACATAATTTTAAAGATTACAAGGAAGGTATCTCAACGTATAACTACTAATATGGTTGAGTAACTTAGGGCATTTAAGAGTGAAAACGTTTGGACTTGTTGATAACTTGTTTTAAAAGTTGATAACAGATTCTTTGGTGTGATGATTCAATCGAAATATTTTGAATACCTTTCAAGTAATAAGTAAAGTTTGTAATTTTAACTTAAAGAATGTTTCTTATTTCTTATTTTACTTAAATGATAATATAACATTTGTCAATATACTTAGGTATTTAGAGAGAAACCGCTTCTAATTTTGTTGATATTGTCTTACAAGAAATTGATCTGTTAGACTGATTGGTAATTAATGGAAATATTTTTTAATAATTTGGTAGTATAGTTTATGGATGTTTACGTAAGGAAGGTATTCACATATTTTTATTCTTATTTAACAAATACTAATCAATCATCTGGTTAGTAAGTAGATCTTAAGGCATTTAAAGAGCGCACGTTACTTCTGATCTTAGTTGAATAACTAATTGCATCGGATGATTAACAAGCGGTTGATAAGAAAGGAATGATTTTATAACTTTTCAGGTCAATAAGTAGATATCCAACTTTCTTATTTATTCTCATATTTCTTCTTTTTAAAGAATTTATTAATTAAAAATGAATAATGATAAGTATGTAAAGTTAGTTAAGGAAACCCATATCGCTTGGATGATAACTTTTAT
>NSJW01000554.1:0-362440 GCA_019955255.1 Castanospermum australe | reverse complement strand
TTTCTACTTCTTTTATATAAAAAAAAATCTTTTCAATCACTATTTATATTAACAAAATAATGGCTTTTCTTATATAAATAATGCATATATAATTTATTTATCATTTTACGCTCTTTTCATATTATATATCAAAATGCGGTTAATTTTTTAATGGTGGGAAGTCACCTTTAATTTGTAATTTTTTTTTCAAAAATTAATTGGGAAGTTGACATGAGTTATAATGATTTTTTAACTAATTTTAAAAATATATTAGAAAACACATTTGGAAAGTTGTCATGGATCCAGTGACTTCCCAATTAGGTAAAAAAAAAAACAAAAAATTCATGTTGGGAAGTCACCCTAAGGCCTAGGCAAAGGCAACTTCTCAATATAAATCAAAATTTTTTAGTGAAATGTTTTATTTCATATTAGATTTTATTTCTTTTTCAAATGACTATATTTTAAAGACGTAACTAGTATATTGCCTTCATGTTGTTGCATTTTTATGATAAGTTTTACTATCAAATAATATAATATTAAAAAGTATAAAATAAAGGTCAATTCATAATGTAACAATTGTGTAAGTAAGGAGAAATTCTTATATTCTCTCAAGAGTAATACTCTCAAAAATATATATATCTCTTATATAAATTTAATTATATAATAAATTCAAGTTGATGACACACACATTCATTTTGAGTGACGTGTTATGTTTTTAGTATATAGGCCTCCTAAATTTGAGATCATTTATAAATAACTCATAAACTTTAAATTCATCCCAATTAGTACATAAACTATAACAATTACACAAATTAATCATTACATCCACTTGCTATTAAGGCACTTAGCAGAACTGTTATCATGTGACCTGCACATGCCTTTTTTAATGAGGTGACACAATCATAACCATCAAATGTAAATAAATTTGATTCATTCACATTAAATTCTTTTTTAAACAAATATACAGCATAACATTATTTGTTTAGATTGAAAATGAATAGATTAGATTTGTTTAAATTTGATAGCTGTGATTGTGTTGTCATGAAAAAATACATGTACAGGTCATATGATAACAGCTCTGTTAAGTATCTTAATCGCAAGTAGATAAAAGGGTTGAGTTGTGTAATTGTTATAGCATAGGTATTAATTAGGACGATTTTAAAGTTTAGAAATTATTTGTAAATGACCAAAGATTTAGGAAGTCTATATGCTATTTTTTCTATTTTAATTAGATTAGTGTCTTACTAATAGAGTACATAAAAATTTCTCATAAGTAAGGGAGTTTATTATAGTACTCTTTTTTTTTTAAGTATTGATTATTTGATAAGTTATCAAACATTTCTTTGGTTGCTACCTTGCTAGTTTTACTTGATGGACTCTCAAACATTTATTTTAAAATAACTAGCAACCAAGAGTTTCTGGACAATAATGTGTTAATAATTGAAAAAATTAATTACTAATGATTGGAAATGACGATTGAGATATGACATGTGACAATATCATGGAATAACATATATTGTGTTTTAGTATGATTATTGTTTTAAATTATTCAAACTTGTCTTATGTTAGTCCTTTTGCTATCACTTTTTAAAGATTGTGGTGACACAAGTTTACATAATTTAATGACTTTAATCATATATTTGCATAAATTAGTGATTCAATTGCTAGCAATGTAGAATTTTAACAATTAATATGTCATTTCACTATATAAGGGTTTTGCCATAAAACACTCGAGCATTTGAGCAAGGTAGTTTTCAACTATATAAATGCATTAGTTTTTTTACATTAAAAAATTTCCATTGTTAGGATTTTGATAAGGGGGTAGTTTCATGTAAAAAAAATGATAAAGGGATAATTACACTTTTTTTTTCTTAAAATTTAACCTAATTAAATTAGACATTTTTTTTATTTGAGAAATTACACCTAACCCTCATGTTATCACACCATTTATCCTCGTAGATAACGTTCCATTTAGAAAACTAAGAGCATAGCTTGCACATGCATTGCACATGACATTTAATAACTCAAGAGTCTGTTAGGTTTCCATCCATTGGAAAAATGACTATTATGCCCCTTTATGCCTACGAATTAGAGAAAATATCCTATTTACCTCTCGTCATCCTCTTAGTCGAATGTGTGCACCAATATCGTCTTTCCTTTTACTCCAAGAGATTCATCCATTCCAATATGGGTTGTTTCTATCTTTGAATAGGTAAGTGTTTTATGTCTTAAGTTTCCATCTTTGGCTTCTTACCCTTTTGACCAAAGATATTTCTCTAGTCTTACAGATCCACACTGCTCACTAGATGTTTGATGAAATGCTTGAGCTCTCTTGTGACATCATTCTTTGTTTTATTTGTAGATCTCTAGTGCCATCGTCAAGTGTGAGCGAAAGTTGATGAATTGGTCTCAAATACTGCAATAGGACATGCAAATGTGCAAAAATACCAATATTAAAATGTTGAAAACTCAAAATAATCGCTTCCAATTGTTCTACACATACAGAGATAGTAGTGAATTTGTTGAAAGCAAGGTTCTGAAAACCGAACTGGTCACTGAATCGGTCGAGATACTGATTCAAGATTCAATGGTTTAACCATGGTCGAACCGGAATATAATTAAATATATATTTATATTTATATATAAATATAAGTATATTTATATATATATATATAATTATTTATATACTAATAAAATAAATAAAAATTATAAAAATACAATACAAATTAATAATAAAATTATTTAAAACATAAAAAAATAGTGTCATAAACTAAAAAAATATTACGTTCATATAAGTAACACAACATTAAATCAACATAACAATATAGCATACAAATTAATTAAAATAATTAATAAACATAATTCAGCGATTTTTGATCGATTCACCAGTTTTTGATCGGTTTTGACCAGTTTACTGATTTTTGACCCCACTGATTCTGGGAGGTCGCCCGAACCGGTGAGGGGACCGGTTCCTGGTTTGACTGGTTGAACCGGCCGATTTGGTCCAGTTTCCGGAACTGTGGTTGAAAGCAAGGCAACCGTGCAAGGTATGAACAAGTTTGGATCAATTTGGAAGTATGAAAATGAGAAAGAAATTGAACATGTTCAAGAACAAACTCATGTCTCTGAAGTAACAGTTGGATACTTAGGCTCTATGGTGTGACAAGCCCACATATATTCGGGCCTCAACCATCTACACCTATATTGTTGCTTTTTCTCCTTTGAACCATTGTCTTTTCAAAATGAACTCATTGTGAGCCATAGTAACAGCTCAAAATTGAGTAGTAAGCATAATTATTTCAAATTTCAACTTGAAGTTATTCAACAATGATTACAGTGATACCTATATTTAATAATAAAATAGTAAGCATTATCATACCAAGACGGTAAGCATGATCACAAGTATTATCATACCAAAACAATAAACAATATCATACCAAAGTAGTAAGCATTATCGAAAACATTATCAGACCAAGACAGTAAGCATTATCATAAACATCATCATCTCCTAAAGAGGTTAGAGGAAAAAAATAATTAAACTTGTTTACCTTAAGATCTAGATATAACCATTTATAAGAGAAAGTGTTTACTATTTTTCTAATGCGAGACGTAAAACTAAAATAATATAAATTTTTTTTCTCATATGTGGGACTTAAATAATAAGCCTCTCTCTCTTTTTATTTTTGTTGTTAAGACTTATCCTTATTTTTTAAAAAATTATCCCTATCTTCTTTTTTTAATATATATATATATTCATATCATTACAATAATCTCATATGTAATTTTAAAAAATTACATAATTTATTTCAAGATAAAATATCATAAAATAATTCAATTGGTAATTAACACAAAATAAACTTACATGGATCTTACTTGTAAAACTATGGAGAACATTTAATAGTCAGCCCACAAGACTTCCAAATTTAAAATCATACACAAAAGTAATTCTTAAACTTGCCCACACAAACAATGTGATGAACTCATTAAATAATTAAAAACTCACTTGATCAACCCCAAAGGAGTTAAACTAGAAGCAATCAGTACCTATATATGAAAAATATGTAATTTTGGGATGAGTTTACAACTTAATGAGCAGTTAATATTTATTACATTAGTGAGCATGTTTGGTAAGCAGGAAGGAAAAGGAATGCAATAGGAATAATAGGTTTTTTATGCTTTGACCTTGGAGATTTTGTATGCTTCATTCTTTTTTTTTTTTTTCCAGCATACCAAACATGTAATAAGGCTTTACTATATTCCAAATTCAATAATAAAAACCTATTTTTAAAATTTTTAAAAGAAATTTTAAATAGACGTATACTAGATAGAAACCATTCATAGTACTTACCAATTTACAATTGAGTATTACTCCAACAATTAGCCTTGGTGAATTGGAGGTTCCCTATACCATTCTATAACTATAAAAAAATCAATAATCTATATATCAGTCACAGACAATTAAATTACCTAATTTAATTCTTAAATCCTAAATAATTCTATATACCAAATCCTAAATTCACTATCTAAAATTGTCCTAATGAAAAACATAAAAAAATGTCACTATGTAAAATATAAACTTACCTAACTTAAGTTAAGATAACTCAAAATCTAATTTGACGTCAGATCCTGCTCGCAAAATTGACTATAACCTTTTAGCTTTTTATAAAGAGGCTAGAAGAGAAAGACAATTAAATTTGTTTACCTTATGGTTTATATATAACTATTTATAGGGGGAAAAAGTTTACTGTTTTTCTAATTTGAGACTTAAAACTAAAATAATATAAATTTTTTTTATCAAATGTGGGACTTAAATAACAAGCCTCTCTCTTTTTTGCTTTCTTTTCTCCATTAAGACTTATCCTTATTTCTTTTTTCCATTAAGATTTATCCTTATTTTTTTAAAAAAAAATTATCCCTATCTTCTTTTTTTAGTATATATATCCGTGTCGTTACAATTATATTATGTGTAATTTTCAAAAATTACATATTTTCAAAAATTACATAATTTATTTCAAAATAAAATACTATAAAATAATTCAATTAATAATTGACACATAATAAATTGATAAGGATTCTACTTATAGAAATAAGGAGAACATCTAAGAGTCAGCGCACAAGGATTTCAAATTCAAAATTCATAAACAAAACTAATTCTTAAACTTATCTACACGAATATTATAATGAGCTCACTAAACAACTAAAAGCTCACTCGCTCAACCAAAAGAGTCGCTCAACCATTCCTTTTCTTCCTCGTAAACCAAACTTGCTCTAAGACTCTACTATATTTAGAATTCAATAATAAAAATATATGTCAAGATTTTCAAAAGAAATTTCCAATAGATGTATAATAGATAAAAATCACCCATAGTACTTAGCAATTTATAATTGCATCTTGCACCGACAATTTACCTTGGTGATTTAGAGGCTCGTTGTATTGTTAAAAAATCATAGAAAATACCAATAATCTATATATCAGTCACAGTCAATTAAATTACTTAATTTAATCCCTAAACCCTAAATAATTTTATATACTAAAGCCTAAATTCACTATCCTAATTGAAAAATGCTACTATCTAAAATATCCACTCACCTAACTTAAGTTAAGATAACTGGAAATTTGAATCGACGTCAAATCCACTTGCAAAATTTATTATAACCTCTTACGTTTTTATAAAGATCTTATAGGAAAAAGATAATTAAACTTATTTACCTTTTACTCTATATATAACCATTGACGGGGTGAAAGGGTTTATTATTTTTCTAATTGAGATATAAAATTAAAATAATATAAAACTTTTTTCTCAAATGTGGGACTTAAATAATAAGCTTCTCTTTCTTTCTTTCTTTACTTTTTTCGTTACAACTTATCCTTAGTTTTTTAAAATTACCCCTATCTTCTTTTTTTTAATATATATAATATATATATATTCATATTGTTACAATAATTTCATGTGTAATTTTCAAAGAATTACATATTTCCAAAAATTACATAACTTATTTCAAAATAAAATACCATAAAATAATTTAATCGGTAATTAACACATAACAAATTAACATAGATCCTACTTGCAGAACTATGAAAATATCTAAGAGTCAGCTTACAAGGCTTCCAAATTCAAATTCAAAAACAAAACTAATTATTCTTAAACTTACCCACACGAATAATGCGATGAGCTCACCAAATAACTGAAAACTCACTCGATCAATCAAAAGAGTTAAATCAGAAGTAATCTAATTACCTATATATGAAAAATATGCAATTTGGAATGAGTTTACAACTCAGTGAGTAGTTAATATCTACTATACTAGTGAGCATATTTGGTAAGAGGGAAAGGAAATGAATAGAATGAGAATGAGAAATTTTCTATAGTTTGACCTTGGAGATTTTGTATTTTTTATTCCTTTTCTTCCCAGCAAACCAAACATGCACTAAGGGTCTACTATATTCATAATTCAATAATAAAAATCTGTTTTAAGATTTTCAAAAGAAATTTCTAAAAGACGTATAATAGATAGAAACCACCCACAGTACTTCACAATTTACAATTGCTTCTTACAGCAATTAATATAAAACATGCAATTTTTTTGTTTAGACTTATCCATATAATTTTTAAAATTATCCCTATCTTCTTTTTTTAATATATATATCAGTATTGTTACAATAATCTTGTAATTTTTAAAAATTACATATTTTCAAAAATTACATAATATATTTCAAAATAAAATACCATAAAATAATTCTATCTGTAATTAACACATAACATACTGACATAGATTTTACTTGTAAAAGTATGGAGAACATCTAAGAGTCAGCCCACAAGGCTTCAAAATTCAAAATCATAAACAAAACTAATTTTTAAACTAGCCTACATGAACAAGTGTGATGAGTTCACTAAATAACTGAAAACCCACTCAATCAACTAAAGGAGTTAAACTAGATTCAATCTCAGTACCTGTATATGAAAAATATGTAACTAGGGATGAGTTTACAACTCAGTGAAGTAGTTAATATCTTCTACACTAGTGAGTATGTATGGTAAGTGGGAATGTAAAGGATAGGAATGGAATAAGAATAAGAGGTTTTTTATGCTTTGATCTTGGAGATTTTGTACGCTCCATTTCTTTTCTTTCTAGCACACCAAATATTTGCTAAGGTTCTACTATATTCAAAATTCAATAATAAAAATCAATTTCAAGAATTTCAAAAGAAATTAAAAGTAAACGTATAATAGATAGAAATCACTCATAGTACTTAGGAATTTACAATTACGTCTTACTCTAACAATTTATCTTAGTGAACTAGAGGTTCCCTGTACTATTTTGTAAACATAGAAAATACCAATAATCTATATATCAGTTACAAACAATTAAATTAAGTAATTTAATTTCTAAACCGTTAATACTAAAACCTAAATTCACTATCCAAAATTGCCCAATGAAAAACATAAAAAAAAAACACCACTACGTAGAATATCCACTCTCCTAACTCAAGCTATAACTCGAAATCCAAATGGATATCAGAACCTGCTCGTGAAATTAACTTTAACTTGTTACATTTTTATAAAAAGCTTAGAGCGGATCGACAATTAAATTTGTTTACCTTATGGTCTATATAACCATTCATAGGGGAAATGTGTTTACTATTTTTTCAGTGTGTGACTTAAAAAATTAAAATAATAGAAAACTTTTTTCTCAAATGTAGTACTTAAATAACAAGCCTCTCTCTTTTTTTTTTTCCTTTCTTTTTTCCATTAAGGCTGTACTATATTCAAAATTGAATAATAAAAATCTGATTCAAGATTTTAAAAAGAAATTTCAAGTTGATGTAAAATATATAGAAATTACTCATAGTACTTAGCAATTTACAATTGTGTCTTATTCTAACGATTCGCCTTAGTGAATTATAAGTTTCCTGCATCGTTTTGTAATCATTGAAAATACAAGAATCTATATGTCAATCATAGACAAATAAATTACCTAATTTGATTCCTAATCCCTAAATAATTCTTGATGCCAAAGTCAAAATTTCACTACCCCAAAATTATCCAATGAAAAAAATAAAAAAAATATCATTACGTAAAATATCCACTCTCCTAACTTAAACAATGATAACATTAAATTTGAAGCCACATCAGATCTCACTCACAAAATTTACTATAACCCCTTATGTTTTTATAAAGAGCCTAGTGAAGAAAGACAATTAAACTTATTTACCTTATGATCTGTATATAACCATTCATATGAAAAAAATTTACTATTTTTTCAAAGTGAGATTAAAACTAAGATGAATATAATCATATGGAAAAAAAATTTACTATTTTTTCAAAGTGAGACTTAAAACTAAGATGATATAAAACCTTTTTCTCAAATATATAACTTAAATAACAAGCCTCTCTCTTCTTTTCTATCTCTTTTTCATTAAGACTTATCCTTATATTTTTTTTAAAATTATCGTTATCTTCTTTTTTTAATATATATATATATATCAATTTAATAATCTCACGTGTAATTTTTAAAAATTATATATTTTCAAAAATTACATAATATATTTTAAAATAAAATGTCATAAAATAATTCAACTGGTAATCAACACATAATAGACTTGTAAATACTGTATTTTACCTCTCTTAATGCAAAAATTTTTTTAAAATACCAAATATCATAAAATAAAAAATAAGCCCATCTAGAAACTCAAATTTGGAGCATTTTAAGGCCGATTTACTCAATAATTAATTTTTTTTGAAAAAAAATCATAGAAAAAGAAAATATAAAAAAATAATAAATTAGACAATAGATAAATGAAGAAAAAATTTCAAAAAGAACATAACAATTCTTTGGTCTAAATTCTTTTTTTTCATTATTATATGATTCAGCCCATTTTCTTATCAATTTGCTTGACACATTGAATACTTTTTATTTATTAATTTTTTTGGGTAACCCATTGTGGTCAAATCGGAAATATAATTGAATATATATATATATATATATATATATATATATATAATACTAATAAAATAAATAAAAATTAAAAAAAATATAATATAAATAATAATAAAAAATTATTTAAAACATAAAAAAAAATAGTATTATAAAGTAAAAAATATTACATTCATTCAAGCAATACAATATTAATCTACATATTATATAAAAATTAATTAAAATAAACATAATTCACATATTTTTACAACTTACAGTCTATATACCAAAACATAATATTAGTCAATTATACTAACAATAACAATCATAAACAAGTAAATAATATAAGTTCAACAATATTCTATTAAAAGACTTGTAGAGTAAGCAAATTAACTAAATCTTCAATTTGTATATCGCTAAAAAGTTCTGAAAATCGAACTGGTCATTGAATCAGTGAATGAGCTGATTCATGATTCAATAGTTTTTACTATGGTGGAACTAGTAATATAATTAAATATATATTTATATTATATATATATATTATATATATATATATATATATATATATGCAGACACACACATACTCTCTTGCACATTTTATATTTTATAAATATATTACTCACAAAAGATCATATTAAGAAGTCATGTATCTTCTACTGACGCTAAGGGTCAAGAAAAATAGAGTTTTAGTTAACAAAGGATGTTAAGTATTTTGGCTTTTTCTCATAGTATATAAAAAAGAAAAGGAACAATATGGGCAGAAGACCATCATGGCTTGGTGGTTGATTTCGTGGACATCAATCCAAGCGTCCGGTTCACACGGTTTGAAAAACCGTGACCGGTTCATACAGTTTGGTCGGTTTAGCTCCGGTTCAGCAGTTGGTTACCGATTTTAAAGTATTCCGGTCCTGTGAGCTTGACTGAACCGGCCAAATGACCGGTTCACGGTTGAACCGGTCCGACCGGCTTGTCCGGTCCGGTTTTCATAAGCATGGTATTTTCAAGCACCACTGCATTCCTCACCTCTGCTCATAACGCGCAAGCTCCCTCATCCACACAGATCACACACTTCACCCTGCATCTTCCCACACACTGTCACACATATCTGCACCATGCTAGAAATGTGTCTCATGTTTAATGGGAACTAATGATGATTTAATTAAAACATATTAAAGGGCTGAAAGGTAAATTAGTTTGTAAGGGAAGATAATTAAGTAATTGTTGATGGGAGCAATTATCTGATGATTATAGGATGTTATCCTAAGTGATAACTGATGGTTTTGAAATTCGAAAGAAAACGGATAACTGATGATACTATCTTATGGTTTTGAATTTCAAATTAAAACCCCTATTATATTCAGTCTCTATCCATAAGAATACACCAACAGTTTATTTCCATCAAGAAAGTGAAAGGTGTAAGTACGAAAGGGAAGGGACCGATAAATTTAAGAAGGCTTTCAGATCTGAAGTTCATTCCGCATCATGGATAAATGTTAGTACCACTTATTGATTTGATTTTAATGTATGTGAAAAACCATGAAATTCCTAAGATCCTAATTGTGTTCTAGTATGATGATCCATAATGTAAAAGACACAAATTTAAGTTTACACACCATTCACGGTCATCCACAACTAACCTCAACACTCCCACCTGCATTTCACTCACGGTCACCACTCTGCACACAAGCCCCCAACAAAGCATAGCACACCTCCACACCTAAGCACCACATCCACACGGTTTCAGAGCACTCATAAATTTGACCCATTCCCTCACATTCACTCCCCGGCAACCACTTCGTAGCACCCATACACGTCACTCCTCAAGCTCCTACACAAGTCTGCCCGCACTCTGTTTCTGCACCGTCCACAGCACCCACTCTTCCACAGCACCCACCACCTCCAGCACACAGCACGTCGCCCTGGTCCCCCGCACAAATCCTTGCACCTACGCACCATTCACAAGCCTCCTAGCATAAACCTCTCATAGCACCTAGCACCTCACGCCCCTGCACTCTGCACTGCACTCTCACAGCATGCCCCACAACACCACCATAAAGGTTTCTTTTACTTTATTTTATTTTAGGATAAAAAATATAACTTGCACACTTAAAATTTATCCTAATATTCAAATTATCTCTTAAAATTTTTTTTATCTTACTAAACTCTGTTAAACTTTAGTTTGATTTGAAATCATTAATTTTTCTGTTAAATTAAAAGGAGGTTAATATGTAGTTTCAAGTTACATCGAACTTCAAGGAAGTTTAGTAAAAAAAAAATATTTCAGGGACAATTTGATACAAGAATAAACTTTAGAGGTATAAAAGTATATTTTACCCCATAAAATTTTTTAACTAAATCATCACGTGGTGTGTCCTTTGTTCACATGGTGTGCACGTGAGGGTGACTTCATTTTATTTAACTGTAAAATTAAAGTTTTTAAATCAAACCAAAGTTTAAGAAAGTTTAGTGAGACAAAAAATTTTTTTAAGAAATAATTTAATATCAGGATAAGCTTCAAGAATTTAAATTATATTTTATCCTTTATTTTATTCTTATTTTATTTAATTTTGTTTAGCCTTCTCTCTTTATTTCCTAATTTCATGTTAGTATGTGTATGTTTTGGGTCATTGGGTTGCTCCTGTTCATGGTTAACAATTAATTTGGGCTAATTTTAGTTGCAAACTCAAAATGTTTTATTTCATTCTTCTTGTGGGGTTAATTCATGTTATTGGAATAGTTAGTCTATTTGGGCCCATTATTGTTTAAGATATAAATTGAATTAATCTGGTTTGATTTTATGCGCTGATTTGAACTTGTCAATTTAATTTAATTTTTTTTAAAAAAAATAAAAATAGAAAAGAAGGAAAGGAGCTCTTGATGTTTATTGGGTCAAAATCAAAATTAAAATGGTAATTTTAATAAAATATTTTTTTAATCATTAAAATAAGCACGTTTGAAAGATTTTGAAGAGTAAATCTCCCTGACTTATTTTTTAAAATGGCTTTGTGAGAAATTCATGACCTAATCCTGTAGAAGTTTTTCGTTAAAATTTAAATAAGTGCATTTAAAGGATTTTGAGGAAGTAAGTCTCCCTGACTTATTTTTCAAGGATGGATTCTGTGGATAATTCATGACCTCTATCCTTGTAGGATTCTCGTTAATAAACAAAGACAATTAGTGGGTTTTAAGGAAGTAAGTCTCCCTGACCTATTTTTAGGGATGGACTTTGTGGGAGATCCATGACCTCAATCCTTACAAAAAATTCTAATAATCAAATCAATCAACACAATCAATCATTTTTCTCTTAAAATCAATTTAACATTTTTATAAAAAAAACATTTTTGGTTATCAATCCTTAATATTTTTTTAAAATTCTATAACACACGAATATTTTTTACAAAAACTATTGACTATAACTTTACACAAATATTTTTTACAAGAACTACGTGACTTTGATTTCTCATTGCACGTGAAGATATGAATGCACATAAGATAAACTAAAATTGTAAATATTTTTATTTAATTCCTTGTTTGGTTTTATTATCTGTTATTTGCTATTTTTATTTTAAGGGGTAAAATAAGAGACTAAACTATACTATTTTAAGTCTTTTAAAAATTTACTTGACATCAATTTGATCACTTCAAAGATATATGATATTAAATTAGTTATCTAAAAATTTAAAGTGACATCAAAATATTTCCTTGAAAGATATGTAAGCATCAAATTAGTCTTTAAAAGATTTAAAATAATTTCAAAGTGGTCATTCCTGAATGAACCATTTTGGAGGACTATTTTGATGTCACTTTAAATTCTTTGGAGGACTAACTTGATGTTATATATCTTTAAAGGATCAAACTGATATCAAATATCTTTAAAAGATCAAATTGATATCAAGTGAATCTTTAGAGGACCAAAATGGTAGTTTACTCTAAAATAAATATTTTTATGAGGTTATTTAATATGCATAATTATTTTTAGGGTAACTGTTTTTTGCACGAGATGTATTAGGAAGTGCAGTAGGAATTAAGTTTCTACTCTTTCCTGTATATAATTAGACTTTTGGACCTGATCTTATTTTTCAAAAACCTAGTTTGTTTTAAAAAGGAATTTTTTTAGTTATTTTCCCAATAGATAAAAATTGGTGGTGACTCCTAAATTTTTGCATAAATTTAGTTTCCTATCATCGCAGCGCCCTTCAGGTACATTCGTGACAAAATTGACATGGAATTTTATTTGTAGAAATATAAAGAACATTCTAAGAGTTTGTGCCCACAAGGCTTCCAAATTTCAAAATCATAAACAAAACTAATTCTTAAATTTACCTACACGAACAATGCGATGAGCTCACAAAATAACTAAAAACTCACTCGATCAACCAAATGAATTAAACCTAAAGCAATCTCATTACATGTATATGAAAAATATGTAATTTGGGATGAGTTTATAATTTAGTGAGCAGTTAATATCTACCACAACTAGTGAGCATGTATGGTATGAGGGAATAGAAAGGGAAGGAATGGAATGTGAATGAGAGATTTTTTATGCTTTGATTATGGAGATTTTGTATGTTCCACTCATTTTCTTTCCAGCACACCAAAACAAGTACTATGGCTCTATAATATTTAAAATTTAATAATAAAAATCTATGTCAAGATTTTCAACAAAAATTTCAAATAGACGTAAAATAGATAGAAATTACGCACAGTACTTAGCAATTTACAATTGCGTCTTATTCTAACAATTTGTCTTGATGAACTAGAGGTTTCTTGGATATTTCTTTAACCAGAGAAAATACCAAGAATTAGTATATCAGTCACAAACAAATAAATTAGCTAATTTAATCCTAAACCCTTAATAATTTTTGATACCATAGCCTAAATATTGTTATCCAAAATTGCCCAATGAAAATCATAAACAATTGTTACTACGTAAAATATCCACTTACCTAACTTAAATTAGGATAACTCAAAATCTGAATTGACATTGGATTGCACTCACAAAATTTACTATAACCACTTATAATTTTTCTAAAGAGCCTAGAAGAAAAAGATAATCAACCTTGTTTACATTATGGTTTGTATATAACCATTCATAGGAAAAAAAGTGTTTACTATTTTTTTCTATAGTGAGCATTAAAAGTAAAATAGTATAAAATTTTTTTCTCGAATATGAGACTTAAATAACAAGGCTCTCTCTTATTTTCCTTATCATTTTCTGTTAAGACTTATCCTTATATTTTTTAAAATTATTGCTATCTTCTTTTTTTTTAATATATATATCCATATCGTTATAAGAATCTCTCGTCTAATTTTCAAAAATTACATATTTCACAAAATTACATAATTTATTTCAAAATAAAATAGCATAAAATAATTCAATCAATATTAAGACATGATAAATTGACATGGATCCTAATTATAGAAATATGGAGAACATGTAATAATCAGCCCACAAGGCTTCAAAAATTCAAAATCATAAAAAAAACTAATTCTTAAACTTCTTGACATGAACAATGCGATCAGCTCACTAAATAATTAAAAACTCACTCGATCAACCAACGGAGTTGAATCATAAGCAATCTCATTACTATATATGAAAAATATGTAATTTGGGATGGGTTTATAACTCAATGAGTAGTTAATATTTACTATACTAGTGAGCATGTTTGGTAAGAGGAAAAGGAATGGAATGGAATGGGAATGAAAGGTTTTTTATACTTTGACCTTAAAGATTTTGTATGCTTCATTCATTCTCTTTCCAGCATACCTAACATCTACTAAGGCTATACTGTATTCAAAATTCAATCATAAAAATCTGTTTTAAGATTTTCAAAAGAAATTTCAAGTAGACATGTAATAGATAAAAATCACTCACAGTTCGAGGCAATTTACAATTGCATCTTACTCCAAGAGTTCACTTTAATGAACTGAAGGTTTCCTGTGCCTTTTTATAATCATAGAAAATACCAAAAATCTATATATCAATCACAGACAATTAAATTACCTAATTTGATACCTAAAGTCTAAAAATAATTCTTTATCTCAAAGCCTAAATTTCACTACCTAAAATTTCCAAATGAAAAACATAAGAAAATGTCACTACATAAAATATTCACTCACCTAACTTAAGTTAGGATAAATTGAAATAGGAAGCGATGTCAAATCTCGCTCTCAAAATTTACTATAACCTTTTACACTTTTAGAAAGAGCTTAAAGGAGAAAAATAATTAAACTTATTTATCATACGGTTTGTATATAACCATTTATAGGGAAAAAGGCTTTACTATTTTTGTAAAGTGGACTTATAACTAAAATAATATAAAACTTTTTTTTCTAAAATTTCGACCTAAATAACAAGCGTATTCTTTTCTTTATCTTTAATGCTAAGACTTATCTTTTTATTTTTTAAAATTTTCGCTATCTTCTTTTTGTTAATATATATATATATATAAGTATAGATATACATATAAGTATAGACATATATATAAATTTAAAAGACTTAACGTTAGTAGGCAGATTAAGTTGCTGTCTAAGTAGCAGTGAGTGGTGCGTTGGTCAGCTCAGAAATAGGCAGGATTTTGCGAGAAATAGGGTTATCCTGAACTGATAACATTGTGGTCCCGATAAATTTGATAGCATAACTAATTAAGATTAATTATGACTAAACTATTAAGATCACTTAATGAGCTCAATACAGGTAGAAATAATAAGATAGTATTAGCTTCTTTTTGTTCTTCTACTCAACCTGTAGATCAAGATCATATGCAAAATCAAAAGTTAGTTATAGTAGAAATAGAGAATAAGCTACAAAATTGGTCAATACTCGAAGTCAAATATAAAGAAATATATAAACACAATGCACTTAATTTTAAGTCAAGAGACATTATTCAAACAATAAAATCCTCACATAACATAGAAAAATTATGTGAAACAATAAATTTATTAAATGAAGATTTATTATATCAACATGCTAAAGATGGATTCAAATATATTCATATAGGATTAATTCAAGTAGCAGCAAATACTCTTAGTTGATTAGGAGTCAATATACCTATAATGATTTTATTAAGAGATACAAGATTCTTAAGATCCAATGATTCAATAATAGAAATATTAGAATCAAACCTGCATGATGGTTCAGTATTTTTTAAAAACTGTTACCCGAACTTCTCCATGGTATTAAAAAGTTCTTATACACCAAAATCCTTAGTATTAAATGCAAAAATACCAGAAGGGATATTTGAGGGAGCAATGGAAAATATTTCAATTGTTTATAGAATTTATTATAAAATAACTACTACAAATTATAATTTTAAAGCATTAAAATCCTCATTAAAAAATAAAACTATAATAATGGAAGTAAACTTGAGAAAAACTTCAATAACCACTCCCAAAAAACTGAGTCATCAAGAGGTAATCTTTAAGATGCCCAAAAACTAGTTATTAGAAGAAATTATGACTGTTCCAAACATTCAAAATACAAAAATTAAGTCCATAATTCAAGAAGGAGAAAATCTTAGGATTGAAATGACGTTATCAAATTCTCAAAAAATTGTAGAAAATCAATCCACTACTTCAATAAGACAACCCTCAAGAGTTTCTGTGGACGGATCTACTGTTAACGTAAATTTAACGGGAGTAAATTTTCAACCTAATGTCCCACAACTTTTATATCAAAAAAACCCAACAGTTAGATTTTCCTCAATACTCTCCAACTAGATCACAAGTTTTTAGCATGTTTATATTAGATAAACCTTTTGAAATAGATAAACTTTGGATTAGAACAGATTTTAAAGCTCCTCATAATCTTTAAAAACGCAATTGGTATTTTTTAACTTTTAGTAAAGAACAAACTTCTTTATATTTATGAAAATTTTATTCTTCCCTGAGAGAGAGGAAGTTCAATATGTACTTCTTCGCCTAGTTAGAAATGTACCGTGTCAATAAAAAAATACTAAATCCATATATAGAAGTAAAATAGCAGTTACTACCAAGACTTCAACCCCTTGAAAAATCGCCAATAATGAAATCATAGAAGTAACATACCTGCCATTAGAAACAATAAAAATTTTTACTAAAGAAGGAATAGAAATAGAAGCTTGTCATTTCAAAATAGTCCCTCAGAATTCAATAAATAAAACCATAGAAAAACACGATATTCAAAAAGTTCATCAGCAATTAAATTATTCTAATCAAATATTAAATACAATGTCTCAATACCTCTAGAGAATAAAAAATCAAAATATAAAAGAGCCATTAATACAAAAAATTTAAATAATAATTTAGGCTCAACTAGACCAATATATAAAATTATTAATGCTCCTGAAAAAGAATTAAATTCAATAATTTTAGAAAACAAGACTGATAACGCATTAGAAGATATTAAAAGAAAATTAAAACATTTATCTTTAGGGAGTATTTCAAAAATAAATACTTTAACAAAATTATATCATATAGAAGAAGAACTTTTAGAATCACAAATTTCGAAAATAAATAAAATGAAATTTAAAGCTCCACTACCTACCACAATAAACTATTACCCAAGACCTATTTTTCCTGATGTACAACACAAAAAAAGATCAAATTTTGTAGATAGTTCTTTCTCTGAAAAATCCATTATAGAATGGAATATCAACAGAGCTAGTGATCAATAAATATTAGATATAATTCAACAAATGATTATGGTAGCCACAGCCTTCAACACTAGAGGAAACTCTGACAAGAAAATTGCAATCTTATTAGCAATAGGGTTTACAGGTCAACTAAAAAGATGGTATGATAACATCCTCCTTCCTACTGAAAGGGAAACAATATTAAATGCAGTAAAACAAGAATCTAGTGGACAACTAGAACAAGATGCAATAACAACATTGTTATATACTATTACCAAACATTTCATAGGAGATATAATAAAACTTCAAATTAGAGCAGGAGATCAACTAGCAAATCTTTATCGCCCATCTGTGACAGATTATAAGTGGCATAAATATATGTTTTTATTAAAATTATGTCTCAGACCTGACGGTGTAGCAGATTATTGGAAAGAACGGTTTTTAACTGACTTCCTAAACTATTAGCTGAAAAGGTCAAAACATATATAGCTCAATAATTTAACGAATCAATACCTTATAATTTATTAACGTTTGGTCAAATCTCTAGTTATGTTATCGAGACAGGACTTCAAATTTGTACCGACTTCAAGATACAAAATAAACTTAAAAACAAGTCAAGAAAAAGTAGAAAAGAATTAGGAACATTCTGTCAACAATTTGAAATAGAAGGAATTAAAGCTCTTTCTAAGAGAATAAAATCAAAACCCCAAAAACTTGTTAAAACTTTCATAAAGAAAAATAAATTTCAAAAGAAAACCCAAACACCCAACATAAAACCCAAAGCATCAAAAAATTATAAAAGATAAAAAAAAATGTAGTATGTTATAAATGTGGACAGTTTGGACATTACAAAAAAGATTGTAGAATGAAATAAAAAATTAAGAAATTAAATTTAGGAGAACCCTTAGAGAAAGGATTAATTAATATTTTAATTAACAATCAATACTCTTCTACATCAGAAACAGAAGAAGACTCTAATCAAAAAGTAGAAGCAGTCTATAATATTCAAAAAGAATATGACAGTAAAAATAATAATACAAAAGAAGAATGCTCAAGACCAGAACCTTGCGATTGTTCAAAATGTATAAACTTTAAATCTATAAATGTCATAACTAAAGATCAAGCCTCATCATTAATATCAATAATAAAAAAATGCAAGACTCTAGTTTAAAATAAGAATTTTTACAACAACTAAAAATCCTATTAGACGAAGAAGAAAATAGAAAAGATTATATAGAAAAATAAAAATGAAAAATGTTTTAGCAAGATTCAAAACTGCCAAAAGAAAAGCCATTACTTTACAAGATTTACAACAAGAAATAAAAAATTTTGAAACAAGAAATTAATCAATTAAAACAAAAAGATATTGAATTAGAATTTAAATTTTTAACATTACAAGGAAATCAGATAATTTCATCACAGACAGAAAAGGTAAAACAAATTGAAGTTTCTGCTTCAGAACAAGATTCTTATATAAATCTATTAAGCTAAATTATAGTTCACAAATGGTGGTGTCCAATACAATTAGTAATAAAAGAAGAAAGATTTCAATTAATCACTCTAGTAGACTCTAGATCAGATATGAACTGTATTAGAGAATGATTAATTCCAACCAAATATTATGAAAAACTAAAGAGTTATTAAGCAGTGCTAATGGATCAAAATTAATTATTGCTTATAAACTATTAAACACAAAAATTTGTAAAAATAAAATCTATTATAATACCTCATTCTTAATTGTCAAAAATATTTCTGAACAAGTCATATTAGGGAATCCCTTTTTAACCTTATTATATCCTTTTTCTGTTAGTAATCAAGGTTTAATATCAAAAGCTTTAGGAACTAAAGTCCACTCGAAATTCCTTAAGCCTCCTCAGATAAAAGAATTAAGTTTAGTTCAAGATTCATTAATATAACAAATAAATTTACTTCAAAATAAACAAAAATATCTAAATATGTTAAATAAAGAAATTCACTATCAACGAATAAAACAACAATTACAAACTCCACCAATTAAAGAAATTATACAAAAAACATATAAAAAATTTGAAACAAAAATTATAGCGAAGTTCCTAATACTTTTTGGTCAAGAAAACAATATACAATAACCCTACCCTATGAAGATCATTTTAATGAAAAAGATATTTCGACAAAAGCCCAACCAATTCAAATGAATCAGGAATATTTAGAATATTGTAAAAAAGATATTCAAGAATATTTAGATAAAGGATGAATTAGGCCCAGCAAGTTTTCTTGGAGATGTGTTGCATTTTATGTCATGAATCTATCAGAATTAGAAAGAGGTGCACCACGATTAGTAATTAATTACAAATCTCTAAACAAAGTATTAAAATGGATATGATATCCAATTCCCAATAAAAGAGATTTAATCAAGAGATTTCATAATACATTAATTTTTTCAAAATTTGATATGAAATTTGGATATTATCAAATTCAAGTTGATGAAAAAGATCGATACATAACTACTTTTGTAGTACCTTTTGGTCATTATGAGTAGAATGTTATGCCCCAAGGTCTAAAAATTGCCCCCAGTGAATTTCAAAATATCATGAATAATATTCTTAATCCCTATACAAAATTCACTATCGTATACTTTGATGACATACTAGTATTTTCAAACTCAATAACTCAACATATATCTCATTTAGAACAATTTCTAAATATTATTAAAGAGAATGGTCTGAAAGTCTCTGCAAGAAAAATGAAACTTTTTCAGACAAAAATTAGATTTTTAGGATTTGAAATTTATCAAGGAATGATTACCCCCATACTAGACAGGATATCTCCTTTGTAGTCGGTGTGGTAAGTCAGTTTATGCAATCTCCATATAATGATCATTGGGATGCTGTAGTATGGATTTTCAAAGTATATTAAAAGGGCACCAGGCCATGGGTTGTTATATGAAGACAAAGGAAATACTCAAGTTGTTAGGTACACTGATGCAGATTGGACCAGCTCACTTATTGATAAACGATCTACTTCTGATTACTATGTCTCTGTTGGTGGTAACCTTGTGCCTTAGCAAAGTAAAAAGTAGAATGTTGTTGCGCATTCAAGTGCAGAGGCTGAATATCGAGTTATGACAATAGCTACCTGTGAACTTATATGGGTAAAATAATTACTTCAAGAGTTGAATTTTGGGCATGTAGTAGAAATAAAGTTATATTGTGATAATCAAGTAGCTTTGTATATTGCCTCAAATCTGGTCTTTCATGAGAGAACTAAACATATAGAGATCAATTGTCACTTTGTTTGAGAGAAAGTACTTTCTAAGGAGATAGTTACTGAGCATGTTAACTCAATTGATCAACTAGCAGATATCTTCACAAAATCTTTCCCAGGTCTTCAAAACCAATATATATGTGACAAGCTTGGGCATATGATCTATATGCTCTAACTTGAGGGGGAGTAGTGTGAACATCTGTATATATGTATATAATCTGTGTTTTATTGTATTCCTAGTGATTAGGGATTAGATAGGCTATTAGTTAGGAATTTGATTCATATTTATTTCCTAATTTGTTTCCCTTAATTTGGGGATGTAATTATGTTAATGTGTATATAAAATCCTAGTAGCTGAGGTTTAATCCTCAAGCAATTCACAAAACATATCTAAAATCATATTCTCAAGTATATTGACAATGGTTTTGGACCACTGACGGATAATGATATGAAAAGAAATTTAAAGTCAGTTAAACTTGAATTTTCTAATACCAGAAATCGTTTTCTTGAATTAAGTTTATTTTTATAAATTTGATATTATTTTGTTTCATAAGAAAATTTATTTTTTTAAATATATATTAATAGAATTTTTTAAATTGATTTCTTTGTGAGAAATCTATGTCAGAATACTATATCTAGCAGCAGTAAATATTAGCCTTAGTGCACCTAGGATTATACTCTGCGGAAGATATGCTGAATTGTATGTTAAGTTAGTACACATGAGTTGTTATGAATTTGGAGGCATGATGCTCATTAGTTCAAGCGTAGGGCTTGAGATGTTAACTCTGTGTTAAGTTAATATATATAAGTTGGTTATAATATTTGAAGCATGATAATCAATAGTTCAAGCCTTGAGCTTTATAGATTTGGAGTGTGATGCTCATTAAGTACAAGCCTTAGGTTTGTCAGATTAGTTAGCTTACCCCAGCGAACTATGTGATCGGTTTGTTCTGGTTCTGCCTAGTGAATCCTTCTCATACTGCTTATGTTTTAATTGCTTACTTCAGATTTTCATATATTAAAAATATTGGTCTATTGACTTACTATTTTGTAAAATATTTTAATAGAAATTATTATGATAACAGGTTTGAATTGTTTTATTTCAAAAAATATTATTTTTTATAGTTATCTTATTATTTATTAATTGTTAATTAATTTTCCTTTTACATACATATTCAATATTTATTTTTTAAAATATTTGTTTAATGGAAAAATTCGTGTCTTCGCTTATTCTCTTTCTAGTGCAGTAGGTATTAACTACTCGTTAAATTGTAAACTCACCCAAATTACATATTTTTTAGATACAAGTAATGGGATTGATTCTAATTTATCTCCTCAGATTTGATTGAGAGAGTTCTCAGTTATTCAGTGAGCCCAATAAATTATTTGTGTGGGCAAGTTTGAAATTTTGTTTGTTTTAGATTTTTTATTTGAAAGCCTTATAGGCTGACTCTTGGATGTGTTACATTATTTTTACAAGTAGGATCTATGTTAGTATATGTGTTAGTCACTGATTGAACCATTTTATAGTATTTTATTTTATAATAAATTGTTAGTGATTAAGATTCACTTATTGGTTATTATAAGTTATTTATACCGGAATAAAGCATTTATGACGCCATGAGGTGGCTATTCTGAATTATGTATTTAGAGTTATAGTTTTAAGGTTTGTATTGCTTGGGTGAGCCTACTGTAAGTCCTTATCATACATCGGTTATGAACCCTCAATTTAGGTCAAGACAAAAATAAGGAAAACAACAATCAATGTAGAGGTAATAGAGGTCAGGAAGAACCTATTCCTGTAAAAAAAAAAACCCAATTTTCAGGGCTTTTTTGAGTTTAGAAAGACCAAGCCACCCTTCTTCCATGGAGATTACGACCCTGTGATAGCTGAAAGGTGGGTAATGCAATTAGAGAAAATTTTTGAAGTTATGAGGTGCACAGACTAACAGAAGGTAACCTTTGCCACTTATATGTTACAGGGAGAGGCAGAACACAGGTGGAAGGGTGCTAGGAGATTTCTAGAATCTCAAGGAACCCAAATTACCTTAGAAGTATTTCAAACCATTTTCTTTGATAAATACTTTCCTAAGAGTATGAAAAATGAAAAAAAAGGTTGAATTTATCTAGCTTAGGCAAGTTAATATAATCATAGAACAGTATGTAGCCAAATGTAAAGCATTTTCAAACTTTTTTTCTTACCAAAAAATAGTCTGAATAATAGTTGGAAGGCAGCTAAGTTTGAATAGGGTTTGAGGCCAGAAATCAAGGAGAAGGTGGGGAACCTTAGAAATAAGAGAATATGCTATCCTAGTAAATAAATGTAGGATAGCTGAGAAAAATTTTTGGGAAATGGAATTTGAAAGGGAAAGACAAAATTATTTCAAAAGAAAAAGAGAAGAAGAAGCACAAAAGAAAAGTAATGGTAAACTTAGAATGAATCAAATAAAGGAAAGCAAGTAAGAACTAAAGCACCACCAATAGCCTGCAAACAGTGTAGAAAATCTCATGGCTCTAGGCCATGCCTTCATGGACATAATGTATGTTTCAAATGGGGAAAACCTATACATATTGCCAAGTATTGCTCAAATGGAAAAGGATTGGACGCCAAACCAAGGCCACAAGTTAAAGGCAGAGTATTTACGCTAAGTGGAGAAGAGGTAATTCATTCTCCAAGCTTGATACAAGGTAATTATTTTCATGAAAATACACTCTTATTTGCATTGTTTGATTCAATAGTTACCCACCCCTTTGTATCTAATGATTGTCTTAGGAAATTAAAATTACCCCTGTCTTCTCAATCCTTTGATTTAATTGTATCAACTCCTACTAAGGCAAAGGTGTCCACTATACAAGCCTATGTAAATCATCCTATTCAAATAGAAGGAAAATCTTCAGTTATAACACTCATATGTTTACCTTTGATTGGGATTGATGTCATAATTAGAATGGACTGGTTGTCAAATAATGATATTATTCTCAATTGTTCCAGGAAACTTGCTTATTTTCCATCTAATCATACAACAGAACAAATTCCATTGGATTCTATTTTTCTTACAGCCAATCAAGTAGAAAGATGTCTTCTAAAAAAGGCTCAAGGATTCCTTATTTTATCTTCTTTAAATTTTAAGGCTGAATAAGAAATAGAAAATATACTTATAGTAAGAAATTATCTTGAAGTTTTTCCTAAAGAAAGTATAACATCTACCACCAGAGAGAGAAATTGAATTTTCTATTGACTTAGTCCCTAGAACTTGTCCCATCTCATCCACTCCTTATAGAATGTCCCCTGTAGAACTAAAAGAACTTAACAAGCAGATAGAGAAATTATTGGCTAAGGGTTTTATTAGACCTAATGTATCATGTTGTTCGAATTTAACCATGCAAGTGCATGTATTACAATAAGTAATAAAGTAACGAATAGAGATTATTTTCACGGAGAATTATATTTATTAATGATAAGTACTAAAATTATCTCAACCTAATTTTATCCAAATAAACCGAATAACTAAATAAATAAAAATAAAACTAAATACAAGAAAATAACAAAAGCAAAAATAAAACTAAGAAAATAATGTAAATAAGCCTATGATTACAATTTCTCCCAACACTTCATTTGGAATTCCTTAATTCTTTCTTACCTTATCCAATAGTCATAAATTGTTAACCTAAGGATCTAAGTCTTTTATATGCATTTCCCGATAGTCATATAAAACTATCTCTCTTAATTCACCCCCTATATTCCCATAAGAACAAATTATAAGAAGAAAGTATTAAGATCAAGCCTCTAATCATGGTTACACATGGTTTACAAGTATATTTTTATCTTACAAATGAATCAATTCATTCGATGCCCTAAATACCTTGAACATACGTTATTTCACCTATGGCTTAAACCCAAATTTCATTTCTCAAGTTCAATTCAAATTTACTATCTAATCAATCTAATTGGTGATCAAGCAATTAGAAGTATTTCGATCAAGATGAAATAAAGAACTCAAAAAGCATTGAAATAAGAAAGAAAGAAACTAAGAGATCCAAATTAAATGTGTGTTCAATTGCAATTCTAGATTGAAAAATTTAGTTCATAATGAAAAATAGAAACAAGAACAATAATCCAAGGAGATCCACCATCATGACAACAATAAATCAAAGAGAAGAATCAAAAAAGAAGAAGAAGAAAGCAGGCGATCTAAATTTTCAAAATTCAACTCTTGGTCTTCAATATCTTGAGGGATTGAAAGCTTCTCTCCTCATGCCCCCTAAAATATATCCTCTAAAGAATTCTTTTTTTATAGCCATATTGGTTGTCTCCTTGCCGAAGTAAGTGACCGTAAGTTACAACCCTCCATATATAAGATAATATCTTCACTTGATCATGTGATCTCTTTTAGGATTGTGTATACATTCAATACAAAATCAGCATCAAATCTGCTCCAATTCTTTAATATCCAATTAAATCCATGCAAATCTATTCTAAATCTTTAATATCTAACTAAATTTGTCCCAAATCTTTAATATCCTACAAGATACCATAATTAATTAAAATTAATATCTTTTAAGGAAAATAATCAATAATATCAAAAGATTGTTTAAATTAATTTAATTCAATACATACTAATGCCTATTTTTTATATGAAAAATATGTAATTTTAAGCTATTATCACATTACCTTGGAGAGCACCAATACTTTTAGTGAAAAAGAAGGATGAAAGTATGAGGTGGTGTGAATTTTAGGCAATTGAATAATGCCACAATCAAAAATAAATATCATCTTCTTAGGATAGATGATTTATTAGATCAATTGCTAGGAGTTTCAGTCTTTCAAAAACTAATTTAACGGTTAGGATATTATCAAATAAGAGTAAAGTCAGAAGATATACCTAAGACATTTTTTAAAACAAGGTATGGTCATTATAAATTTCTGATAATGCCATTTGGACTCATCAATACCCCTGCCACATTCATAGATTACATGAACAGAATTTTTAGGCCTTATCTAGATCAATTTGTAAGTTGTCTTTATAGATAATATCTGAATCTACTCTAAGACTGAAAAAAAACATGAACAACACCTCAGAATTGTCTTCATTCTATTGTTAAGGTCATTATTTTTAACTAAAATTTAGAAGGGAGCATATAGGCTGATAGTATAGTAGAAATTGTTGGGTCTTATTTGTAACATCCTACCTAGTATAGGCATTGTGTTACGTGTTAAAAATTAATTATTACATTTAATTAAGTTAAATTAATGTGTATATTGGTTTTAAATTTATTTTAAGTTAAGATTATGTGTTTATTAGGTTATTAAAATTTTATAATTTATTTATATTGTTATTTTGGTGATTACGTGCCTACATTAAATCCTTTTCATGGAGTAAAAATATCAGTTATGTGTCAAAAAATCTAAAATTTAAAACTAGATCACAAAATATTACTCATGTAATAAAAATATTGCTCGAAAGTGTAAATATATCTAATTACTTGTAATTTACTCTAAGAAAAATTTATTTCCACTTAATAGTCTAAACAAAAGTTTTTCCCATCAAATAAATTTTAAATATTCTACACTCAACCACATTTTACATCAACTATCCACTACATAAATAAAGGACTAAACGTTATTAATTCGCAAGGTCAAGGACAACATATCCTATGTAATATTATAAGTAAGTGAGATTTTTAAGCTGTATATAATTATACCTCATTATATAATCCAAAAATTGCTAACCTGACATTTTGCCTGCACCACCACCTATGTACATATGCACATACAAAAAAAAAAAAAAAACTACTAGCCTCACTCAGCTATGCAAGAAAAGAAAACCAAGATCAGCATCCTACAAGTACATGTTACATACAAAGCTAATTCTCCCTAGACTACTTACAATCAACATTCTAAGTAACTAAAATTAAACTGGTCCTCCTCAGAGGTAGACATCCAGCTTGTGTCAATATATAGGGAGATGTAGATTCTCATCTTCTATCAGCTACAGGAGGCTCTGGAAATAATAAAGTTTATAGGGGTAAAAAATAAATTCTCAGTAGGTACTCAAGTATATAAAAATAAGAAAAATAAGTTGCATAACATTTCCAGCTATAATAAATATAGAAAATACGGTTTCATGGTTAGTTAATAATCTCAAATATGAGTAACAATTAAGCATTTACAATTCCATGAAACTTTACTCTATGTTACATGCTCACTAAGTTTAAACTAGGGCTTAACCCCTTTTTAAATTTCTCTTTTGCCTACATGGTCAAAAACTTTAACTATTTGATATTTCTCTTCTAGTAGAGGGCGTCCTCTAAAACTAGAGTGACCATTTTTCACATGTGCACTGGTGGATTTTACTCCACTATCCACACCTTTGGTGGACCTATTCACAAAGTAGGCCTAGACACATGTAAGACTTCTCATGGACTTCTTCCATGACATTTTATTAGAAATTCTTTTCTAATCTTTATGGATTACCTCAAATTCATTTTCTTTCTCTAGAAGAATCACATCTAAGCTTAGCTCATTTCTTTCTCTTTAATGAAAGTGAGCATGTAACATATTGAGAATGAACTTTTAAGGCACTAACATTTCAAAGAGACATTATACAAGAGAATACGTCTCTAAATCACTTCAATTTCACTATCTAACATCTTTGTAATATCCTTGAACCCATAGCTCATAAGAAAACAATTTATGTGCTTTTCTTTCCAATATGGCCGTGACCTAAAGAATACCCCATATAGGTGTTCTAGTGATTAAATCCTCTTATTTTCCCTCTAAACTTTGTACAACACTAAAATCTTTAACTCACACATAATTTAATCAACCTACCTATTTAAACCACCATGGCCATGAGTGTGGAAATAGTTGCCACATTTCATACTTCCTTCTAACTCAAATTTCCTCTTAGTCTCATATTCTCAATCAACCAAATAACCTACTAACATCAAATTCAACATATAACAACTCCAAAAATCCACTTGGCCATATACTCATTAATTCAAACAAGCTTTAATAAAACTACACATAACACAAAATTACAAAACTTACTCACACCAAGAGTTCCATTGCCATACATAAACATTAAATTCGAAAACAGAGGAGGAATTATATGACCAATCTTCTCACAAACCTTAAAGTCATCATAACACACCTAACTAGAATTACAACAACACAAACCATATTTGTTCAACCAAAGCACCTAGCTTGGCCGTGAGCCATATACTCATGAACTTGTATAATTTTTCATTTAACAAAGCAAAAATCATCCATAAAAATGTATATAACCTATTTCCATCAAGACTACACATTAAACCATAAAAATCAACAAAAAATGCATCCTAAAACCCTAAGATGGCCGTGAGCTAAGGGAGTCTAAATCTCATGGTTTCAAGTGATTTTCATCAAGGTTCATGAACAACAATAATCTCAATTTACCTAATCAAGCTCATAACCATACCAAATCCTCAAAATCACATCCTAGAAGGATTCTAACCCAAGAACGCTAAGTATGGCAACTTGGGAAACTTAACCTCCACTTGAAAAATAGGTTTGGAACCTTCACCTAACTGGTTCACCTTACTCCAAACCACCCACAACCACCCCAAAAACTCTAGAGAGAGAAAGTCTCATAGATTCAAGTCACCAACCACCATGAAACTATGGTTTTAAAAAGAAAAAAGTTAGGTTTGGAGTTCCCTACCTCTTGGAGTTGAAGTTTGGTGAGGGTTTGGGCTTGTTTTCCTCCTTTCTTCCTATTTTCTTCTTCTCTTCTCCCCTTTCTCCTCCTAGCTGTGGCTATGCCTGCCTCTCTGTCTTTTTTTCTTTTTTTTTTTTTCCTTTCTTTTTCTTTGACTTGGCAGTGGGGTTAGGGATACAAGGGAAATTATTGGTTTGTTTATTATTTTTAAATTTTGTTTTGTCTTGTTAGGCAACCAATAGAAATTATTGCTTTTGGTCATGTTAATCCATTTAATCATGATTTTTAATTAGTTTGTAATTAGGTTAGTTAGATAGAAACTAAATGGGAAGAACCAAATAATAACATATTTAATTACTCTAACCAGACAGTGATTATTTCTCCTATCTGATTAAAATTAGACACTTGTCATAATGTTATTGGTCATTTTAAACTAATTATATTTTTACTTATGTAAATCTTTCTAAATATTAATTTATAATTAAGTTAAAGTATGATAATTTCAACTATTTTAATTTTATAAATGCTTAGAAAATAATTAATAATTTATAAAATAAATTTAGCTAATTTCTATGTTTAAATATTTTTCACTGGAACAAAAATGCCCTCATTTGAAACCCCAAAATTACTAAATTGGCTGCCTCTCTCTTCTTCTTTTTTTTTTCTTTTTCTTTGACTTGGCCGTGTGGTTAGGGATACAAGGGAAATTATTGGGTTTTTTTTTTTATTTTTAAATTTTGTTTTGTCTTGTCAGGACAACTAAGAGAAATGCTTACTTTTGGTCATGTTAATCCATTTAATCATGGTTTTTAATTAGTTTGTAATTAGGTTAGTTAGATGGAAACTAAATGGGAAGAACTAAATAATAACAGATTTAATTATTCTAGCCAAACAATAATTATTTCTCCTATCTGATTAAAATTGGAGCACTTGTCATAATGTTATTGGTCATTTTAAACTAATTATATTTTTACTTCTGTAAATATTTGTAAATATTAATTTTTAATTAGATTAAAGTATGATAATTTCACCTATTTTAATTTTATAAATGCTTAAAAAATAATTAATAATTTATAAAATAAATTTAGCAAATTTCTGTATTTAAATATTTTCATTAAGACAAAAATGTCCTCATTTGAAACTCCTAAAATTACTAAATTGCTACTGTGTAAGTTTTTACTATTTTCTTTCAAGTATTTCAACTATTTCTAGTTCCCCTTATATAATTTTCAATGTTTTATTCTATTTAAATGCTAAAATAAAAATAAGTAAAAATAAATAAAACATTTCTAAACGACAAGTGATGGAATAAAATAAAAACTACTTTGAAAATTTTAAAAATTTATATTTACTTAAATGGGGATGTTACATTATTAGTTTGCTATTTGTACACGTGTAGTGTCTAAATATTGTTAGTATATTTTTTAATTTAGCTTTCCATCCCTTTTAAGCAATATATATTCTTAATCAAATAACCACCCACAAGTCTTGCACCAACTCCTGCACCTACGTTCACATTCACATGTTTATGATACACTCACTTGCATGTTAAGATTTTGATTATCAGAAGAGTAGGGGGTTTGGGTCTCTTTTTGCGCTTGTAGGCTTATTGCTCCTGTTTTTATATGTGTTTATTTGGATTGGACTCTTATTTGCTAATTACTTAATTTAGACTTTTTTGTAGCAAATTCACTTCTTTGCATGTTTCCCAATATATTTTCTTCATTTTTTTTATTGTGACATTGCATTAATTTAGAAAATAAGTGAGTAATAAGTTATTTTTTGTATGGCATTAAATTTTTTAAGCTATCCACACAAAAGTTGACAATGTTGATTGTATGGCTTTGCCATCAATGGCAAAACTTGACCTAAATTTTTGGGAGGGTAGGAGCTTGAACCCTCTTTAGTTGAAACAGAAAATAAATACAATAATATTGAAATCATTAAATTTTTTCATCCTCAGCAAGATACTAGAAACTTTCATAATATTAATTTTAATCTAAGTATCCAATAATTGAGAGTCAATTAATATTTTCCACAACCACAACATTTACCACTGTCTAAAAAGCCACACCTTAAATTAAAATCAAGTAGTAGTAGCATATTATCTTAGTTATGTACATAAATTATCTACACTATAATTCACCTTCAACAATAACTAGATACAAGTTTAATATTGAAATAATTAACCAACCTCTTAAACAACAAAAAGCAAGGCCATATTTACTTCTAAAGAGTACTTAGCAAGAGAGAAAACTCCATCACAAGGATACAAAGTATATAAAGTGTGGGGTGGGGGGGGCAGCTACCCAAAGAAGCTCTGCTAGTGTTTGCCATCCTCACGTTTCGTTAAATCCGTGATGATTTATTATATAGCCTATCATTATCCTAAATTCGATTTCCTTGTGATATTTTCCTTTTTCATAGAATCAATCAAATTAATTCATTTTTAATCAAATCATTTTTTTATGCAATTTAATCCTTTTAATTAAAATAAACCAACCCACAAGTATTTTCTACAAGAACTATGTGGCTTTGACTTCTCATTGCACGCGAGGATATGTAGGTACACAAAGCAAGCCAAAAATTATAAATATTTTTATTAATTTAATTCTTTCTTTTATAGTTATTTGTTATTAGTTATTTTTGCTCAAGGAGTAAAATATATATTTTTAAAGGTTATTAATATGCACAATTAGCTTTAAGATAATCGTTTTAAGATAAATGTATCAAAGATGCAGTAAGATTAAGTTCTTACCTTTCCTTGTACATAATTAGACTCTCGAACTTGATTTTAATTTTTTAAAAACCAATTTTTCTAATAAAAGGATTTTTCTAATTATTTTTTTAAAATAAAAATTGGTAGTGACTCCTAAAGTTTTTGATCAATTTAGTTGTCTCTCATCGCGGTTCCCTCCAAGGACATTGTGATAATAACCATGTATGACTCAATGGACTATTGTACTAAAAATAGTTAAGACACTCAAAACAGTAAATATACGTATTAATAGTGATTTGTGATAGTACTTTATATTAAATTTTTGGCTTGTGATATAGTATGCTTGACTCAATATACATGAGAATTATTTTTCATGAAAATAATGATGGATGATCAAATAGAAGGATCCTCGAAAGGGAGGAAAATTTTATGTCCTTGCATTGTTGTCATGATGTATGCATTACTAAGTTCGGGATATCCCTAGTTAGACAAAAAACTTATTAATTAATTGAAACATGCAAGTGGTTAAGTTTACAGTATGGTCATAATTTTTCATGTTTTGAGTTTAAGGAATTTTGTATGCAAGGCCAAGTATGATTTATTTTATGATATATTCAAGAATTTTTTATACTTTCTGTAACTTATACAGCTAGACTCATCAGAAATAAATTATATTTTTGTTTTACTACCTACTGAGAATTTCATTCTCACCTTTGTTACTGTCATGTTTTCAGAAAAAGAAACATGTTAACTATAATTATTATCAAGCTCGAGTATGTCTAGTGTACAGCTCAAAAGAGGAAGGTTTTGTGAAGATCTTGAATCAGGATCCATTATTAAGACTAGTAGCTATTTGCAAGAAAAATGTATCTATATAAATATTGATGAGTGATAGTATAACTAATATAGGGTGTCACAAGGTGATGGGCTAACAGACCGCCTCATAGCTTACATGATGTATTTTTTAAAAAAATATTAGAATGTGACCCCTGATGCACTAAGTGTATAATTTTTGTGTAAATATGTAGGTATTTACTTAGTGTATGTGTGACAATATTTACTTTCGTCAACATATTAAAGAAAGCTCTCCAAGAAATTTAGAAGGCAACGTTTAATTATAATAGAAAGATTTGTGCTTACGATGTTTATAATATTCACTTCACAAGAAACTACGTTCTGATGCTTAGGTAAGTTTCAGTTTTTATTAAGTTGTCAACAAAAATAAAATAAACTTAGAATAATGTAAGAAAATTTCAAACTCACCATCTTGCCTTTATTTTGGAAAGGAATCTTAAACAATCTTTGAAGTTCTAATTTTCTATGTATATGTAATCTGTAAAAGGAGTGGTTCTTATTTAATTTATAAACATGTCTAAGGATGCCTTATTATAAATATTAGTACGTGTTTCAACATTTATGACAATTAATAATTAAATTTAGTAATTATTTATTAAAATTATATGATTTGTTTATTTTTATATTTATTTTATTTTTTAATTTATGATTAGTCTACCATTTAATCCATCATTTTATTTAAATTGAATCAGGTTAGCATTTTTTTAAACCGTGTCAAAAGTTAACTAACCCGACCTGACTTTCTTTTTCTTCAACCCATGGTGAGCCAACTTGAATGAGCCGGATTGACTCATATTGACAGGTCTACTTAAACCTAGCCTAAAACACAGTACAGCCAAGTATAAACAAAATGACATCCACTCGTAAATGTATAAATGTCCTTGAAATGTCAAGATGTATACCGATGATGGTTTATTGCAAACAACAATGTGATCGGTATTCTTTGGGAAAATGTGAACATAGTTGACAGAAATATCACCTCCCTAACAGTCCAAAGAAATCATAAAATAGGAACAAGAACAAATATGCGGGATAATAATATCACAAAATTGAAAAGGGAAAACCCATAATGGCAAAATTATTTAAAAGACACATATACCATTAATAAAGAGAACAAGGGAGGTAGTTTTCAATCTTCACATTTTGTCCCAAAAATATATCCTCAATACTTTTCATCTTAACTACCTCTATTTGAATCTTGCAGATTAATCAAACTGTTATATGTTGGGAATTAAAAATATTGTAGACATCATCCTTTAATTTCTAGCATGTGGACATGTATATGCTGTATGGTTATTTAAATGTAAGATGTAAATTTACAAATGCAGAAAAATGCTAAACCTTTGGTTATTACCTACTACACCTGTAAAACATAGCCAATCCAATAGTTGCAAGTAAAACTCCAAACTATCCAAGAAGGCCATTGTCAAATAAAAAGTAACAAAAAAGATAGAAATGATGGTAAGAACAACCATCAAATAAATGCATAAATATGCATGTAGGTGCACACAAGCACACCTAAGTACAAGATCAGAAAAATATAGGTGACCAAGAGCAGAAAAATTATACACCAAAGCACAAGAGGAAGTCCTAATTTGGAAATCTTTCCAAGGCGGCTGTTCCCATCATAGCGTTTGTCAAGCAGTCTTGTGGTATTTCCTTACATAACAAATTTGGCAAGAAAGAAAATCTCCTCAAACATAACCAATGGAGAGAGGAGGAATTTGGAAAATGCAAAAGGAAAACTATATTTAATCCTTCAAAATTAGAAATGAAAACTAGATGAGCTTATATGAAAATTGTAATGTCACGGGCATATAATCATGTAGAATGATTTCTACATAGTACAGAGAGGGTTTATATCCTATGTGTATCGAAAGGCAATAAAAAGTTCAAAAATGGAGAAACATTTTCAATGCCATACTCTATTTTAAAATATAAGAATGATATTTCTAATTACAAACATCATAATTTAAATTGCTATATAGTGCCATGCATCTACATTAAACCCTACAAACCATGGAAGAAAAAAGCTCTCAAATTTCCTAAAGCTTGTCTAGAGATGGAAAGTTTGATTTTCAAAAGTAGAACATACTTTAACCACATAGACAAATAGGCTTATTTGGTTAGCACTTTCGGCATGTGCGGTAGGCTTACATGGATTTCTAATTTAGTGGGATGAATCATTCACATTGTGCAGCAGGAGTGCTGCCAAATTGGTACAGCCAAGGGGTGAGGAAGTAGAGCAGCCTGTGGGTTTAAATAACACGCGGCAACAAACCCTCGCAGGGTTGGGCGTGTTGCAGTTGCAGAGATGGGTAGATTAGTGGCCAAGTTTGGAGAGGCTTTGGTTATTAGGCAGTGCTACATGCACGAAGTACAAGTGAATCCTTTAACATGCCCAAGGATCTCCCTAAATCCTCCATCAATCCAGGTTTTTTGTGTGAAATTTGAGGTCCTTTGTCAAGTCTTCTTCTCTATCCCACTATCGTCTGGATAGAATTTATAGAAGATCAACACAATGAACCCAAACAAACAAAGAAAGAAATGCAGCTGCTATTTTTAAACTACATAAAGTCAAGTTCAATCAATATCATGTTTTGCATTTCTTCAACACCCCCACAAGATTCCAGACTCAGCAAAAGCTCAAATCATTAACTTTTCATAATACTTAACAACCCCAGTTTCACTGTACAAGGGGCGGAGAAGAAATAAACAACATTTTGAAAATTAATAGCCATTTGATGATACTAAACAGACCCAGTCGTATCAAATTAACAGGCATTACACATAGCAATCAGACAACATCTATGAGGAGGGGATTTATGATCCACTGTTATCCATTTTCTTCCATATATTCTTTTTTTCCCTTTCCCATTTTATAGTTATTGATTATTTCTTTCTCCTATAATTAAAAATATCTTGCTTTTTCTTCTTTCCTCCAGGAATCTTTTTCTCATTTTTGGGTAGCCTCAATCTGAAACACATAATAATCCTTTCCTTACATGCTGGATGGGAACTTAACAGCACCAGGTAAGCCTCTAGATGAGTCAATGCGAAGAAAGCCACGGGGCATAAAAATCTATAATCTGTAATTAGCCCAGTAATCATGCACAGTATAAGCATAAGTGCACCATGATGAGTTAAATGAAATAAATCTTTATCCTTGGAAGCATCAAAACTTGTTGTTTTAAAGTCCAAATTCCAGCGTTTAAGACTTCAAGCTAAAAAATTCAAGAAGAGATCTTCACATGGGAGATGTAACCCAGAAAACAATCCCACAAATAAGCCCTACCCATTTGAAATACAACAAGCACAGATCAAATGAAATGCAGATATAACATGTGTGAAGCGGGGAGAGGGACAAGTTAACATTAACACAACTATCACATCACAGGCATAAAATTACATAACTTGATGGGCATGGAAAGTAACACTATCACAGGCATTTCAAAAAGAACAAAACAACACAAGGGATAGAGAAACTAGAAACAAAATTGGGAAGTAGAGAATTTTCAAACGAAAAAGATGCAGAGGCTAATTTACCTGGAAATTTAAAGAGCAAAAACGAATTGGAAACTTGTTTACTCCAAGGAACCCATTTTTGAGAAATAAATTGACCAAAAGTTGAAAATTTTGAAGAGCATATGCACTCTGCTATGATTTGCTGGAATTCTTGTGAGTTGTGTTTATTTTGCTTAACTTGAAAACGACATCTATTGCTGGTGCTGGTGGTGGGAGGGGCAAAGCGTCAAGGAAACATGCTTCAGGAAATAGGAGTGATGTGGGATGAGCTCACGGTTATGCAGCTGATGGATACGCTAAAGTGCAAATATTGTGGGAAGATAATATCAAGAAGGGTTTATCATTTGAAACATCATTTTGCTGGCGTCCAAAATGATTTTGGATGTTGTACTGCTGTTGACAATGAGGTCAAGAAACAAATATTTTAAATTTGTAAGAAAAATTCAACAAGAAATCACAATAGATTGAGGGAGGGGGATTGCGAAGAATAATGGAAGTTCATCTAACAATGAAAAGTTAGAAAACTTGGATTTGGATATTCCAAGTGAAGATGATCTAAATGAAGTTCAAGTTGGGGAGAATGCTAGTGGTGGTGCCTCTTTAGATGACTAGGAGATTCATGATGATGACAGTGAACTTAATGATGAGCTTGATATTAATCATGGAGTTAATACAAGTCATGCAACGGATGATGCCATATATAGTGATGGAGATCATATAGAAGATGAGAGTTATGATGATAATGAAATCAATGAATTGCTCTACTCATCTAGTATTGTTTTTTATATGGGTTGTCAAATTATTTACGTGTTAGTCTTGTGAGTTGTAAACTTGTGTCCTTTGTTTTATTAGAGGACTTGGACCTTTATATAGACTTAACACAGTTACACCTATTATGTATTTTGAATTAGAGTTTATGTGAATGTTAATAGCGATTTTAAAGGTATTTTGCCTATGATTTTTATATTAGAGGTAGAATCTTACATTCCGTGTTATGATCTCACACATTTTACGTGTCTAGCCTGTGGAAGATCTATGAGTTAATTTGAGACTCTTGACTCAGCCTTGTTAACAGAAGTTTTGGCCCTTAAAGGAAGTTACAGCTCTAGCAGTGAATCTTCTAGTTTCAAAAAGCACTCATTCATGAGCTATTATATGAAGAATAAGTTGTAGCTTCCTCTTGTGCGCTTCAGCTTTTATATATATATTTTTGGTACAATGGTGGTACGGAGGTTTAAACCTATGACCTCCTGTAAACTATCCAAATCCCTCATCATTAGCCCACTCCTAGTGGCTTCTTCAGCTTTTACATATTATATACAGATATATATAGATTTGGAGCCATTAAAGAATGGTAAATCATAACACCTCCAGAGACATGATGTAGCATTCTATTCTTGTTCACTTATAAATCAGAATCAATTGAAAAAATTAATAGCGGAAAAGAGGAGAAAAATAAAAGTAGACAAGAATACTGGTACATATGATGCAGTTTCCTCCATAGTCGATAATATCTATGGTACTATAGAGTAAAGAAAGCAGAATTGGTGAGAGAGGAAACAAAGTGTGACTGTGTCACAGGCAAAAGGGTCTACCCAAACGGGTCCTATGGCTTGGAATGGAGAAGTGCCTTATCCTCCCCTGTTGTTCCCTCAGATAGCCTTCACAGAGAAAAGCTTTTGAGAACTTGTCCTCCACCTTCCTATCCACATCATGCACAAAAACATCAGTTTCACCCTCTTCTCTGTTCCTAGCTATCAACCCAGCTGTGTAAATGGCACTCATCCTCCCTGGCGCCCCATCAAAGTAACCAGTGGGTGCATCAACCATGATCACATCCCAATCTATGTCGTACACTTCACTTGGGAACCCTTTGTGTGCCAATTGGCACTTGGAAAATCTTGGGTCTGTCACTTTTTTGCATTCCTCTTCCATTCCAATCTTGAGTAGCTCATCGGCCTGGTGGACCTTGGTATCATACATCACATGGTAAGACTCCAAAGTGGGTAATCTCTGTTGGATTTGGTCAATCCAAGACTTGTCCTCCTCAAGGAAAACCGTGCGGCCACCATAGTTGAGCGCTGTCCACATGAGGCTGTCATGGCCAAGGCCAAAGACTAGGAAGTTGCAGGGTGATTTCCTCTGCAGAACTCTTGCTGATACTGATATCTCGCTGAGGGTCTGTTGAGGGGTGATGTTGGTGGTGGCGTAATGGATAAGGGCATTGGCTAAAGATGGAGGGGCTTTGGTGCACGTGGGTGTCAAGGGGAGTGATGGGCATGGTGTTGCTGTTGCTGTTGCTGTTTCTGTTGCTGTGGGTTGTGGTTCTTCTGCAGAAACTATTGTGTTTGACTTTGACAAGTTGGTCTGTCGGGTGAGTTGCTGAGAAAATGAGAGTATAGTTGATCGGAATATCAAGATGAAGAGGAAGAGGAAGGAAAGGCAGAGAATGGCTAGCTTGAGAGTGCCGGTGAATTGGGGTTTGGACCTCATGGTTCTGTATTGTTTGATAGGTACAGGATTTCTATCCTCGGAGAAAGAGAGGAAGAGGTGTTAAGGGTACATGTCAGACTGACTTGAAGGGAGAATATGGGATTTATGTGGAGCGAATGTGTTGATGAGAACACTTTTTGGAACTGTAAATTTGCTTCAAATTAAAGAAACATAAAGTGAAGTCAAGAAGGTGTCAAAAGAAAGGAAGAGGAAAAAAAACAATAGTATGTTGCACAGCACAAGAAATCAAAACAAGAAGTCTCGCAGCACCAGACGCTCAGAGAGGTGTCATATGTACCTACTGAAGCAATCATTGCTCATTGGGTGGAGACACAACTACCGTTTGATTGAGTCTATGACATTAAATAATATGCCATGTTGTTAGGAAAAATTATAAATTCTCCTAAAGAGACAGATAACTTTTTAATTATTGCTAAAAAAAATAAACATTTTTAGATTTTTAAAATGCTAAATGTTTTTGTTTTTATTTAATATTTTATTTTTTAGATGAATAAATTTAAATTTTTTAATGATCATATTAATATTTAACAAAAAAGTATTAAATGAAAATATAAAAATTTTAATTTTTAAAAATTTAAAATATATTTAATATGTTTATTATTTAATAATTAAAAAAATTATTATCTTGATTATTTATAAGAATATAAATTTTTTTATTAAATATTTAAAAATTATTAAATTAATTGTATAGAAAGATTTATCATTTTTTTATTGGAACCGATGAGCTAAAACAAAGGTGGACATGTGACAGAAATGATTATATATGTCTATCATGATTTGGAAATATGCATCGACAGTATTAATTAAAGACGAAGAAAAGAAATGTGGACCTATATGATTTTGACAAGAGAGCTACTAAGGTATCTTTGGGTACTCAAATAATTGGTCAAAGTTGGTAGAACCGCAGGTGGGTTGCATAATTGACACTTGTAAATTCTTTTTATCTTCTCATATATGACAAAACAGATTTGGGTTTGGTTGGAAGGCTGAAGATCTCAACACTTTTTTAATAATAAAAAATGTATTTTCTAAAAAAATACAGTTAGTAACAATAATGAAATACCACCTAGAGATGGTATCAAATGCATGTGCTGACTTTATTTCAAGTAAAAAAGATCATGAAGTGGTTTCAAGTTGAACTTGTTGCCATTCATTTTTTTTTTTAATTCATTCGGTATATATGATGTTATACTTGGGGAGATTTCTACTAACTTAATGTTAAATTTATCAGAATGTCAGGTTTTTTTTTTTAAAGAGTACCGCTGGTTATACTTGTGTAATTTGTTGTTTTGATACACACTTTTGTAATTTATTAGATAATAATTAGGTGTCTTTAACTTTTTCCAAATAACAAAATTATGAATATAATATATATAATTATTTTGTTTATATTTTAATGAAACTATCAACAACTCTTGGTTAAGAGTACTATAGCCAGTTATTTTATTTGAGGCTATTTCCTTTAAAACAGGTAATCTTATGATGCAATGTTGAAAAAGCAGTGGGGTGCCACTTGGTACCGTGTGAGACTTCAAAAGGCAATGTTACTAATATTTTTTTACATTCTTCGTATCTTATCAATCATCACCATTTTTTTATTCCACTCCTCTCTCTTTCTCTTTATTTTCTTCCTCAACATAATTGGCTTACATAAGCATATATGAGGAATATAAGTAAAAATATATGTGCAAGTATTATTTCAAAATGTCTTTGAAGGCACTTTGGCCACAAGGGATAAATTCTTATATGCTTGGTCATCCCTGGAGACTTTCAAAGAAGAATTCTTTGTTGACCAACAAAAAATTAAGATGGAAATGTAATCTGTAACTCTGTTAACCTTTTAGTGTGAGTGTTCGATGGCGATTATAGAGGAGCTAAATTGACAAAATAGAATCAATTGATGGTGGCCTATATTTAGAGAGAGATGGAATATTTTACGAGAAAGGAGTACATTGAAAGATTTGGATTCCCCTATTGGGCTTGTAACAATGGAACTTGTAAAACTATTCATTCACTATTGACTATTGTTAGCAACAAAAGAAGCACACAAGGCTAAAGTAACTACATCGTGTACCATAAATTTTTAAGAATAAATAAAACTGACTATCTAAATCTCAGTCTGCATTACTTTATATAACTACACATTTCGATTGCGGCCCGCAATGCAACTGTAACTACAGCCGTAATTTAAAACCTTGAACAGAATTGGAAAGAGAACATAGGACAGAGAGAATTGTTTTATACAAAGAACCTTAGCACTTGCATTCATATTTATTTTCTAGTTGGGATAATAATAACCACAACAAAAAACCTATAAAAACAACACCAACAAACAATGAACTACTCCTAGCTAGGATCCAAAATATTTTAGGACCAAATTGATAAACTAAAACAAACCCACTCCCATGCCGCAGTTGGGAAGATTCGTGACAACACCCATAACATGCGAAATGATCAACCCAATAAATCATGCAAGACCAACCACAGCATAATCAAGCACCAAACCCTAAACTTGAAGTAAAACAAACCTTCCACACTATAATCTCAAGAGCACAACCAAACCAACAACAAACACCACAAAACAAATACATTTTCAACCACCTTTTCTCTGACTTCATCATGAACATCCCATTGCCCAAGAATTTCTGCCTTCCAACATCCTTGGAAACATATGATGGCCCCACTAATCTACAAAAACATCTGGATATGTTCAACTCCACAATGCTACTTTTTGAGATCTATGATCCAATTATGTGCCATGCTTCCTTAGCACACTCAAGCGAGCAAGATTGCAATAGTTTTTTTCCCTACCATTATAGTCAATCTGTGAATTCTCATATATCTCAGCCAAGTTCCTAGCACACTTCCCTACTAGCAAATCCCACAAGAAAACCTTAACTTGCTTCAAAAACTTTAGCAGGAGAGGAACGAGACCCTAAAAGAAATACCTAAGAGTCAGGATGACCATTTCAAAAAACCCCCACTAGAAGCCAACTCGGACAACCAATTGATCACTAACCATCTCCTTCATGGATGATGACTTTTAAGGACTAGACCAAAACAAAGATGCACAATGATGATATCCACAGTCATTGCGAACTTTCTTGTAAAAAGGATACTGGAGGATCAAGGAAGCTACATCCTTTACCTCAACACCATCAAGCAACTACAAATCCCATAATTTGAGCTCCATCCATTCACGGGAAACCTCATCGATTTCTCTAGGAATCAAGTGGAAGTCAAGGGCCACATCGAGGAGCACACAACCTTTGAAAGCCATCTAACCTCATCACGTGAAGTACCTTGTTTTTGTCCACTGGATGCCATAAAATGTCATCTTTAGCAAACCCTCACTGAACCAATTCGGGCCGATAGTCTCTACCCCCACTAGACCATGAAATTCTCTACAACAGACAACAAAGTCGACATAGTCCATGACAACCACTCATAGATAGTGCTATTACGCAAACTTGGAAAAAAAAAATTGCTGAGAAAACGCATCCCCAACAACTAGAAACAAAGACCCCTCCACAACATTGATCAAGTACAAATGGCCAAACTCAACCCTTATCAACACCCCAAGACAAAATACCCTACCACAAGGAGAACTCCAAAATATCTTAGATACAATGTCGATAGATTCAGTCGACTAGACCACTACGTATAATTAGTTCTTTACAATCTTCTTCAGCCTATATATGGGGGCTTTGTTCTTTGCTTGTTAAGATAACATTAACAATACATAGGCATCATGGTGATTTCATAGCACAAAAGTTTTCAGTTACAGAAAGTGGAAATTATACAATTGCTGCTGAATAGGTTTTGAACAAATAAGATAAGATCATCTCGTAGTCCCCAGATTGAAATCCAGTGTTGGGATCAATAAAGTAAGGAACCTGTAAAGGACAACTTTCCTATCATGCAAGGTTTTAAGTTGATAAATCAGCAAACGACTAAAAATAGTAAGAATCTAGTGAGACATGAAAAATACTTTGCAACCTCCCCTCCTATCATTTTGTGGTGTATCCTCATTATTGTTTATTCATTATTGGGCATAACCACCTATCTAATTGAGAAGGGTTTCCTAGAGCAGTACAAGTATAGTTGTCTTTTATGGAAGCAAACCATTGCAAAAGCTATAACCAAGGACAAATAACTAACATGTTTAGAGACATATGAATTTCATTTCAATTAAACTTATATGTAACTTTGTAAGTTCCACTAAATTCTAACCTCTTTAGATCCAGAAGTAGCCAAGAGTAAATTCATTCGGCGAGATCCTTCTCCCACATTTTGAAGAATGTAAGGAAGCTCCAATTCACATAATGCCTCACGCACAATTCGTGCATACTGGAAAGTGAAATGTTAAATCCATAAAGAAGAAATATATACAACTACAAAGTGAGATAGTAAGATACTCAATGATACAAGGGAAGGTTGCAAAACATGACAAGAATAGCAAATCTAGTTCCTCCTATGATCCTAACATTAACCCCAGTGGATGCAAATGCACGAGTTCAGCACATTATATGAATGTCTTCTTTCAACCAAGGTTGAAATTTAAAGGAAGGCAACCAAGTGCAAATAAAACTGATTCTCTTTACTTGAGTCAGACCACAATTTAGGCCAATTAAAAACTGAAAAGTAAGTTGAGCAGATAAGCAAAGTCCTCTCCATATTTTCATTTCCTCCACAAATTGGAGATAGAAAAGCATTATCTTACCGGGTTATTTTCATATGAGAAGAGCTCCAACTTTCCAGGAGAAGGGTCAGGCCTGGAACATTCCCACAGTGTCATTCCTCTACCTGCTCGAAGTATGGTCGGCATCCATCCAGTGAATAAAGTGCTGCACAAGAGTGGGTCATTAAGAGCAAATAAAATCCAAAATTGCAAACTATCAAAGTTATGGAATATGGAACAACCCTCAGCACAGAGAGTCTATGGTGAATGTATCATCTCTTTGTTGCAAGACTTGCAACAATCATCTACACTTGCTTAAGAGAACCAATTCTGAGCTCCTTAACAATTACTTTTTGTTTCACCCCCAAGATGAGGAACATACTGTTCATGTCACAGGCATGTACACTACTCAGTTACATGCTAATATGCTTTCGTGTAAAGAACACATTAAAATATTCCAGTCCCTCCTAACCTATAAATGCACCAATTTTGTCTGATGAAGATAACTCTTTTTTCCTGCCTTAAAATATGACATTAGTAATAATTTATATACTCTCAGCCAAAAAGAGATATTATATCTAATACCTCTCCAAAAGTCCCAATGATGGACGTTTGCCTTCTCCATATCTCTCAAACAAGTATTTTACAATATCACCTACAGAAAGAATAGAGAGAATGGAGTAAGAGAGTAATGCAGCATAGCTGGGGTAAAGGTTACACTTTGCATTTAGTAAATTAAAGGACCTTATAAAGAAAATTCACTAAAACAACTCAGTGCACAACATTCAATGGTTTGAATTAGTCTAAGCATTTACAAACAGAACTGAAATAGGGACAGAAATATATGTTTAGTTAAGAAAATGTGGACAAGAGGCATAATAAGCCTTTGACATGAATCAATACAAACCAGTTAACAAATATGAAAGCAGAAGGATGGTGGTGTTTTATGGCCTTCCCACAAAACAAGATAAACTGCAACAATTTGGAGAAAGAACAGGAGAGAAAGTTTCCTTGCTTACCACTTTCATACATAGAAACACCACTATTTGGATCAATGAGGAAAGGAAACCTGCAAAAGAATGTCATAGCAGCATATTTGAAATAGAAAGAATATTTGAAAAGACAAGGAGAACATAAAACTATTTCAGTTGTATTAAATATGTGGTAAAATAAAAATATGCAACAATAATATAATAGAAATCAAAATGCAGGTCCTATTAAAATTGCTTTAATAGGATTAATCAGCATATATAATACAATTTTTTGATGAAAACATATACTGACAAAAAATTTTGAGATATGATATCTTGAACGCTGCTTTTAAATTCTCAATATTCAGCAGTACTGCAATAAAATCATCAACAGATAAACAGAAACAATATGGCATAAAGAACCACATACTGCTCTTTGCCACCGGATCTTCTGACCACCTCTCTGTGTCTTACAGAACCCTTAGGACAAGGATAGACCTATTGACAACACCAATAGGGTTAATATTAGGGGCACTGATTGAAAAAAGTCAACCAGAAATCAATTCCTCATACAACACAAATAAGTATATCAATTAATTGACATTAATTAAATTTTATACAAAAAGAAATTCTTTTCCCTTTTATTTTAGTGACCTACATGAGCACTGTTTTGGCAAAACCAATATCCAAGTTAATGAGTGCTATTCAGTACTTATATTCTTGTAATTCAGCATTCTAACATATATTTATGCAGTATCTAAAATTTAAAATATAGAGCCCATAAATTTCAAACCTTCATTTAGATGTTCTAAATGAAATAAATGAAGTTGACTGACATCTCATTGTCAAAACAATGGATAAAATTGACTTAGGCCCAACTTTGTTATATTATAGATACTGACGCTCACCCATTTTCCCTAAATTTGACACCTTTTGGAATTTGTTTGAGTACCAGTGGTCCAAAATGAGGAGTTGATAGGATAGGGATTACATTGCTTAGAAGCTAACACAATAAATTCAACTCCTGTATACATAGAACCCAATATCAAGGAGCATATTTTAATGGCAATGAAAATTAGTGCTCCTTTGAAATAGACAACACTAAGTCAAGGGAACATTAAATATTGAATGCGGTGGTAAGTGTATGCAAAGTATCTGCAGCTAACCTCTACAGAAAGATCTAGTTCAGTCATGGCCTCTCGTACCCTTCTACAAAAGGGACATGCCTCTGTTGACAAATAATATTTGAAAGATTTAACATGTGACAACAAACTTCTATAATAAATTGACAGTAATCTGTATGAGGTAAAAAGAACCAATACATACATACATATATATATATATATATATATATATATATATATATATATAGTTTGAAGATTCTTAGTATAAGGTTGTGCTGAGGGCAAGTGAAAGAAACTATTTTTATCATGGTATAGTATTATTAACATTGAGGCCAAGACTGGTGCTCAGAAATACCCTTACATTCAAAAGAAATGAATTAACTTCTAGAATTTTGACCAAGTTTAATAAATAAGTCTAAGAAGAAGAAAAAAATGTTTGCCTATTATGAGCATCCCCGAGGGCTCTTCCTTAACACCTAGCTATAGTGGAAGAAGCATACCAAATTCATAAAGCTGCAAATTCATAGGCAGATTTGAAGTGATCTCTTTGTTCAGTGAACTCTCAATTATGGATTTTGTTCCCCATGCAAACCTTGTCAAGCTAGCCAAAGAAGATGTTGCTAGCTACCATTTATCAGAAAAACTTCATTGTTAGTCAGTTACAAGGTGCATCCAGAATATAAAGAATCCCTAGCATAGATTTGCCTCTATGTTCGCTTACATAGCACACAACACAATCACAAGAACAGACAAGAATAATTTAATTATACAAAATATACCTCCATTTAAAGGCACTGAAAAACAAAAAGAAAAAAAGAAACACAAATATAATGGATTCTACGAAGACTTTCTCTTCCTATTTAGAGCTAATGAATAGTCATTCACATTAAAGCTAATAGATAAGTCAAACTTGCCATGGAAATTATCACATTTGTGCTTCCTATAGAAAGATGAGAACTGAATCACCAACAATAACTCATTACAATGGTAAACAGAAAGAAAAGGGAGCAAGAAAATATTTCAGTGGCCTTCTATAAAACTTTTACTGCATATAAGATAAAATGCAGAATGATTTTAATTTTAATACTATTAGCAGTTTAGCACTCCTTAAGGCCCCTGCTCCTTTAGAAACAATTTTTTTGCTGCAGAAAAAGGCAATAAGTATAATTAATCTGATATAATACATAATGACTATTACTACCAGGCTGCCAGCACTGCTTAACTGAAAATTGTAAGAGGGAAGATTACAAGATATTACAAAACTTCTCAAAAATCACTTTCTGAATGCAAAAACCAGGATTCTTAAAAGTGTCACCTCCAAAGTAAAATTGCGTTGTTGAGAAGGATCACCCCCCTGCCAGAAGCAAAAGATGACAAATACGAATAAATAAAGAAGATAATGTATAACAAAAAATAAAGATGAAAATTGGAAATATTAGTCAGAAAAAATAATATTTTAAAAGGAAAAATGTGGAGCTACTGTCAAATTCAAAAGCACAAAAACTCTGTTAGATGTGGAAGATAATTTACAAGGAAATCAAGATGAAATTTGGATATATTAATTTGTATGAAACTAAGAATAACATGTACAAAGGAATATCTTTAACACATTAAACTTAAAGAACAACATTTTTCCGGCTAGAATGGTGACAAGTGCGCAACATTATGATAATTTTTTACCATTGATATACCAATTTTCAAAAGACTTTGACAGATAGAAATTCAATCAATTGGGTTATTTGTGCCAGGTTTGACCAGTATCACTTTCACATTTCTGACAGCTGTTTGGTAAAAGCTTTCCATGCACAAAGTGCTAATAAGGCAAAGGCCAACATAAAGAATTGATTGCAACTTACACTACCAACATAAAGGTCCCAATATATTGTTTTAAGAGAAATGATTAACCAAGAAATAGCTTCCACATTTTCATGACCACTGTACCCTTCTTTCTGTCAGCAAATCTTTTTTTACTTGTGTTCCATTTTCTAGATTAACTATCTTCAAAGTATATTCTGTCAGGTAGAAAGGCCTATGGAATTTGATTTTTAATATAGTGAAATTCTAATATCACTTGTTTAACACATATTATATTGAAATTGCAGCTTTTAATGAAAAATATACTAATTCAGAACTGCTTTTAATGAAGTGCTTGGGTTAGTGTAATTTTCTGGTTATAATGTAATACCAAGTTACTAAATTTAACATGGCAATCATGGTGTTACCCATGGTTTTAAATTACGGTTGCGGTTGCGGATGTGAATACAGTTACGCTGTGATTGTAAAAATTGCGAACAATTATAGAAAAATGCAGCTGATACGGCCGCAATTGCGGTCACGTTGCGGTTGCGGAAGCTCCCACAACAGCAATATTACCGCTGCAATTGCGGTTGCGGACCGCAATTTAAAACTGTTACCCCATGTTTAGCATTGATTATTCATCTGTTATTTGAAATAGATACCATGCAGAAATTCAACAGCATTTGGAGCAGCAGGCACCCTTTTTGACCAAAACATAAAAAAAAATCAATGATTTAATGGCTTGTTATTCCCTCTCTCTCATGAGATAATACCAGTTCAACATAAACATTTTCTTGAAGCAGTTTGAGTCAAACAAAAAAAAAAAACACAAAAGAGCAAAGAAACCCTTTTTTTACACCCAAAGGAAAACAACACCAGTTTCAGAAACGGTTGCAAAGGCGCAGCAAAGTGACATACAGAGAAAAGCTTGAGCAAGGGACAGAGAAGAGATAGAACACTTGTCGATGGTGTTGGCTGCTGGCTGGTTTCTGCATCTGGGTTCACTGATTTTGCAAGAAATCTGCATCTCCGCGAAGTCCAATTCCGATTGCCAAAGCCTCTGCAAGAAAGTTTGACAGAAGCAACTGGAACCCAAGTGGTCGAAATTGGGATGAAGGCGGTGCTTGTGGTTGTCGATGAAATTGAATGGTGAAGATAATTGGAGCACAATGACATGTTTTTAGTTTTAGGTGGCCACTCCCAGCTTCTCTGTGCTTCACAGCTTCACCAATCTCAGTGGAGTCAAGGAGGAGTATCTTCGCCTAGGACCACTTCGTCTTAATCCATTCTCGTACGTATACAGAGTCTGTTTTTTAGAGTGATGTTTTTTTTTTGGAAAAATAGCTGCTTTTTTTTATGATAAAAGTTTTTTTTATAACATGTTTGATATAATTAATCTAAAATATATTATAATTTTGCTTATAGTTTTTTTAAGATTAATTTTGAATATTTTAATTTTTTGATAGTTGAATATAATTTTACTACATTGACCTTAATACAATTTATCACATAAACAAATTATTTCATATTTTTCTTTTAATAACTTATTATATAAAAGTAATTTTTTTATAAAACTTAAACAAAAGATATTACTTTAAAATTATTTTTTTATTAAGATATTTAAATATGAAAATAATTTTATTATAATCTATTTTAAAAAATAAATTATATATATAATTAATTATTAAAATATTTTTCTTCATAACTAATTTAAATATACACATAGTCATTCATTGTTATTTATGCAATAATCATCATACCATTAAATAAGAAGGTAAAATATAAAAAATCTCCTTTCAATTTTGCTTCATGTAAGTAAGGGCATTCAAAGCTTGGTTTGGTGCAAATTGTAAAGAAAAAAATGTGTGAATTAACTAATATTGGTTGGGTTAAGTTGGGCTTGATTAGTTTTGTAATTTTTTTAAACAACCTAACGTAAGTTGGTTTGGTTCAAATTATTGGATCACTCATGATTTTTTATTTTTACAAATAAAAAATAAGAAAATTCAAAATCAATTAAAAAAAAAGTGCCAAAGGGGACAAAAGATGTAATTAAGATTATTTATATGAAAGAGAAAAAGTGGCAAGTGAAATGGAAAAATGTGAGCATGAAGGTAAGTAACTGGATCATGATGGGTGAGATCCAGACAATAGAAGATTAATAGAGGTGGTTGTGTTGCAAAGTGGCAAGCTAGTGAAGATCCCATTGTTAAGAGGTTGCCTCTGGCTTTGCAAGTGTCTGCATATTCAAGGACGAAAGAAAAGGACGAATCGACAAAGGAAACGAAATTATGGACAAATGGACTGTGAAGGACGTCTAGGGCATCAAAGATGGAACAAAGCAAAGGAAAAAAAAGGAGATGCAAGAGCATAACTGAAAAAGTTCAGAAACCAAACCAACAAGGAATTAAGGTTAAATGAGGCCAAAACGCAGGGGAAGGAAAAGTAAGGAACTCAAATTTACTCAATCCGTCACGCGTTCCAACTAAAGTTGGTTTTGGTCGAATTTAAGCTAATTAAATCTAATTATCTAATCCAGTTCATTTTTTCTTGCTTGATTTAGGTTGATTTGACGGGGTCATGGGTCACACCAACCCATTAAACACTTCTATATATATAGGGTTTAAAAAAATATTTTTTAAACTTTATTAAATATGAAAAAAACAATCTATTCAATGAGTAAAAAATTCCTTTGTCAAAAATATTTTAATTCACTAATAAAAAATATTATGTGTTTATCACGTACAGACTTAAAATAATAAATTAAATTTTAAAATTCTACTCAAACTTTAATTTATGTTAGGTATTGTATAAGTTTATAAAAGTGATCAATACTTGCATAGTTGATTAACACGTGTCTTGTTGTCACTTCGCTCAAAATTTCTTTTAAGTTTTACTATTTAATCTCCAAAATTTGCAAGAAACAAGGCAATTTGGATGAAAATATTAAATTTAATTATAAAAAATGGTCTACTTAAAAAATGAAATTTAATAATTAAAAAATAAAAGTAATTAAAAATTAAAAGAGAAATGAAAATGGAAAAAAATGAAGACTTGATCTAGAAAATACTAAAGAATTTAGTTTAATAATTAAAAACATAATAGAAAAAAAAAGCAAGATATGAAAGGAAAACACGACTTACATAATTTAATAAATAAAAACATTAATTAATAACAAAAATCATGGGTTAAGCAAACTTGCCAAAAGATATATATAAAATAAAAATAATAATTTAATATATGAAAAGTAATTAAAAATAAAATTAAAATATTGAGAATGTTATGGTACCTATAAAAAGCAGATTCAATCAACTGAATTAAACAACTCTCATTGTAAACAATTTTAAAATGAACAACAGTAGCGAAAAATGGTATTACTAATGAAGTAGACTTCTAGTACAACTAGTTACTATAGTTCAACTTTCAAAGAAGGAATACCAATTACAATGAAACTGGATGTGTAGTAACTAAGAGAAGAAATACAGAGGGAGAAGAGAAAAGGTCTCAGACGAGAGAGAAGAGAGAACGATCATAATATTCACATATCCTCCTTCACAAGCCTTCTCTCCCTTATAACTTGTGCTTCCCTCTATTGCTCATGTGATGAGTTTGTAACCAATTTTTTCCCACTCAGCCACTCCACTTAGACCCAAGATAATATTCATAACATAGCCATCCCCATTGAAATTGACCTTGCCCACTCAACCACTCCACTTGGACCCAAGATAATATTCATAACATAGCCATCCCCATCCGGGGAAGCAGAATTTGTTTTAGTCACATTTGACGATGTATCCAAACTAAAGGTGCTTGGATCAGCATAGCATATGCCTGCAAGATGAAACTGAGATTGACTGGTTGAGCTGCAGAAACTTGCCCCTTTGAACTTTGACCCCCGCATAGGACTACATCCTTGCTGTGGATCAAGGATTTGTGTGTTTCTGGGTGTATGCTTATCACTTGATAGGTCAAGTCATTAATGAATTTGGTGAAGTTATAGGGAACCATGATCATATCAATTCCAGCACTAACATCAACTTGAACTGAGTATGAATAGTTAGCTTGAGGAGAAGTAATGCTGTCAATACCTAGCCAATCTATTATGACCAAACCCTAGAACCATAGTTTGTTATTTAGGTAATTAGTGACAATATCATGATTGGCATACATCTTCCTCGCATTCCAACTAAAGTAGGAGACCCTTACTGTTGAAACACCCTTGATGATGGTGTCTGTATACGTCATCATGTGAATGCTAAGCAATCCATTATAACTAATCAAAGTAATTGTCTTATTGATACCCTTGTTTGAGCCACCATCTCTCACATAGTGCTTGGTAGAAGCTACTGCCTTGTTCTTCTAGCAAGCAAGGGAACTTCCTTTTTAAAATTGCCATTGATGTCTCCTAGCAACAATAAGTCATGATTTGCAGAAGATTTCTTGAGCTTGAATTCCTTCTGTAGTGCCATTTGGGAGGCAATACTTTGGCTAAAGAAATAAGGCCCTGCTACCTTTAAAGCAATAATACAAGTAGCAAAAATATATGTTGGAGAAATCTTTGCCAAATCTTTGATTATTAAGGATGCAAATTCCGGAGCCATAAGCGAAATAATGAGCTTTCTGGAAGCTATAGAAGGTACTGTACTTAGTACCATCACCACCATGTAAGATACTCCGTAGTCTGTAGTGAAACTTCTAAACCACCATGTCTCTATACCCACAACCTTGCACTTATGCTTTTTAAACTTCCAGCTCTTACGTAGATGCAGTTGACATAATCAATTTTTTCCCTTGTCCCTTCAAAACTACTAGCAACATCAAAAGCCCCATTTTTTGCTGGAGATAGCTATTAAACGCGCAAGATGTATGTGAGACCACGTTATCTGGCTCAAAACAAGGCTGGATAGCAGTACCGTCCTCATTGCCACGACCACAAGTCCAATCTATGGCATTCAACAAGGTAAGTTGTGAGGCCTTACTCAAAGCAATGCCATTTGATCTAGTTATTTTTGCCTCTGTAGTCATATCAACAACACCACTTCTAGTGAAAGCTCGATTATACACACTAGTTTGGTCTAGATAACATAATCCCTAATTCTTTTCAAGCTCTAAAGCAGATTTAATATTTTCATTGAAAAATGAGAAAATGTAAACATCTAGCTCCTCTCTAGGCTTTCTAGGTATGCTATTGTCATTGATAACGTGCCTTATGATATTTGTATTGCGTGTCTGTGCGGCATCGAAAGTTGTAAAATTTGAATAGAAGGGAATCAACGATACATGCTCATAAGTCATACCCAAGAGGACTGATGTTGATGGTAACAAAACAAGCCTAGGGGAGTTTTCAACATCAATTGGTGCAGGTTGAAATAATTGGACTTCACCATTATTGCTAGCTGTAAATTGAAACAAGGCATCTACTTGCCCAAATTCAAACACCCATTAAGGAAGATTCAGCAGTGCTAAATTTGGAAACTCACCTAAATACACAATGCTTAGTTCAGTGTTATGAGTCTGTTTATTGTGATGAGGAGTCAATTAGTTAGAATCAATATGCCAAATGGTAGCATATGCGAAAATTATGGGAGGGAGCTTGTTTTGTGTGACCAAAGGGAAGTGCTTTAAGAGGGGATCGTAGAGGGAGAATGGGAGGCATTGAGTATTGAGTGTTTTCTCTTCTCTTATCTCTGAATTTCTTGTTCCTTCTGTATTCTCTTTTCTCTCTGACTCATTTCTACATTTCTTTCGAGAACTTGTAGTGGTTATTCAAATTTCTTGATTTAATTGTTAGTTTCTATTATACATTGCTTAATTGTTCAGTCTTTGCTTAAAGCTACCGTTACATTGGTGCTTTCGTTGACCACATATGGCTAAGGAAGATATAAGTTTGGACGATCTTGAAGCTAAGAGGAAGAAGCTTTTCGAGAAATTGAAACAACAAGAAGTTCAGGATCAAACTCGTTTTGATCGTCTTGAAAGAAATGTTGTCTCTCTTGTGCAATATGTAGAGTCACTTGCTATGAAGATGGAGAAATTATGTTCTCCAAACTCAGCTAGTGGATCAGACTCTGATTTAGAGGTAGCTACAGCAATCCTCACTAACCAAGTTCCCCTTTCCGTTACTAATGAAAATCTTCTTACAAAAAAGGAGACACATGGTCGCTACCTTCCTATTTCTAAAGTACTTAACCATGAGGACAATCCATCACTGTATGTTTCTAGCGCGGTGTTTCTGAATCTTGAAACTGGTACTGTGGACCCCAGTAGAACAGGTCAGATTTTCCCACTGAATGCCAAGGAGAGGTTGCTTGAACTGTCACTGCTACCACCGCCATCGTCGTCGAAGCTGGTGACAGTGGCCATCACTGTGACGAGTGGGTTACAACTGGAAGCACAACAGTTTAAATCAAAGAATGAAGAATCATCAAAGTATTCGGAGAATTTCAAATCCAAAGCCTCGGGTTTCCTTTGCCCATCTTTCATTTTTCATCAAAGCTGCAAACGGAAGCAGCAGCGACTCTAGTTCCCTTCCCAGCATATATATGTGGATTCTATATCAAGAAGAAACGTAAAAAGAGGTTGGTGTTGCAAGAAATTTCCTCCGAAACCCCTATGTTAACTCAGAGCAATAAAGATGATTTGGAGATTGAAGGATATACCTCCTCGATTGTTCTTAACGTGGAGCACATCAACCAAATTGTTCATGATGAAAATGGGAAATTCGAATGGAATCCAAAATTGAGAGCCAATGTTGAGAGTGGTGCCATGTTTGTGGGTCCTCCATTTGGGGTAGTGATGCCATTCAGGGCAACGGGGCTTTATTTCTGGAGCTTTAGCGTCCTATTCAGGACTTTGATTCAGAACTACCCTTCTAACTCCTTGATCACTTCAACTGTTAATCACATTAAAAGAGCACTTACGTATGTGCTTCTTGGGGAAGGAATGCAGCTAGAGATGCTACTTTTGGAGGAACCTTCATCTATATCACTTGTCATGCACATCTTTTTACTGGTGTGGGTACAAACGGGGACAGGTTGGGGTGGGTGCGTATTTTCCTTTTTGATGCTCTAGAGACAAGTTTTGTTACATGTTGTTATACCATTTTGAATTGGTTAAAGATTAAAAGTGGATTTGATAAGTGGCAATTTGCTGTTAGGAAGGGTTATGCCCCTAGCATTACCGGAATTTATATGAAGCAAACTTCATTAAATTTTGCTGTTAGAGAGAATTGGAATCCTCTTCCTTATAAGCAGAATGGCAGACTTGACTTTAACTAGTTATTATTAGTGGCACTTTGGAGTCTTTTATTAATTGGTTCCATCAAAGGGATAAAGAAGAGGAAGAGGGCTGAGAACAAGGATGACCAAGTAGCCTTTTACCTTACGAGGCATAGTTTTAGTGAGTCATTGGTAGCCTTTGGTGACTCATTTGAGAGGAACCAATCAGTAGTTTCCCAAGCATGGCGGTTTGCAGAAGCAATAGAAGAGAGAGGGCTCCGCTATCATCGTTGGTCTTTTATTGAAAAGGAAATGAAGGAGATAAAGTCCAAAATTGAGAATATACAGAATTGTTGTGGTGAAATTGACATCATTTACATAGTGGAGTCTGTCAAGAAGTGTCTTCCATATTATGATCATGCTGAAATTTTGAGAGATTCATCTGCCCATTTTCAGTACTGGAAAATACTTGACTATGCTTATCCTTATCGATCTAGAAATGTAATCCCATCTCTGGTTGCTGTATGCATCAAATCAGATATAGAGAAGATTGACAGAAATAAACCTCTGACACCACTGATCTCCCTAGATGTCACCGAAATTCGGAAACAAGTAGCAGCATCATCGCAAAGGTTTGAAGCAGGATATCCATCGTCAATATTGGCTGAAATTGTCTGGGCCATCAAGGATTACATAAAAGGCTCTCCCCATCCATCTAAGGGTGCAACTACACATATGCATGAGGTAAACTTTGTAAATAAGGATGTTGTTTATGTTTCAAGGCTGCCTAGCTGTGGTGTATTATTGCTAGCAAAGGCAGCGCTTATTTCTAACCTCCATCATGAGTATACTGTTTGTAAGGAGGGGAATTGTTGGGAAAAGACTATGGGGGAGGATGATATGAAAAGACGGCTACTTGAGACAATAGACTTCAACAAAAGCAACAATTCTTTTGCTAGCCCATTCATTTCAGCATTTAGCTCACTTCAGGGGAAGGAAGGCCATAGATACAAAATCCTATCAATAATTGGGAACAATATGATATTTCGAATCAGTTTTCTGGGTCAAAACAATGACAAGACAGTAGTTTGCTCACCAAAGGCCAGTGTAAAGGGTAAGACTTCATGTGATGGTGGGAAGAAAAAAATGAGCTCAATCAATATTGATTTGGTATTGAAGGCATGGTCTAGAGCACTTGAAATGACAGCACCTACATATTTGGATCTGATAGATAAGCTTCTTGAACCAAAACCGAAGTTTGCCTTGTTGGGTTTATACCTATTAGCAAAGACAGATGTTGAATGGTTGACTAGGATGGCCATTGGGGTTACTACAATCTTTGCTTCATTAAGAGAATTTTCTTTTTTGTTCATGCTATAGTTCCAACTGTTGAGGGCACTACCAAATTCTCATGGGAGATTTTCACCTTTAAAAAGAAACAAAATGATCCTAACTAGGAGCTTGAGGACAAGGTCTCTTTTAATGGGGGTGGTAATGTTATGAGTATGTTTATTGTGATGAGGAGTCAATTAGTTAGAATCAATATGCCAGATGGTAGCAGATGCAAAAATTATGGGAGGGAGCTTGTTTTGTGTGACCAAGGGGTAGCGGTTTAAGAGGAGATCGTAGAGGGAGAACGGAAGGCATTGAGTATTAACTGTTTTCTCTTCTCTATGTCTCTAAATTTCTTCTTCCTTCTGTATTCTCTTTTCTCTTTGACTCGTTTCTACATTTCTTCCGAGAACTTGTAGTGGTTATTCAAATTTCCTGGTTCAATTTTTAGTTTCTATTATACATTACTTGATTGTTTAGTCTCTGCTTAAAGCCACTGTTACATTCAGTTTCATCGTCATCATCCTTGCATTGACATCGATACCGTGCCCTCTTGAATCGATGGTCGTTAGCACTTTTTGGTCCAAGATGCTGAAGCACACCATGGCTTAGGTCAGGTGGTTTTGGCTGTGGTGGAGGAGTGACCAGGGTAGTGTCGGTGGTGGTGCATCAGAATTTTCGACCTGTAGACTCTCTTTGATGTTGTAACTAGGCAGTGCAACACAGGGGACGGGCCACTTTATTGAGATGGGTTTCTGTTTAGGACTGACTGAATAGAGAATTGCTTCTAGTGAATTGATTTTGGGTTTATGTTGCTTCTTAGGTGTGAGTACATACCCTACATTGACCCTTTTCTTCGCCATTGATTTTGGATTTCTTGAAATTAACGAGAAGGAACAGAGTATAGTCCCACTCTTGTTGGAAAATGCTTCTAATCTGGATCTGACACTCTCTGGCGATTTTGGTATTGATAGACTGCGCTTCGACATGAAATGGTGGTGATTAAGTTTCTTTTGCTCATAGTGGTGGTCCATCGATGATAGCATCAATTGCATATTTTTGGTCTCCTTATCATTGCCAACGGCAAGATCATGGCATGGAATGAAATTGAAGTTCATGGTTTTAGCAACCACAGGGTTGAAGTTCGATCCACTAGCTGAGCCTAAAATGTCCAATTTCTCAATCTTATTGAGAGACTCTAGAGAGTTGTTGATGTTTGCGAAGGCTTTGTCTAGACGATCCAAACGAACTTGATTATGGTGTGGTTGTTGTTCGAGTTCGTCTGCGATTTGCTTGATCTCAACAATTAGATCATCCAAACTTATATCGTCCTCAGCCACATGCAGTCAATGAATGCACCAATGTTATGGTAGTTATCAAAAGCAGAATCAATCAACTAAATTAAACAACTCTCACCGTAAACAATTCCGAAATGAACAACAGCAGTGAGAAATGGTATTACTAATGAAGTAGACTTTTAGTACAACTAGTAACTATAGTTCAACTTTCAAAGAAGGAATACCAATTACAATGGAACTAGACGTGCAGTAACTAAGAGAAAAACCACACACAGAGGAGAGAAAAGAAGGTTTCAGATAAGAGAGAAGAGAGAACAATCACAATATTCACACACCCCCTTCACAAGCCTTCTCTCCCTTATAACTTGTGCTTCCCTCTCTAGCTCACTCGATGAGTTTGTAACCAATTTTGCCCATTCAACCACTCCACTTGGACCCACGATAATATTCATAACAGAGAAACAAGAAACAAATTTATAAAAGATTAAATTAAGAGATAAAACCAAAAAAAATCAAAAACCTAGAATTCATTAAAAAACAATAAGTATGTAAAATTTTTTTCAGTTTAATTAAAAAATTAAGGAATTGAAAAGAAAAATAAATAAAAAAATTAATTTAATGAAAATTAAAAATTAAACAACAAAAGCTGACGAAACTTCTCCTAATATATAAAAAAATTAATAAATAAAAGAGAAAGTGGCTAAAAAAAAAAAGCAAAGTCGTGAACGAGGCATAATAAAAAAATTAAATGATTGGAAAACGTCAAACTCATAAAATAATGAAAAGTTAAGAGATATAAGGAAACAAATTTAAGGTTAACGAATGGGTTAAAAAATGGTACATAAATAAATTTATTTTGATTAAAATATCAATTAAATAATTTAAAACATGAAAGAAAAAATTTAAAATAACCTAGCCGTGGGCAAGGCTCGCAACTTTGTTAAAAGTTTAATTAAAAAAAATAAAAGCATGAAAAATTAATTTTTTTTAACAATTTTATGTTTTAGTTATTTTCAAATGTTTATTCTAATCATTTAGTTCTTTTTTAATTAGCATGAGAAAATAATGCAAAGTGTTATATGTTATCAATTGCTATATAGTTTTCTATAACTTTATTTAAAATGTAACATGCTCAGAAAAAGTAAACATGGACTCTCTTTTGTCACAGGGAGCCTCAACAATTTTACAAGTAAAAGAAATAGAGTTTATATAATGATTTACACTAAATCACAAAAAGTTAAAACCACAATTGCTACAGATCAATCACCTCAATAATTAATCATTCAACATCTTTTTTTGGTGGAAAATTGGGGTCAAGGACCAAAACAAGAGGAGAAATTAATTACAATCTCTCTGTAACATGGTGCTAGACAAATCAGATAAGAAAGGAATAGCAATGCAACTAGGCAAAGAAGGAAAAACATGCAAGCCATAACCATAGAGTGCCCAAGATACGCCAGTTGGTCAGCACAAGTGTTGACTTATCTCTAAATGTGAACTCATTTGATTTGTTGGAATGAACCAGAAATCTTAAGGATGTCCCGCACCAGATTATAACAAGGATGGTAAACATGACAGCCTTTCTCCTGAAGAGATAGAATAGTATGCGAATCCGACTCCAGAATTATATTAGTCAAATGCAGACTCTTTGCAAGAGATACTCCATGGAAATGGAATATACCCCAAAGCTCAGCCATGAGAGTACTCCTTGGCCCGACCTAAGACCTTAAAACGAAGCTCAATATCATTAAGAAGCAAACCTTTTAAAATTTGAAGGTTTCTGGCATTTCAAAGAACAGTCAAAGCAATTGTAAAAAACACATTCCACTGAACTCCCATGTATCCTTCAAGTTTAAGAGGAGCCGATCTTCTAGATCAGCAGTGAAAAATGAAGAATCAATAGCTTGAGGGATGAAGGACCTCCAAACACGTTGCACTCTACTGCAGTCCCGAAGAGCATGAAGGTAGGACCCTGTGAAATGATTGCAAATAGAACAGATATCAGACGAAGTTAGATGACAAGTCATCCTGGCAGAATTGGTGAGAAGTGCGTTGTTAGCAACCATCCAAATAAAAGTTTTAACTCTCTGGGGGCAATTCCATTTCCAGATGAATTTGAAAATATTTGCAGGATTCGGATTCCCATTATCTGCAATAGACATTAAGCAGTTTTGGGAGTAAAGATTCCATCAGAAGTATCACTCCAGGCAACTGAGTTATGAACCTCCTTCGAAGAAGGTATATGTATAGGCAGGATTAAATTCACTATATCTGGCAGCAAGACTTGGTTAACCCTCTAAATATTCCAATTTCCTTCAGGAGTGAAGTAATGCTTAACAGACAATAGGAGATCTATTTCTGATAAAGGATGAACAGCAAACTACTCTAGAGTATTAACTTTGGGGACCCATCTTTCCCTCCAAACTAAAATGGATTCATCATCACCAACTCACCAGGCAGTATTTTGTTGAACAAATTTCCATTTTTTGCATACACCTCTCCAAAGATTTGATAAGCAAGAGTCTTCTTCTCGACTTTAGGAATTAAATCTGAGCCACACTTGTATTTACTTCTTATTATACGAGCCCAAAAATCATTTTTCTGAGTAATGAGTTTCCATCCTGCCTTCATCATTATCGTGGCATCCCTCACGGTGGTGCGATGTGGAGTGGTGAAAACTTGAAAAATTAAAATGATGATGTTATGTGATCATGAATGATATGCAATAGATATAAAAAATTGAGTTGCCACCTATCGTTTCTTCCATTAAATTGGAATGGTACGATCTGATACTAAAAGGAAAAGGTTTGTATTTCAGGACTAGGTTCGGGGATTGATTACCATTAAGAAAAGTGTTAGCATCCTTCGTCGCCTGATCTAAAAATAATTACCTATTTAATCTAATATTATCTGCTAAATGACTTAAATTGAGTTTTTATAAATTAAAAAAAAAGATACACACACACTCTATTTATTTATAGCATCATATTTGTAACACCTACCTATGTGGTATAGTGTCATATACTAATACTTAACTTATATTGATAAATTAGAGACTAGTGAATTTAAACTGAATTTTTATAATTAATCAAAATAATTGATTACGTAACTAAATAATTACGTGTCTGTTAAAATATCAGCATATAAGTAATTATTTAAAATATGTAATCATGTGATAAATAACAATATTAAATGTTGAACGAGACATCACGATTACGTAATTAAAAAAAATTATCTATTACTGATTTAAAACAATAGATTATGTTATCACATTATTTAAGTAAAATTCTCTTTTATTTAATTAGGTGACATAAAATAATATTTGTTAATAACTTATAACTAATGATAAAAATTAAGTAATCACGTAACTAATTTAAATTAAATATTTTAAATAGAATACCACGAGTACGTGACTAATCTAAAAACATACATAATAATAAATAAAATTATTGATTACGTGATTTGATTTTTTAATTGAATTTCCTTGTTAACTTTAATTACGGGACATATAATTTGTATGAACTCATTTCTTATCTTTAACTTAAATAATTTACTAAATTATTTCATAATAACTTTAAATACTTTTTACTATTATTCATATAAAATAATTAGTACACATCTTTTTCTTACATAATAATACATCAAATGAATTATACCTAAACACTATTAAATTAAAACATCATCTTCCAAAGCAACTAATTCTGCTTCTACTTCATTCATCATATAAGCATACACCTTTATTCAAATCCTGTAAAGTCTGGAAATACCATATTTGAAAGGAATGAGAATTATTAATTGTCAGTAGGGCTTTAAACCACATAAAAATGATTAAGAAAACTATAGGATTTCCATTTGTATATCATACAGAAAATTGTTTCATGATTAATGTTAATTTTCAAAATATGGATAATTCATAAATAAGCATATCGCATTAGGCTTGCTAAAAGCCATTTAACTAATTCTAGGCTTTCTATCTTATCTTAGCAAGCACTAGACGCCTTATCAATTACATGCTCACGTGTCTTAGTTAGTATCATAGGACTTTAACTCTTCTTTAAATCATTTTTGCTTATATGGTCTCATATCTTGGGACATAACTCCTTTGAACTTTCATTATCAATGGCCATTATTATGAGTGAGAGCTCTCCCTTAAACATAGGGCGTCCCCTAAACATAAGTGGGCTATACCATATCCTTTTAGTGGAGTCCACTCAACATATCCACACCCTTTTGGTGCGTACCATATGCACAAAGAAAACTTTAGACACATGTAAGACTTGCATGGATCACATGCCTTTGGATCATGTCTATAGTGTTTTCTTTATCAATTCTTTTCTAATCTTTCCGAATCACCTCCTTTTCATTTTTCTTTTCTTGAGGAATCATTTTTAAGCTTAAAATATTTCTTCTACTTTACTTATAGTGAGCATGCAATTGATACAAGTATGATTTCAAGTCAATTACATATTATTAGGCCTTTCATTAAGCATAAAGCTTTACTATCATAATTTCACTCAATGGCCATACATCATTGACTTACTTTCATTGGCCATACATCTTCAAGTCGAAGGCTTTAATATCATAATAACATTTAATGGCCAAACATCATTGAGATTAATTCTTAAAATCTTACAAGTTACCTTGAAATCACAACTTGAGTCACGCTTAGACAAAAGAGATTTCCTAAATCATAACCCCACAATTTAGCCCTCTAATGATCATTCTTATTTTTTAAGGCTAAACCTTCATAACATTTTTCTCTAACCTTACATAGATGTCGTCTTCTACCTTAATGACTATAATTCTATAATGGGAGGTAACTTAGACCTTTTAGGTCAAAACTTAAGAATACACTTCTTATACTTTTTATTTCTAACCAAATTCATAAAATTAATATCTAAACCATAATATGATCAAGCTTCCTCTTATTGGTACATCATACTTTTCCCTTAGATTTCTCATTCAAACTATGTCTAGACTTATTTAAAATATATAAATCTTATTATTAATCAAATTATACACTAAGCTTTCCCCTTGATACTCATATGATCGACCACCCTAATTTAGTATATCCTAATCTTTTCTTACATTTTCTACTTGAAAACATTTCTAAATCTCATTAAATCTTATAAGCCACTCTATCACTTAAACGAAATACACATTTCCCCTTGCTAGATCTATATAGCTGAATCCAAATCCATAGGGAATCATGAACTTCTACTTCATTTTACGTTCTTAAAACACCTTAAAGTGACACTAAAACTCATGACTCACTTATATTTAAGTAACTCATACATAACTTATGTTATAAGCTTACAGGGCCATGAGGCACCTAAAACCCATACTAAACCATTTTCAAGCTATTTACTTGTAATTTTACCTAGGTCAACTATAAAACATTATAAAGAGCTCATAATCGTATAATAACTCACATCACTACTCTTGATGCCTACTATGACCGTGCATGTCAAGGAGTTTTCTATGTTACTTTTCAAGCTATTTAAACATAGATAATAATTAAATATCATAAGAAGTACCTAAGTAGTCATTAGATCTATCTTTTTACATTCAATCTTTCTAATATCAAGACAAAATCAAGAAAGCAACTACACTAACTTTAAGTACGTATAAAGGAGTCAATCAAGTGAATCATACATCAACAAGCCATATATCAACATCCAAGCATCATGATAAACACATATTTGTATAACAACACACATAATCACACCTAAGGCCTACCATGGCCATCAGCTTCAAGTAGTGGCCTATGCCACTTTTCAAGTTAATTAATTGTAAATAAGTATAGATCACATCTAGTTATGCTTAGATTTGCATTCCCCTATTCTATCTTGACAAGATTTAAGTTAAGACAAGTAACTACTAACATAAACCCTAGGCAACCTCACAGAGATAGTAAACAACCACATCAAAATCATGCTTGAAATCAACATAAGGTTGGCTAATCTTGTCATAAACTATCCATATTCAATCATAGAATCCATATAGAACAAGCTTTCATGGATTTAAAAGAACATCCATCATGGAAACACATCAAGAAACTATAGATTTTAAAAACGAAGAAGCTTGAATTTAAACCCCTACCTCTTCAAGGCAAGCTTTCCTTCTTGATTTCTAGCTCTTTGTTTCATTTCTTCTTCTTTTCTTCTCCTTCTTCTTCCTCCCCCTTGCTTGGCTGTGCACCTCCCTTTTCCTTTCTCTCCTCCTTTTCTGTTCTTTCTTTTCTCTTCCTTTCTCTCTTTGGTCGTGGGTTCTAGGATAGTCTAGGGATTTATTTTGTTTTGTCTATGTTATTTAATTTTGTCTTCATGTGCCATCCAATAGAATTAGTGCAGGTTTCCTACTTAGTCATCATGATCTAGTTTTATTTGGATGAAACTAGAAAAGTATTTGATTCCTTCTAGTTTGGTTATTTTAACTAAGTCATGATGACTCATTATTACTTTTTTGTCTTTGTTAGGCAATCCAATTAGATTTAGACACTTGTTAGACTTCAATTATTACACTAATGATGACCCAGTTAGGATAGTTACAACTTGGTTCAATTGGAACCAAATAGTAAGAAACTAGATAAGGTTTCATTTAGTTTCTCTAACCAAGTAATGATTACTTTTTCTAACTAATCATGTGTTGTCAAGTGTCAAGACACCATTGGTCAAGCTCCTAGCCAATTATACATGCTTCAACTTGTCACCATCCTATTGGCCAATTCTTGGCCAATCACATGCTTTCAAGTGTCAAGATCTCATTGGCCAAGATTCTAACTAATTACACTTTTCCAAGCGTCACAATCTTATTGACTATTTCTTGACCAATAGAATGCTTGCACATGTCACAACTAATTGGCCAATTTCCTAGCCAATAATAGGCCTTCATATGTCAACATCTCATTGGCCCATTCTCCTCCAATGATATGCTTTACACATGTCACAACCTAAATGGTTTATTCTAAGCCAATGGAATTCTTACAAGTGGCATTATCTTATTAGCTATTCTATAAGAGTCACTTATTAGCTTATTAGCTTATATGCTATTCTTATTTAATCAAATTTTAAAGTAACTAGAAAGAAATTAGTGGACAAAACGATCGATTTAGCTAATTACTAATCTCTAACTTTTAACTAGACAGAAACATCCTTGTTCATAGATCCAAAATTATCAAATTATCACTGTTTAGTTTTTACTATTCCATTAGGTATTTCAACTGATGTTTAGTTCCCCTACATAGTTTTCAGTGCTCTCTTCAATTTGAGTAGTTATATTTTAATAATAAAATTTTAAAAAAAAGTAAAAAGTAGCAATAATTGTTATATTAACTATTAGAATAATTAGGGCTATGTTTTTTTCTCTAAATTAGGGGTAGATGTTACAATATTGCCATGGTACAGCTTTATTTTCTTTATAGAAAATGAGCCGAGCACCTAAATCGTGATGGAATTCGGACAACTGGAGGGATGTACATAATGGGTTTATGAGTGTTTGCCCTTCATATAGTGAAATGCCAATGGCTTTAGCATAACCATAGATTGTTAACTAGCTAGTGATGCAAGTGATAGGATTTGAGTAGTTATATACTTGACCTTCTTGATCTTATGGATATAATGATTCCCCAACCATGTTCACACAATCATTATCTTGTTTTGCAGCTTATTTGGATTATTTGCATGTCCATCAAGTCTTGGAGAACTTGTGTAAACTCAAAACAATCTTCAATGGAATATCCATCTCTACTTTTGTGAAAATCACACCATATCAAATCATCATGCATCTTATTTGGAAGATCAAGATAGGTTGGTATCATCCAAACTCTAGAGAAGGCATAAAAAATCACTTTGCATAGGACTTTTCACATTCCGTTACTATTATCTTGATATTCTCACCCAAGACCTCATCCACTGCATTGACACTTGGACCTCCATGATTAGGCAACAGATTATTACCCACATTCAGAGGTTCTTCTTTGAAGTTTAACCTCTTAGCATTTATCAAGCTTTGCACTTTATACGTTAAGGCTATGCAGTTCTCAATGAAATGGCCAACAGCACCAACATGGTAATCACACTTGGCATTTGGGTTGAGTCCTTTGGGATAGGGAGGTTCCACTGGCTTTAATGGGTAGGGGACTATAAGGGCATTGCAGAAGAAGTGAGATAATAGCTCTATATATAACGTGGGAATATGGTCAAATTGGACAGGCTTTCTGTTTGGGATATTTAGGGTCCTTCTTTGAACAAGATATAGGTTATAAGCCCAAGGTTGAGTCATTTGAGGAGGCTTTGGATTGGGGGTTAGTGACTGGAAAGGAGGACATGCTAGGTAAGGTGCTGGTGCAAGAAAAGTTTGATGGTATGGTGTGTAAGACACCTATAGTGATTGTGGAAGACTAACGGATGGGAAGTTAAGTTGTCCTTGAATATGATCCTTCCCATACCTTGGGTTATATGTCACTGAGGTTATCCTTGAATATGATCATTCCTATGCCTTGGGTTATATGTCACTGCATGTTCTTCACCCTCATTCTTCTTTTCGGGCATTAACCTTTTTGTGCCAGTAGCCCTACTCGAATCATCAATAATTTTATCATTTTTTAATTCCACTTTCTACTCTTTCTCAAATAATCACAATAATATTAAAGTTTGAAGGGACACTCCCAATCATATGGTCATAGAAAGGTGGTTAGATGGTATCAATGAACATTACGACAATTTCTTTATCAAATAAGGGAAGTTCAACTTGAGCAGCCACCTGTCTCCATCGCTGTGTATACTCCTTAAAGGTCTCATTATTTCCTTTTCCCATATTCTGTAGCTACATCCTATCTGGAGCAATGTCAATATTGTATTTATAATGCTTCAGAAAGGCATTAGCCAAATCCTTCAAGCAACGTATATGAGCTCAATCCAAGTGCATGTACCAATTTGAAGCTGCCCTAGTTAAACTATCTTGGAAGAAATGAATCAATAACATATCATCGTGAGCATGAGAGGCCATTTTCCAACAATACATGGTCAAATGGTGTCTGGGACAAGTGGTCTCTTTGTACTTGTCAAAATTAGGTACTTTAAACTTTGGTGGTACGACCAAATTAGGGATAGGACAAAGTTATGAAACATTAATAATGCCATAATTGTTCACCCTTTTAATTGCTCGTAGCCTCTCTTCAAGAAACTCTAGCTTCTCTTTAAGCTTTGGTTCTTCAACTAGAGAATTTGTCACGTATTGACCAGCTAGTTTTGGATTATTCATATGTAGCTGTAGTAGGGGTAAGGTTGCTGCATTGGATGTGTAGGCCCAGCTTCATATGTATTAGTTGCTTTGTGGTAGGTAATGTTTTGCAAATCAAAGGTTATGGGCCCCTATGGGTTGTAATTAGGCATGTTGCCATCTTAGGGAATGGTAATTTGTAGTTGCGATGGATTAGGTGTGAAACCAAAAAGATAGCAATTTTGCAAGTCTAAAGGCATATTGGCTTCTTAGGATTGTGAAGAATTAGTGGGATAGATAGTGAATGGCATCATGCTCCCTTAGGGACCAAGGCCCTATAGTTGCGAAGGGCTTTGCATGTGTGATGGTGTGAAACCAAGTGGGTAAGAAGGTGTGACTTGTTCATCATTATTGCCATCATTCAATAATGCCATAGTTGTTCACCCCTTCTAGGACCTTAGCCATTTGTTCTTTCAATTGATTCGGGTCATTTTGCATTTCTTGTTGAGTTCTTTTTCTTTCTTGTTCATCCATGATTCTTGCTTGAGAGCAAGTTCTATAACAGTGCCACGAAATCAGGTTTCTTGCTTTATCTGCTTTGTTTTTTAAACAAATTAAAAAGAAAGAAAAAGATGTGAATATGCAAAATTGAAATTGTAACTACAGATATGCATGTATGCAAAACATGATTCGATTGTGTAAATAATATTGCCAAAACTCATTCACTCCAACATAAACATCTTAAAGAACCAAATGAGACTGCCTTTACAAAAGGATTCAAAACTACTCCTCTAAAATATATTCAAATAAAGCTTCTCCAAAAAGATTCAGAGGGAGCTCCTCCAAAAAAAGATTCAAAGGGAGCTCCTCCAAAAAGATTCAAGTACAATGTAGGACCCGTATAAAAAAAAAGGTTAGAAGAGAGATTTTTATTTTTACTCAAGGGCTTGTTAGTCTTTTGTAATCCAAATGTATCAAAACCCATTCCTTTTCTTCTCTTCTACGTGACCTGCACATGCAGCATCCCTTCCTTATGTCCACCATTCTTCTTCTCCTCTTCCAGTGTTTCGTGGCCATTTTTCTCTCCATCTCCAGCCAGCCTTGCCTTCTTGCTACCATTCCAGTCTCCTTTCTCATTCTTTCACATTATTGCTCGTTGTTTGGACGTTGACGACACAATAATGATCTGTTTTGGACTGTCCTAACCTTCCTTTTTCCTCTACTCACTCCTTAAGGTAAATCTTAAGGTCTCTAACTCTTTTATTATTTGATATTTAGGAGAGATTAGAATATTTCTTACTCTTAGGGATTTAGGATAGAATTTAGGGCCTAATTTAGGAATTTTTAGGATTTAATGGTGTTTAAACTAATTGAATTCATAGAAATAATTGTTTGATAAGGTCTTTGATAACATCTCCATTTCAAAGGGGAGCTTATTGGAACAAGAAAATATGAGATTTCTTCTATGGTTGTGAGTAGCTAATGTCAATAAATTTCTTGGCCTATTATTGGAAAGTGTTTTAAGATTTTTAAATTAATTATTTTCCTTTGTTTGTAATGTCAATAAATATTCTTGGCCTATTTTTCATTATATTGACCTATCTGTTAACTATCAGAGTTTTTAAAATTTATTTTATTATTATTTTATATTTTTTTAAACATCTTCTAAAATTTATTTTATGTCTATGATAGCTTTAAGAACTCTTAGGACAAGCATTTTCTTTAGGCCCTCATTGTGATGTTGATAGATGGGATAATATGTTTATTTGTGAAGTAGGAAACTATTAAATTGCTAGTACTAGTTCAATAATAAATAATGCTTTGTCTTTGAATGTTTGGTTGATAAATAAATGATAAGAGTTATATTTGTATGATATTCGACATGAATAAATGTTAGTAATTATTGAATTTGTATGTTAGAAGTTTAGTCAGAATTCTACAGTTAACAGTAGTAGTTGCTAGCCTTAGTGCACCTTAATTGGACCCTAGCTAGTAGGGGAGTTACTAATCCCATGTTATGTTTGCTTGGGATTGTAATAAGAAAGAATATTTGATTCTATTTATATGCTAGGAGCAAAGTGTCACAAAATCTAAGAATGTTTAGGAGCCACCTCTTAAATCCTGGGTATTATTTGACATTGTTATTGTTATTATACCGAGAGTAAAGTGCTTCATAAATTGAAAATGTTTGAAGGCCACCTCTTGAGTCTTAAATAAGTAATTTGACTGTGAATGAGATAAAGACTAAGTTCTAACTTAGATTATCTAAAAATTTTGATTTGCTAAAAAGTTTGAAAATCAAAATTTGCATGATTAGAAATTCTGAATGTCAAAATCTATTGTTAATATGGTTATCTTGTATTTATGTTCAGTAATAGTATTATGTCATTTTATACTTGTGAGAAGCTTTAAATCTGAAACTATTTCTTGTTATTATCTCAAAGTGCTTGCAAATCACATGATAAATTTGTATTTTATTTAAATGCAAATAATTTGGATAGTAAGGTAGCTATATGCATTTTTATTGAATATGCCTCGAACTCTTATTATTCATTCACAAAGATTTATTTTACCTTATTAGTAACTATGTTTTATTACATAGTCTCTACTTTAAGAATTCTTTTTTCTTCTCTTTCAAAGATATAAGTGACAAATTTTATTTCAAATTTTCTTTCTTATGTAAAACATTATGCCTTTGCTTGTACCATTTCTAATGCAATAGATTTTAGTTACTGACTGAATTATATAACTCACTCTGTGTTTACTATTTTTTTCCTAGATAACGGGAAAGAGGTCGTGTTTAGTTCAAATCTTCCTCCTAGTAACTGAGTCCTTCATTTGGATGAGCCCGTACATGTCTTACTAGGCTTGTTTAGATTCCCTGATATATGCATATATGCTTTGTAAACAGGGAATATTCATATTTTTTGTGTGTATCTAGAATTGCTCCATTATCCACAAGCAGGATCTACACCTATGTATACATTGTTTTATTACATTTTATTATTACCTATTGAGGTCCCTATATGGTGGACCACATTATATGATTCTATATGATTTATAACTGAGTAAATCTGAAAACAAGATTATGATTGCCTAATGATATGAAATTTATTTGATTTTGAAATTTTTGGTTAGTGTTTTTCTAGTTATAAAATTCTAGAATGTTGAGTTTTTAGGGGAAACTTTGTTCGATTTTCTATAGAAATGTATGCATTTTTGTGATTATGGTGAAAGTCTTCTAAAGGCTTGTTAGGTTGGTTAATCCAATATGTGCGCCGGTCATGGCCCTATATTTGGGTCATGACATAAACTAATCCTTATTGAACATTTTGACTAAATCCTAAAGGAAATTTCCAAGATAATCAAAGTCTTTCTTGACTTCAAGCAAGAACCTTTGGGCTTCACTTGGTGGCATGTTGGTTTTAATCTCATGTGCCTCTCTTGCCCTCTTCCTAGCTCTTTCTATAACTGCTCTAACTTCATTTGTCAAATTGTTGGCTCTCTGCTGTATTTCTTGGTACTATTCTTCATAGTGCAAGCTCGTGTTATACCAATTATTGCTGAACCTCACCCTCTATTAACTACCTCACTACTAGCTTTCAATTATGCCTTCAAACAACTTATATTCATCCGTAGTGATTCATTCCTATCTTGAAGCTTGTTATCTTGCACCTCTTTCTTTACTGTAATCATGTCAAAAATTTGACATTTCTCTCTTAACCTGTTAGCTCAAGATTCATTCCCAGGGACTCTTCTTCTTTCTTTTGCATTACTTCCCCAATCCTGGTTGTAAGTGTGGCTTCTTTCTCCTGAAGTTGTTAACATGCCATTTCATATTGTCCTTGAAGTTGCAGATATGCTATTTCACACTTCTCTTATGCTTCAGCCTAACAATTAGTAGGCACCTTGAACTTGTGGGTAGGCGATTTAGGGCCATGCACTTTAGGAACAACAAAGCCTTTTCCTTTACTAGCTTGCCATAATGGGTATCTTGAGGTAGTAAAACTAGTACATTGACAAGGATTCACATACCGTGGCCTCTTCTAGGCTTCAAATGCTTTTTTTTCTTTTTGTGTAGCTCCTTTGATACTGTAAGCAAAATCAAATTTTGGAAGCCTATGAGTCAATAGGATGAATTGTAGAGACCCAGCCTATCTCCTAACCATAGTTGGTGTATAACTAATTACTCCCTGTAGGCCAATAAATGAAACTCGTGGCATGTCTCCACATTGATATATCGTAGGGATATGAGGCAACCAAAGAGTCCTCCAGACCACTTCTTTCAACTTTAAAAAGTATGATATCCACTAACTCTTCTTTGGTATTAAGGGTGGTCAATTTCCCATGCTAAACTACCAAAGGGGTTTTTGAAGCCTGGGCTATAGATATTACATTCAACTTTTGGGAATCGAAAACAATCCAGAGTTGGTAGGTAACTAAGCATCCAAATAGTGAGCAATTGTGTGCATCCCTATAATTAGCCCTTCTTATGGCACTTCAGGTAATTCAGTGATCTAAAGGAATTGGTTAGGATTGATGGAATTGGGTTAACATGATGTTCTATTTGCTCAAACAGTATTATTACTTGTTCATCCACTTAGCCTTTTAGCATTGGAAAGATCACTAGACCATAAATAGCCAAGGTAAACATGGCAAGTCCACACTAACTATCAATATGACTTTGCACAAATTTCAACAAATAGTCAGCATTTAGATTTTGCCTGTGTTATGTAATTTTCCAACTCATTTGTTTGGACTCTATTAGCTTGGATAATTGCTTCTTCATTTTCGCTCTTGGATTGTGATGAGAAATTTTATCCTTAGGAACAACCTCCATATTGAGTAATTTAGTATATTCTTCAACTGCCGAGACCACTTTGAATTCTTGGAAGGTGAAGCAATAGTAAAAAGGATTCTAGAAATGTAACATAACCTTCATCAACACAAGAATATTGATCGGGGTATGTAGGAGAAGTGTTATGTGTCCATATTTTTTGATGAATTCCTTTTGCTTCTTCATTTGCAGCCATACATTCATCCATAGCTTCAAGTCATTCTGCTCGAAATCTAGTTTGCCTATTCGAGGTAGTTTGATGGTGACTCCTGGTGCTAAACAATCCCTCGTTCTGCTTGTGTTTGCTATGACTTCTACTATCAGTGTTCATCTATCACAACCCCAAATTCAAAAAATGCTTTCCATTTTTCCATGCTCTTAAGACTGTCGGACGATTATATAAGTTTGGCGACATCATTATGCAATTGAGCAGTGGATGCATATGCAAAATGAAACAAAAAGGAAAGATAAGAGTTGGTAACAATGAAAAGGACAGGACCATAAATATAATGAGTTTGTTTATTAAAATGTAATTTGGTCATTCATTCTCAAAAAGAAGATTTAAGAATGGTACTTCATGTCATCCTAGGAAATAAACCTAATAGATGGACTTATTCAACAAATTACACAAATGGTGAAGGTAAATAGAGTTCCTTCATGTGTCCTATGAGAAAGGTTTCCTAGGCTCAACACCCTGTCTTAAAGGATAAGTTCTATAAATCGTGACGGCTCTAAGGTGATGCAAATGAAGTTACGACATTAAAGGATCCGGTCCAAGTCCTAGTTGGTCCAAGGTACGAGAGTTCGGGCAAAGAAATTCAAGGAAGCACTCAACGGGCTGATTCAAGAAATCTGGTCTCAATCAAATTTATAGCCCATTGAGCATAGCCCATGTTTTCAATAAAGAAGCATCAATGTGATTCAAACCCTAACCTAATTGCAACAATAAATCTGTATGATTTGGGGATTAATTGCAACAGCAAATCTACATAATTTGGGGGCTAATTGCAGCAGCAAATCTGCATGTTTGGCAGCAAATCAAGAGGAGGGGAATGATGCAAATGAAGTTACGACATTAAAGGATCCGGTCCAAGTCCCAGTTGGTCTAGGTACGAGAGCTCGGGCAAAGAAATTCAAGGAAGCACTCAACGGGCTGATTCAAGAAATATGGTCTCAATCAAATTTACGGCCCATTAAGCATAGCCCATATTTTCAACAAAGAAGCATCAATGTGATTCAAACCCAACCTAATTGCAGCAGTAAATCTGCATGATTTGGGGAACTAATTGCAGCAGCAAATCTACATGATTTGGGGGCTAATTGCAGTACCAAATCTGAATGTTTGGCACCAAATCTGCTAATTGCAGTATAAATATGAAGAAACAACATGCAGATTTGCTACTGCAATTAGCCCCAAATCATGTAGATTTGCTGCTGTAATTAGTCCCCAAATCATGCAGATTTACTGCTACAATTAGGTTGGGTTTGAATCACATTGATGTTTCTTTGTTGAAAACATGGGCTATGCTCAATGAGCCATAAATTTGATTGAGACCAGATTTCTTGAATTAGCCCGTTGAGTGCTTCCTTGAATTTATTTGCCCAAACTCTCGTACCTGGACCAACTGGGACTTGGATCGGATCCTTTAATGTCGTAACTTCATTTGCATCATTTCCCTCCTCTTGATTTGTTGCCAAACATGCAGATTTGCTGCTGCAATTAGCCCCAAAATCATGTAGATTTGCTGCTGCAATTAGTCCCCAAATCATGCATATTTACTGTTGCAATTAGGTTGGATTTGAATCACATTGATGCTTCTTTTTGTTGAAAACATGGGCTATGCTCAATGGGCCATAAATTTGATTGATATCAGATTTCTTGAATCAGCCCGTTGAGTGCTTCCTTGATTTTCTTTGCCCGAGCTCTCGTACCTGGACCAACTGGGACTTGGACCGGATCCTTTAATGTCGGAACTTCATTTGCATCATTAGATACTTTCCTTTATTTGTTAGGGTTGATTGATTTAATTCAGATACTTTCCTTTATTTGTTAGGGCTTGATTGATTCAATCAGATATTTTCCTTTGTTTGTTAGGGCTGATTGATTTAATCAGGTATTTTCCTCTGTTTGCTAGGGGTGTTGATTCAATCAGATACTTTCCTTTATTTGTTAGGGCTGATTGATTTAATCAGATACTTTCCTTTATTTGTAGATACTTTCCTTTATTGTAATAAGTCTATTTAAAGGTGTACATGAATGAAAAGAAACAACACAGTTTTATTCACAAAAATTGAGAGTTTCTTTTTGGTTCTTTGAAGAACTATTCGAACTTATCGGAATGATTCCATGGCGTTCACAATTCGACTTATCAAATGGAATTTCCATCACCGTTTGTGGCGTCTTCAACATACTAAGTATCTTACCTCTGCATAGGTAACGGGTCGAGGTTTTTCCATCCAAAAATCTGATTGTAGACGGTCGTGGTACTTTAGTTGTTGACGGGTCTCGTTATTCTTGGTGAGGTTTGCATCATAAGGTCATTCTAAATAGTGATGGCATGAATTGTATAACCCCTCTATTGATTAAAGGTTCCCAAATTACCCCTACTGTCGCCAACATTTTAGCTAGCAAGGTTCCCAATCCTTACCCATGATAGGTTTTAAGCGGAGAGGGTTCAATTTGAGTGAAGGAGTTTTGCGAGCCTATACAGAGACCGAAGGTCTCTTAAGACAAGTTATCACTATTTTGCCCTCCGTCTAAGCCTAAAAGGTTTTAAGCTCGAGTGTAGAGCTTGTGCGTGCAATGCAATGCACAATGTGTGAAAGGTAGCATACAAAGCAATCTGTTCACAATCTAAGATCATAATGCTTATGAAGAAAGCAAAACACATTGATATATATGGGCAAAAAGTAAAGTAAAAAAAAATAAGGATCAATATATTAAAGAAGCCTATAACAAGTGGTTAAATCACGACTTAATCCACTAGTATCCCTAATGGAGTTGCCAAGTTGTCGCAACGTCCCTTACAGGGATGCGATGCGAAGCGGCAAAAACTCCTTTGGAAAATTAAAAATGATGATGCTATAGGATGATGAATGATATGCAATGGATGCAAGAGATGGAGTCGCCACCAATCATTTCTTCCATTAAAATGGAATGGTACGATTGCATGCCAAAAAGAAAAGGTCTATGTTTTAAGGTTAGGTTGGGGGATTGATTAGAGTAGGGAAAGTGTTAGCACCTTTACATCATTCATTCTAAGAATAGTTACCTGTTTAATGTAATGTTATTCGATAAATGAATCCTTTATTAATAGAAAAAGATATTTAAATGTATATTCTTTTATTTTTATTTTAACATGTCCCATTTTGTCAAGCATAATATTAAAAGAGGTAAATGACTATAACAAGAAAAAAGGTGGCTAATTAGTAGCCATTATTGTGCGGAACAAATCATAAACCTATCACACATTATGTGAAGGTGGTGAACTAAAAATTATTTTTAAGAAAATATTTTTAAACAAAATAAATGATTTTTCTAAAAATGAATTTCACAAAAAAGATTTTTGAGTGGTCAAATAAATTTTAATTTACCACCTTCACAAAGTCAAGGTTATGTGAATTTACTCACATTTATTTAGTATTACCATTATATATTTTTAAAGAAACTAGTTATTTGTTTAAATGAGGAAGTTAGACCTCACTAGCACATCTAGCAAAACCTAATATTAATAAGCTCGAGATATTAAAAAGAGTTCATTTGATTGTTACTCCAATCCTCTCTTAATTTTCCTTCGTCGGCAAAATTTTTATTTGCGTGAAATGAAAAAACATGCATGCATTCATTAAATTAAATGAAATAATGATTCATTAATATACGAGAAAAGATTTTTTTTTTATTGAAATCTATCTGAAGCCCTTGCTAGTACTTCTGGCCAAACCAGAGATAGTACTCTGCACATTCAGAAAGTCAAAGCATCATTGTTACTACAACTAACTTTGATTATTTCATCGTCAGAAATCTTAACCCGCTAATGATAAACACCTGCAAAAGTTAAATATGGTAAAAAGTAAATACAAGAAAATAAAGTAAACGGTTGATCAATGATCAACGTACACTAAGTTAAATGTTTAAACTAATTTTATTAATTCATCAAACAAACAAGCTTAATGGTTATCATTTTATTTTATTTATTTTTTAAGAAGTATAAATAAAAAAAATTCAAAGCAGTACATAAGGGCAACCTAAAAAATACACACAAACAAAGATGAGCGTCGACCCAAGAAGAGACTAACAACATAAGAATATTTTTTTAAAAAAATGAATGAGAGCAAGTTGGCCTAAACTGAGATATTAGCACTAAACATGGCATATAATAAGATAAAATAAAAGGAACTAACAATTCTTTTAACTTTTATTTAAATTAGAAAGAAAAATCAAACTTAAAAAGAGCTTCAAGGAAGAGGAAACTTAGAATGGGACCATTATTTTTTTATCACATATAAACAAAAAAAAAAAAGAAGCTTCTAGTTACGGTCAACAACAAATGGTAGAATAAAATAATAGTAAAAGAACTAAAAGAGTATTAGAAGCCTAGTGTGTCACATTGGGAGTAGAAATTGGTTGTTGTCTTCATACAAAGAAAGTTGCTTTCCAAAAATGAAAACAAAGCACCTCTTTCTCTCCCTCCCAACCTTAAGATTCGGGCCACCAAAAAGGAGGAATCTCTTCCAAGCTCTCAAATTTCAAGCTTTTATATAATCACAAAAATTAGATACAAAAGGTGAAAATTAAATTCTTATCTCTTTGTTTCCTTTATTATTTTTCTTCTCCTCTAACTTTGGACTTCAGAACGAAAAATGGGATTTATTTACTTGGTTTGCTATTTGATATCTTGCAGTCTTAGAAAATAAGAAAAATAATGGCAAAAAAAGAACGAAGTATAGAGCTCTTATACTTGTAAGCCTAAAGTTTGTTGGCGAAGAAAGCTTGGTAGTCTGGGAAGCTAGAGAAAACAGGGAGCTTTTTTCAACGAAGAGTAGGGAGAATTGGCTTTCTATATTTTTCTCTAAGGCATCTTTTCTTAGCTTCTCTAAAAATGGATGGAGTGCTTTGATTCTTTTCGACTCCTCTTTGTGTTTTCCTTGCAATCTCTTTGATCTCCTCTCCCTTGATGATTTTTGGCTCTTGTGCCCGTTCCTTGTTGGTTCTGTGTGGCTTAATAGGCAGGGTACATTGTCATTTTGGTGTTAATCCTAAACTTTTTTTTTTTTTATGGATTGTAGGAGATTCCCTTGAATTCGATGCAAGAAGGAGTTCGCTTCCCAGCATTAGAGATTGTAATCCCTGTTTGACTTTTTTTATCCCCTTTGCTTTTCACTTTTATGACAATTAATCTGCATTATTATCTTCCTTCATCAGAGACAGCATAGCTAAAAGGGTGTAATGATTTAATTAAATTTGTCTTTTTCTGCATAAATGAGTCAGCCCCCTTCCCAAATGCCTCTGATGAGCCATCTTTTTTATTGTATTTTTATTTTTTTATTTCACTTTATTATTATTATTATTATTATTATTATTTAAGGTTTGAGTTTGGGTTTGGGCCCAAAGATAATGTGATATAAGATCCAAAAATTTCAAGATAAATTTGGGTAACAACAATCATGAACATTGAGTTAGCAAGATTTGCTTGCCTTAGACTTAATCCTCCAACAGCTTTGGTTGACAAACTTTATTCCAACTAACCATAAATGAACCTTTCTCCTATGCTGAGAAGAGCCCTAAAAGAGGCTCTTATATTTTCTATCAAGCTCCTCACACACCTAAACAAGGAATAGAGTGGTTTGCATTACATAATTAGGAAGAGAAGCCAAAACTGACCCTGTTAAGGTTAGTCTACCCACTAACGAAAGGGAAAAAGCCTTCCAATTGCTAAGACGAAGGTTGACTTTATCCAAGATATATTGGAAATGGGTTTTAAAAGATTTGTCGTGAAAAATAGAAACACCCAAATACTTACCAATATATGTAATCCTAGTGCTTCACTAAACTCCTGCATCCTATTATTATTCACATTTTTACAGAACGAAACCTTGATCTTTTCATTATTCACCTTTTGACCTAAGCTATGGCACAAGATATCAAGATAACTTTTAATGACTTTCACTTGGTCAAGAGAAGCCTTTGAGAAGAGGATAAAATCATCTACAAAGCACAAGTGTGAAATATGAGGTCCATTTTTAGACAAAAAAAAGAGGTTTCCAAAAACCATGATCCACAGTAAGGCTATGAGTTAAGAAAGCCTCTTTGGACACAAAACAAAATAATAAGGGGACGGGGGGTCACCTTGACAAATACCTTTACTAGGAATCATTAGTACAATCACCATTCCAAATAAGCTTCATCGTAGGAGCTCTGCTAAATTATTAGGAGCTCTACTAAATTATTAGTACAATCACCATTCCAAAGACAATGTCATATGAACTTTACTAAATTATTAGGAAGGCCAACATCTACTAAACTCTCTCTTACAATCACCCAATAAAGATAGTTATAGGCTTCCTCCAAATCAATCTTAATCATCATAAAACGTTTCCTCTTTTTCTTCAAATGCTTGGAATGGATGGCTTCTTGTGCAATAATAATATTGTTGGAACTATGTCTTCCTAGAACAAAGCTACATTGTGTAGGTGCAACCAACTTACCCATAAAACCTTTTAAATGATTAGCAATGATTTTGGTAATAACTTTATAAGAAACATTCCAAACACTAATGGGTCAAAATTACTTAATATTCAAACGAGCATCCACTTTAGAAATCAAAGTAATGAGAGTTTGATTTATATCTTGGATCAGAGAAGGATTTGTGGAAATCTATTGAACCAGCTCAATAAGAGAATAACCGATTACTTCCCATTAACTTTGATAAGAAAAAAAAGATTAGCAACGATTTTTTATGTACTTTAGTGGCAGTATTAGTCCCCACAACAGGATTTTGTCGCGGTTCCAAAATTGTCGCAGTTAGAATCGACAAGAAACACTTAGTGGCGGTTCTATATAACTACCAATATAACTGCCACTATATTAGAATAAGTGAGACATTGTTCCCTCTTCATATAGTGGCAGTGTATCAAAATGGGTGATGCTGTTCCTCTTCAATTAGTGGTGGTTAAAACCGCCACTAAGTGATTTATAATGGTAGCGGTTATAACCGCCACTATATTAGAATGAGTGATGTTGTTCCTCTTCAATTCGTGGCGATTAAAACAGCCACTATATTAGAATGAGTGATGTTGTTCCTCTTCAATTTGTGGCTATTAAAACAGCCACTAAATGATTTATCTGTTTTGTTCACTATTTTGGTGGCAACCGCCACTATATCATTTTGCAATTCAACATTTAGCGGCAGTTAAAAACACCAGTATATAGCTTTTGCTTTTTTAATAATAACAATAGTGACAGTTAAAATCGCCACTATTTTCATTTTACCAAATCCAAATTTTATTAATTTTTTCCTTCTTTCCTTTATATAATTAGTTACATTTCACTGGCAACATACATTTCTTTCATCCGTTGATCCTAAAATCCTTTTATTTTCAAACTATGAAAATAAGAATTTTAAAAATAAAATCACCAAAACATGCATTTATATAACATAGAAATGCATAATAAGCATTAATTAATTTTAAATATAAGTTTAGTTTGAAAGTACCAGTAAAATGAGCAAACAAGTCACTACATGTTTAAAGGTCACTTAAATTAGTCTTACAATCATCCTTCATTACATAACATAAACCTAACATTAAATATAATATTAACTCTACCAAAGTTCATGACTTGCTGAAGAGGACTATCTTGGCATAGAAAAAGAGACTTGATCTTCACTTCCCTCATCCGGTATCCGCAAACAAAGTATTAGAAACCATTATTAATAATAACTCTAATTAATGGCATTTATATGTTGGTTCAAACCTCTATCATCTGTTAGGTAGAAGAACTCTTTAATATTATATGATTGGAAATTGGTACCACCAATAGTAAGAATATAGAATAAAGAAATGAAGTGGTGTGGTGCTTGCAATATGTAGCCCATTACTAAGTATTTCTACCATGTATTTCTACAAAGGAGAAGGAAATATGCCCTGTTTTGAATAAATTTCAAACAAGTTAGGTGACAATTAGATATTATGGCATTTGATGGTCCTTCTGAATGAATTTTATTCTAAAATTTTTATGCAATAATCCTAAGATATAGAAGAGAGTACATGCAACATTTCATGGTAAACAGATATGTATAAGTGGGCTAATAAATTCTTACAAGTTGCAACACAAATGGTAATTTCTGCAGAAACTCAGAATTTTCACACTCTTTAAATGCTCCCAGCAAAGACTCGAAATCATGTTGTTTTTTTGCAGAATAAAGCTCTTCTCTAATAGCAAAGTGACATGAGCTTTTATAAATTGAGCTTTTATAAATTTAAACTTTTATAACTGAAAATAAAAATTAGAATTTGTTACATAATTAATTGATTTCAACCTCAGAGCAAGTTACCCAAGAAGTTATTAAGAAGTTCAACTCAACAAATTTATCTGTTGAAACACTAATCTATTAATGAAATGATGAATGGGTAGAAACAATCCACTAAAGGTACTAGATGTATACAGAATTGAATTCATAAACATATCATTTGAAGGGAAAAGAAATTAAATATCTTATCCAGTTTCAGTTAATCTCAAGAATTATCCAGGTGCTTTTTTTTAAAAAAAAAAAATAAGAAGTGAAACTTTCTAAATCCTCATTAGTGAATATCTTGTCTTATATATCTGAAATGCCTCCATCAAATTATATATAACATAAACCTAAACCTCTATAAAAACTAAAAAGTTTGAAGTTACCTAAACCTATCTAGAAAAGAATAATACTCATATACATAATTGTGTATGCACATCTGTACATGAATAGGCACATTATGCATGTCCTTTTCCAATTTCACATCCGAATAGCTAAAGGAAACAAAACCACCATCATATTTAATAACTAGCCCATAAAGCAGCTACTTCTGCATCACTTTCATTTTGTGTCAGCCACTTTTTACTTCCCTGTTGAAAGAGGAAAGGATCACAGAAACCCTTAGTTTTGAGAGAATGAGTCAGTGAAATTATACTGTCCTCTGTATCGGATTTTATAATACTTGTGTACAATAGAAAAGGAAATGATCCTAATTGATTATTTACATATTCTGACAATCCTAATTGATTCTAACGGATTCTTTACATATTCTGATAATCCTAATTGATTCTAACACTCCCCCTCAAGCTGGAGCATATAAATCATATGCACCAAGCTTGTTACAAATATAACTAATTCGAGAACCTCTTAGAGACTTTGTGAATACATCTGCTAATTGATCATTTGAATTGGCAAAGTTAGTGACGATGCATCCAGATAAAATCTTTTCTCGGATAAAGTGGCAGTCCACTTCTATATGTTTGGTCCTTTCATGAAATATTGGATTTGAGAGGCAATGTGCAGAGCTGCTTGATTATCACAAATCAGTTGCATTTGCTTAACATCTCCAAATTTTAACTCTTGAAGCAATTGTTTTAGCCATATAAGTTCACATGTTGCCAATGCCATAGCTCGATATTCTGCTTCTGCACTTGACCTTGCAACAATATCTTGTTTCTTACTTTTCCAAGATACCAAGTTGCCTCCAATCATTACGCAATAACCTGTGGTAGAACGTCTATCTGAGGGAGAGCCAGCCCAATCTACATCTGTGAAACCAATGATCTGGGTATGTCCTTTGTCTTCATAGAGAAGGCCTTGACCTGGTGTTCCTTTGATATACTTGAGTATTCTGATCGCAGCATCCCAATGACTATCACAAGGAGCTTGTAGAAATTGACTAACTACACTTACAGTAAAGGAGATGTCTGGTCGAGTGATGGTAAGGTAGTTTAGTTTACCAACAAGTCTTCGATATCTTCCTGGATCCGACAAGGGCTCCCCCTGTCCTGGTAGAAGCTTGATGTTTGGATCCATAGGAGTATCTACAGGTCGACAATCTGTCATGCCAATTTTTCTCTAAAATATCAAGGGCATACTTTCTTTGAGAAATAGCAACACCAGTAGAGGATTGAGCGACCTCAATACTAAGAAAATATTTAAGGGGACCTAAGTCCTTGGTCTGAAAATGACAAAAGAGGTGTTGTTTTAGTTGATTGATATCGTCTTGATCGTCACCTGTGATGACAATATCATCTACATATACCACTAGAAAGATACTCTGATGTTGAGGAGAATGGCGGTAAAAAACAAAATGATCTGCCTCACTGCGAATCAAGCCAAATTGCTGAATGACTGTACTGAACCGTCCAAACCAAGCCCGCGGAGACTGCTTCAACCATATAAATGGAACGACGTAAACGACAAACTAATCCGGACTCCCCCTGAGCAATAAAACCAGGAGGTTGCTCCATGTAAATCTCTTCAGCAAGTTCACCATGTAAGAAGGCATTCTTAATATCAAGTTGGAATAGAGGCCAATGTCGCATGGCAGCCATGGATAGAAGAAGCCGAACAGAAGCAATTTTGGCAACAGGTGAGAATGTATCACCGTAGTCTAAACCATATATCTGAGTATATCCCTTGGCTACTAGGTGAGCTTTCAAACGGTCAATCTGTTCATCAGGGCCAACTTTCACAGCATACACCCATCGACACCCAACTATGGACTTACCCTTAGGTAACGGAACTAACTCCCAAGTGTCACTAGAGTGTAAAGGCTTGCATTTCATCGACCATAGCTTGTCGCCGCCCCTGATGGGATAGTGCCTTCACCTGTAGTCTTAGGAATGGAAACAGAGGACAAGGAGGTGACAAAAGAAAAATATGGAGAGGACAAACGGTGATAGCTTAAAAAGGTATAAATAGGATAAGGATTACGAGTAGAACGAATACCTTTGCGAATGGCAACTGGCGGACTAGCGGGAGGCAGGACCTGGAGCGGTAAAGGTGCTAGGTCAGGGCTAGAGTCCACCGGTACCACCATGGAAGTATCTTGAAGTGGAGGAGAAGAAGTGGCTTCAGTAGGAGGTCCAAGTAAAGGAACAGGAAGAACATCAGACACTGAAGAACGCTCAGCAGGAGAAGAGGAGAAAAAATGGTGACTCCTCAAAGAAGGTGACATTCAGCTGAGGTGATATATCGGTTACTGTCTGGGTGAAAAGCACCTAGTATCCTTTCTGTAGACGGAGAATAGCCGAGAAAGACACACTTAAGGGATTTTGCTTGAAGTTTGTCCTGTCCAGGGGTTAGATTATGAACAAAACAAGTGCATCCAAAAACACGAGGTGGAATAGAATACAATGGTTGAGACGGAAAACAGAATAGATGAAGGAATTTGATTATTTAAAACAGAGGAAGGCATGCGATTAAATCAAATAGCAAGCAGTGAGAACAGCATCACCCCAAAATCGGAGAGGGACATGATTATGAATAAGTAAAGTTCGTGCTGTTTCAATGAGATGACGATTCTTACGCTCAGCAATACCATTTTGTTGTGGAGTGTGAGCACAAGAGGACTGGTGAAGAATACCCTGTGAAGCCATAAAAGAGGTAAAAGAAGAAGAAAAATATTCACGAGCATTATCACTACGTAAAATGCGAATAGAAGTATTAAATTGATTGCGAATTTCAGCACAGAAAGATTGAAAAACAGAAAAGATCTCAGCACGACTCTTTATTAAAAATAACCAAGTGCATCGGGAAAAAGTCATCAATAAAAAGGTTACAAAATACTGATATCCCATAGTTGTGGGAACACAGACTAGGACCCCAAACATCCGTATGCACTAAATCAAAAGGGGACACAGCCCGATTATTGACACTTTTTGGGAAACGAAGTGCGAACATGTTTCCCAAGTTGACACGACTCACAATCTAAAGATGATAAAGACGACAATGTAGGAACCATGCGGTGAAGTTTGGAGATACTAGGATGACCAAGGCGACTGTGGAGGAGAGAAGGAGAAACAGTAGAAGTAAAGGCAGCAGGTGATGAAGGTATGGTAAGATGGTAAAGCCCGTGAGACTCACGCCCTTTCGCCAATCATCCGTCCCTGTATCCCGGTCCTGCACATGAACAGAATTATTGAGTGAAAGTAACAAAACAATGAAGAGAGCTGGTTAATTTACTGATAGAGATAAGATTGAAAGGATAAACCCGGAACATAAAGGATAGAATCAAGAGTTAGAGAGGGTAGAGGACAAATTTCACCAAAACCTTTTAGCCATAGTTTTAGAACCATTGGCTAAAGTAACCATAGGGAGGGAAGTTGAATGACAAAGATGAGAGAAAAGACTAATGTTACCAGATATGTGATCAGAGGCACCAGAATCCAAAAATCCATGGGCCAAGAGAAGAATGGGTGAGGCAATCAACAGAATTACCAGTCAGAGAAGCGGAGGCAGAGGTCGATGACTGAGCAGCCTGATACGCTAGATAACCCTCATAGGCAGCAGTTGGGATAGTGACAGTGGGCACGTCCGAAAAGAGTCAGATGCCCGAAATAAAAGAGTCTGACTGAGCAATATTAGCTGTGCGAGGAGGTTTCCCATGAAGTTTGAAGCAACGTTCACGAGTGTGGCCAAGCTTGTGGCAATAAGTGCACTGTGGACGTTGACCTTTGCCACAACCATGAGACCCAGAACTGGCAGCAGCAATGGTGGATGAAGAAGCTAGAACAGAGGAGTCACCAATAGGTGCAGCTGAAGCAGGGATAGACTGAGTAACTCGAAGTAGCCGAGAAAAGAACATCCTCCATAGAGGGAATAGAAGCACTAGCCAACAATTGTTGGCGAACAGAGTCGAGGTCAGGAGGCAAACCAGCCAATGTGAGAAGCATGAACAACTTGTCATAATTGGTCTCTTGCTTGGCAATATCAGCAGTGATAGGGAGAAGTTCAGTAAACTTGGTACGAACACTCTGAATGTGACCCAAATAGCTGGACATTGATTGATCTTGATTGCGAATATTAAGCATATCAGAAATAACACCATAGAAGCGCTAAATATCATTAGTGTACAGCAATTTCGCTTTAGTCCACACCTCATGACAAGTCTGATACGGTCGAAAAAGAGGAAGAATCTCACGATCAATGTTATTCCAAAGGAGACTACAAAGTTGAGCATCAATTGCCTCCCAAGTGTATCTCGATCAGCCGCAGGAATATCAGATGCTTTCTTTGTGAGATGATCAGAAAATCTTTGACCTTTAAACTAGAGTTCAATTGCTGGAGCCCAATGCAGATAGTTGGAACCATTAAGTGGTTCAGTAGTGATGATGGAAGAGTCCGGTATTACAGAACTGAAAAATACTCGACTTTCCAGTGAAGTAAGGAGTACCTAGAGGTGGACATGATGGGCACAGAACTGCAAGAAACCCAGAAAACACGAACCTGAGTGGAAAGCGGAAGCCCCAAGAAAAATTACAACGCGGTCGCGGAGGTGGGGAAAGCCAAACACCCACTGGAAGATCACGAACCACGTGGATAGGACTGGATCTGACCGGAAAACACACAGAGAAGTGTTCGGCAGAAACGGCGGCCGGAAAGAGGACCAAACGCGCTTGCACAGCGCACGGAAAATAGGGACCGGACAGATTCCGGTGATCGGCGCGTGGCTGCGCGTCGGAGCTCTGATGACGGCGCGGCCTCTTCGGGGATGGGATGGGTTCGGAGAGACGCACGGCGTGGTCGGGTTGGTTGCCGGAGAAAAACACACCTCAGATGCACAGATCTGAGATGGAAACCGCAAGGAAGAGAGAGAAAACTGGTGGGAAGAGAGAGAAAAAAAATAAGGCTGATGGCGCGAAAGCGGAAAAAAAAAAAATTTTAGGTTTCTGTCCCTAGGCTCTGGATACCATGTTGAAAGAGGAAGGATCACAAAAACCCTTAGTTTTGAGAGAATGAGTCAGTGAAATTACACTGCCCTCTATATCGGATTTTATAATACTTGTGTACAATAGAAAAGGAAATGATCCTAATTGATTATTTACATATTCTGACAATCCTAATTGATTCTAACGGATTCTTTACATATTCTGATAATCCTAATTGATTCTAACATTCCCAAACACCAAAATAGATCAATAGATACTATACCCCATAAATTTTAAAAAACAGAAAAGGAGATAGATGCAAAAACTCACAGATGCCAATAAAATAATGCATAACCTCATGATTAAGCTAGAATGTCCCTCAAGTCTAGAGGCTAGCTAGCTTATGGCATAGGATTTAACTGAAATTAACATATATAATCCACCATTCTATTAGCCTAAGAGGGTTTCAAGTTTCCATTTGATAATTAAAAATATATAGCAGTAGTGTTATTAATACTCCTAATCCACAACTTAATATACATGAAGTACAAAGAAACAAAGAGAAAACATTTAGCATTCTTTGAATCTTCAAAAACTAATACATGAGAATATAATTTGCAAAGAAAAATTAGAAACAATATACAAAGTTGATCAAAAATACCCTGTGAATGCACCATTGCACTTCCATAACACATTGAATAAAGAGACTATTACATTTTGCTTTAGTTCCTATATTTTATAAAGCCCCTTCAATCTATGCTTAAGATACTCTAGTCAATCAAGTCAAAATTAGACAGGTAGCCGAATGCCCAAATACTTAACAATTTCAACTGCATCTCCTTTATCAAATCTTGCATCAGGTTGGAAGCACTATGAAGTGAAGAAATTTGACCCAAGAATTATATTCTCATAAAAAGTAGTTCATTTAATTTGGCTTGGTCTTAGCCAATTTATTAGTGGTAGATTCACTTAAAAGTTTTTTCCTTTAAAGAATTTGTTTAATTGAGAGATGGTTGACTTGTGAATAAGGACTCTATGGATTGATATGCTTCAACCTAAACAGAATGTCGTGTATGGCTTAGATCACTAATTTCAACATATGTATAGATGGAAGAGTAGATAAACTATGTCAATCCCAGGACGTCCATACCTGATATTTCAGGATAGGGATCAATGTGGGACGATTTTCTGAAAGAGATATGATATAGTTCTATCTATCACTACATAAAAAAGCCAAGAATAGATTAGGAATCGGTATTGATAGTCAAAATGTTCAACAAATAAAAAAATGGAACTAACCAAAAATAGAACCTTGCGATGTTGAGTGCCTTGCAATCTACTTTGGAGGTTGAAGAAAAGAGTTAGAAGCCAAACGAACTTGAACGACAAAATGGAATCAAACTTGTGAAGAAGGAAAACAACGATAAAATGAATTGAAACTGGCAGAGAAATAGAGAGATGTGTTAAAACCACAATGTTCAACTTGAACGATGTAGAGAAATAGAGAAATAAAAAGAGAAAAAGAAAGAGGAAACAAAATCAAACCCAAATGAAGTGGCAGTTGCATAAGCCCTAATGAAAGGAACAAGCCCTAACGATGCAAAGCAAGCGGCAATGGCAACGACATCTATTCCATCCTCATTCCAAAAGCAATGTGGCGCGAGGGTTTGGTTTGGGCAGTTTGAAGCGCGAGAGGAATTGGGGAAATAGAGGGTTAGTTTGGGAAGGGAAATTGGGGAAAACACTAAACAGGTAACTACTACCCGCTAAAAACAAAAAAACACCGTTGAAAATTTAACTTAACTACGGGTATCGGAAACGTCGACAAAGACTAATTGGTGACGGTTTTAGTAAATCGCCACAGAAAAACCGCCAATAAAGAATGGTTTTTTTTTTTGTAGCGTGTTCTAGCAATGCCATCTAGCCTATTAATTAACAAATTATTTCATTTAAAAATATTACCAAACACATTTCTATTCCAATTAATGACTACCTCAGTAAAATTGAAAATATTAGAATCACAGCTAACATTTGCAAACTAGTTAGCCTCAACTAGTTGCCCAAAATCATTATAAGAGATCCAAGAAACCTAGAATCGAGAAGGACATTTACCTCTAGAAGAACAAGCTTGCTGACAAAATTTTAACCATAAAGGGGTATGGTCTGATTTAAAATGAAGGAGGTGAATGATAGAAGCTTCCTCAAACTTTATTCTCCATTCTTCATTAACAACTGCCATGTCTAGCTGTTTTCTAAGGTTCCCATGTTTTCAAGTGAAAGGATAACCTTTGAAGACCATATCAAAAAGGTTGCAATCTTCAAGACATCTATGAAAATCCAAATTCATAGCATTTCTATTATTAGCAGTACTTTAGTGACTTCAAAGTTCAGGAGAATAAAATTGAAATCTCCAAGAATACACGAAGAACCATTGATTGAATGAGAAATCTCGCTCAAACCTTCCCACAGTTCCTACCTTGATTGAGCATGAGAATTTCCATAACCAGTCGTAATAAACCAGGGGTCTCCATTATTATATTGAACAACCAAGTGAATAAATTGACTATGAAATGGATAACTTACATTCTCCGGAAATTAGTATCACACAAGCACTAGATACCACTTGCATGGCCATGAGCATTACTGACAAAGGAACCATCAAAACCCATTCTATTAATAACTTGTTGATGCTTGAGGCGACTAATATGAGTTTCAAGCAGAAAAATCATATGTGCTTGATAATGTACTCTCAAATCTTTGACTAGACCTAAACAACCATGAGCTCCTACCCTCTACAATTCCATGCAATAATATTCAACATTATAACAAATAATATGAAGAAGTCCTAAGTACCTACTATAGCATGGGAATGTCCCCATTGTCATGATCCATGGCCAAAGTAGGCTGACTAGCTGACTTAACATGGGTATTATTAAAAGTATTTAGAATTTTGCCTCCTTCTACAAGATCAGGAGGTTTAGGACAAATGAGGTATTGGGACATTATAGCTCGTCCCCTACGGAACTTGGCCAACTCTTCAAAATTGTCCACTGCTGCCATTTCAAGAACTTCCTTACAACATTGAGCATCCTCGAACTTTTGTATTCTTCATGTTATATTATGCTAAACATTTGTCAAAAGGCACGATCTCTTTATCAGGAACTTGAGTGTTATGGTACATGTTATCCAGATGATCAAACAGCAGGCTTAGATATATCATCCTTCATACCCTTTTTCCTATGATGGATGTTCATAAGACCACCTTATATCAATTTTTGGGCTTGGGTTGTGGAACACTTCTAGTGTTCTTACCTCCTTTCGGGAGTATGCGCCTTGTGAACACCATATTTTATCAGGGCTACTACTGTTAAAAACATAAATAAAATGTAGAATAAATAAAAAATAATGAAAAATTACTAAATTTGCAAAAAAATAAAATATGGTAAAAAATTATTATTTTTAATTTATTTATGAATTCAGAGCTCAATTTACCCAATTGTCCAATTTTGCTCTTAGCCCAATATGAATTTGACCCAAAAATCCCAAAACCCAAATAAAAAAAAAACAAAATACAAGCACCAAAAACCAAAAAAAGGCAAGAGAGTGAAAAACAAAATTCCTAACTTCCTTTGCTTTCCCTCTCTTACGATTCACTCTCTTTTCAATGCTATTCAACGACAACAATGCTGATAGCTCTCACCTTTGCTCTCCACTTCTCACTTCCATCCACAATTCTACCTCATGTACGTTTTGGCCTCACCTCCACACACTTCGGCACCCTAACATAGGGCTTATCACACACCCTCTCTTTTCTCTATTACACACTCACATTTTGGGGGGTCACTAGCACAAAAGGGATTTTGGTTATGAGAAGAGAGGAAGAGAGCATGCATGGATCTCTTTTTTTTTTTATACAACACCCAAAAGGCAAAGAGGGAGTAAAAAAGAGAGGTAGCATGAGAAGAAGGGACGGTTCTATACAATGAAGAAGGTAAAGAGAGGAGAAGAGGGAGTTTGAATAGGCATTGTAGAACGAAGAAAAGGAATAGAGAAGGGAAATGAAACAATAGAGGGAAGATACAGAGCTTCTTTGGAAACTTTCCTTTTCTATCTCTAGCGAAGGTAAATCCCCCACATTTTCTGGAAATGTCACGTTACTTCTATGGATCTGCTTGTTATGGCTAATTGAATTTACGAGGATTTCTAGGCATGTCTTTGCTACAACACTCACTTCAGCTTGGCCTAACACTTAAAGATCTTCGAGCCACACACAGTTTTCTCTCTTCATCGTACCTGAACACAACCCATTACCTCTTCACCCATAGAAACTATAGCACAGCACCAAGCATCTATCATTCATGGCCAATATTGCAACTCCTTGTCGTATTACACAACAACACTTGCATCGTTGCATAGAGCACATCACAACACCTCACTTACTCACGGTTTCACCTGTAAACATAAATTTATGTCCTTTACATTATGGTCTATCATACTAGAACACAATTAGGATCTTGGAATTCAAATTTTTTCACATACATAAGAATTAAATTAAAATATGAATACTGACCTTTATCTATAATGCGGAATGAACTTCAGATCTAAAACTTTCTTGGCTGTTGAATCTTTATCGGTCCCTTCCGCTTTCATACTTACGCTTTTCTCTTTCTGATGAAAATAAACTCTTGGCGTATCCTTATGGGTAAAGACTGAATATATATAGGGGTTTAATTTGAAATTCAAAACCATCAGATAGCATCATCAGTTATCGGTTTCTTTCAAATTTCAAAATCATCAGTTATCACTAGGATAACATCCTACAACCATCAGGTAACTGCTCCCATCAAGCAATTACTTAATTATCCTTTTCATAACTTCCCTTAACTTACAACTAAATTTACCTTTTAGCCCTTTAATATGTTTTAATTAAATCACACTTAATTCCCATTAAACATGAGACACATTTCTGACATCACCTTCACCGGCACCCATTTCACAGCACTCACTCTCACCCACATACACCTATGACAGCCCACTTCTATGCTTGCACACACTCCTTATGACACCCAAAACAGAGCATCAAGCTGCTTCATATACTCAGCACCATAGCTTTATTCACACCACTTACCTTTTCACCGCACAATCACTACCACATGCCCCAAATTTCTCCACAACATAGCATATTTCACTACCACACCAAGCATCTCATACCCCTATTTTAGGAAGCCAAAACAGAGCACCAAACCTCTCATAGTTCAACTTCCAAACTCCACTCAATCACTACTACATGCACGGTTCACCATCATTTTCACAGGCTCTCTTTTTCTTCTCCCCAAAACAGAGCACTTCACCAATCACACAGCAAGCTTCCACATGCACATAGTACTTCTCCATCACATCCTATATTAAAGCCACCTCACACGACTCACAACCCAATTTAGTACAAAACCCAACTACCAAATAACCACCTCACAACCCACATACTCACCCACACAGTCATGCACACACGCCTAGCACTTCAACGCACTTGCATTTCACAGCCACCTACCTTGCACATGCGCTGACTAGCACAGCCGAGCATAAGCTTCACGCACTCCACTGCCACCCACACAGCCACGTCCTCACACAGCACACACACCATACTAAGATGTTTAGGAAGAGGAACATAAATTCATATGTGTTTCTTTTTTTTTTGTTTTATTCATTATTTTATTTATTTATTTATTTATCTATTTAGTTATTTATTTTTCTTATCCAAGAATGAGTTTTGACTAGAGCAGGGGCTTTTCTTTCTCTAATGGATCAAATTTTGATTGTTATTGTTAAATGGGTTGATTCTTTTGAGTTGGACCATAGGATACAATGGGGTCAAATTTTAGATAGTTGGAAGAGAGTTTAATTGGGTAAGAGTTTGATTGTTAGGATTATTCATTTTTATTTGGTATTTCTTTTATTTTGGGTTGACATTTACTTGTTTATTTGGGTATATCTTGATTAGCCTTAAATGCTCTTAAAGAATTCAATGTGTTTGATTTGTCAAAATAAAATAAATAAATAATGTTTGGTGTGGCTTGTCTAATTCTTTCAAAAGTTTTGATACACTGTAAATGTAAAAAATTTTACACTAATAATGGATTAAAATTAAATCCTTATTTTGTATGATAAAGTGTGTACCTAATCCATTTAAATTTTAATATGTATGAATAGTAATATGTACATAAATATTTATAGTCCTCTCCTTATTCACTATCTCCTTCTTTGTCATTCTTATCCTCTTGCTCCTCGTCGAAATTAAACACATTAGATTAATAATATTGACACATTGATGTCACCTACTCGAAAGCCTTGGTGGGAGGAAGATGAAAATTGAGAGAAGTGTTTTGAAAATCTTGAAAATCCTTGTTAGCAAAATTAAGCATAGGTGGAAAAGCCTAGGTTGGATGATGATGACAAGACAATAGTAAAAAAAAGCCTTGATGGGAGAAAGATGAAAATTGAGAAAAGTCTTTCAAAAATAATGAAAAATACTTGGTGGGAAGATGAAGGAAAGGTGAAAAAACCTAGTGTGGAGGATGATGATGAGACATTAGTGGAAAAGTCTTGGTTGGAGAGATTTAAATTTGGATTTGATCAGAGAAAGCCTTGGTTGGAGAAATTAAAATTTGAATAATTGGAAAAGCTTTTAGGCTAATCCAGTTGCGATTGAAACATGTTCTCAAAATATGTATAGCATGATGTTGAAGATTTTTTATGTGTTGTAAAATTGCACACATTTTATGTTTGAATTATTTGGATTTTTATCTTTTGATTAGCTATATTTGGATTTTTTTTATTTTTTATTTCCCTTGTATTTTTAAGTGTGGTTTTAAAGATCTTGGACTTTCAAGTAAAAAAAGAATTTAACCAAACCCAAATTAGCCCAAAAAGCAAGAAGACTCAAAATTACAGGAATTAGAGGCCTAGAAAAAAAATGAGACCTAAAAAAGAAAATAAAAAGAAGATAATGAGAAAGAGACAAGAAGTTTTGGAATTTTGGGAGAAATGAACGTAGAGAACCAAAGAAGGGAATAGCTTTAAGGATTGAGGGCAATGAAGAGGAGATCCAACACCTTCCTTCATCTAGTTTCTTTTCTTTTATTTTCTAGTTGCATTTACTCTATGTTATCTTCTACTTTCTTGAATTTCATTAATTGTTTTACAATCATGACAGACTAATCTCCTTATTTTTAAGATTAGGGAAGTAATTCATGACAATCTTGTTATTTAATTTAATTTTTTTCTTAGTTTATGGAAGATATTTGCTTTTGATTCAATTGTTAGTATTCTTAATGTCTGTTGCATATAAGATCTCATGTATACATGATTTAAGATATTTAAGTGAAGAATCAAAAGAAGAAATCAAATGCAGAATCTCTAATAATTGAATATGGGAATTTATGGGATTTATGAATTATCAAAAAGTTTAAAGGGTTTTAATTAATCTATACCATGAAAGTAAGCATTATCTTAATTTTAACACATTCTTTTGGACTTGAAAGAGCGAATTGAATTAAATTAGGATAATTCACCTTTGAAAGTGAAACCTAAAACCTAGATTCTTGATTCATTGAGTTTGATTCGTAAGCTTTTATTTCTTGCTTTAATTTTAGTAATTATTTAGTTTTCTCAAATTAGTCAATTTTAAATCATTAGTCTAGATAATTGAAATTTTCTTAGTTGAGTATTCAATCTTGATCCCTAAAGGACAATATCTTATTCTTTTAGTACTTCTACAATCTGTTATACTTACGGATTTTTCAACAAGTTTTTGGCATCGTTGCCAAGGATTGGTACTTTAATATTGAATGAGTAGTTATTCGATTACTCTAGACAATTTTCTTTTATTTTATTTTGTTTTATTTGCTTTGCTGTGATTTTCTCTTTTCAAGTGGCATATATGGTTTATGAATAGGGTTGGGAGTCGAGAAGATCTACTCGAACTTGATCCTGAATTCAAAAAGACACTTGCTGAATTGAGAAGAGAATTGAAACAACAAAGAAGTGAAAGACGCAACATGGGAGACAATAATCAGATGGATAACCATGATAATAGAGTGTTGAAAGATTATCCATCCCAAATATCCAAGGATACTAGTCAAGTGTGACAAGTCCTCTAGCTGCTGTAAATAATTTTGAGCTCAAACCATCTCTCATTCAAATGGTGCAGTAATCACAATTCAGTGGTCTACCTGCAGAAGACCCTAATGCCCACTTGGCTAGGTTTTTGGAGATTTGTGACACATTTTGAATAAATTGAATATTGGAGGATGATGCTATTAGACTTAGGCTATTCCTATTCTCTCTTAGAGACAAAACAAAAGCCTAGTTGCACCCTATGGCTCTTGGTACATTCACTACATAAAATAATTTATCATAAGAATTTTTGACAAAGTATTTTCTTCCTAGTAAAGTTGTAAAACTTAGAACTAACATCTTCACCTTTCCCCTTAAAGAATATGAGTCTCTCCATGAAGAATCGGAGAGATACAAAGATATTTAATGGAGATGTCCCTATCATAGCATATCCGATTGGCTTATCATTCAAACATTCTATAACGGGTTGCTTGGTCCTATTTGGATGACTCTTGATGTAGCTGCTGGTGGAACATTCATGGGAAAGACGACGAATAAGGTTGACAGACTAATTGAAAATATGCCTCTAATAATTATCAATGGTCCAATGAGAGGACAATTTCTAAAAGACCGTCTGGGGTATTTGAAGTTGATGCCTTGAATTTGATTAATGCCAAGTTTGATACTTTGAATTAGAAGATTGACAAGCTCAGTGCAAATGCTATAAAGACTTCCATTCCTTCTTGTCAATTATATGGTGAATGATATTTGAGTTCATATTGTCAATTAATGAGTTCCTTCACTTAATAACCTTTAATGGATCATCTGAATTACATCAACAATTATTTGGAAGTCAAGGTAATCCATATTCTAGAACTTACAGCCTTGGCTGGAGGATCACCCCAACTTCTTATATGGAGGTCAACAGAATCAAGGCAAATTACCCTTTAATAAACCACCACAAGGTTTCCAATAGAAAGTTGCTAATCAAGCTTCATCCTTCTTGCATTAAGCTCAAGAACCAAAATCCAAATTTGAGGCGTAGTTGGAGAGTATGATTGCTGTTTACAAAGAATAGGGAGATGACATTACGCAATTTACTTGAAGGATGGATTAGCTAACTATTCATAATAAAATCCTTGAAAACCAAATTGCTTAACTAGCTAGCTCTTCCAATCAAGATGTGGGAAAACTCCCTAGCCAACTAGAACTCAGTCACATAGAGCATTGTAAGCACTGTTGTCACAATTAAGATTGGATTGGACAATTTGATCGGTTAAACCATGAATCAGACACTTAACAGGTTATGGTTTAGCCTTATAATCGAATTTACAGTCAGATCATTTTGGATATGTTAAAATCAGACAAAGCTAATCAAAACCGCTTGAACCGGCCAGTTTAACTGATTTAACTAGTTAGTTATTATTCTTTTTTCAAGAAATTCAATACTGTTTAACATTTTTTTTGAATGTTTTCATAGATTTCATATTATTGCATTATCCAATTAGACTTATTAGTTTAAATGATTGAACTAGTTAAACCAGTTGAATTTGAATTGAAAGTCTCACCTGTTCATTATCTGGTTTAGTTTTAATAACATTGATTATAAGGCTATCACATTAAGAAGTGGCATATAGATTGGAAATCCAAAAATGGTAATGATCAAAATAAAGAGCCCTTGATTGGAGAATAAGGCACAATACCCATTCAAGAATTGCCCTAAGAGAAGAAAATTGATGATATTGCTGAAAAGGGAGAGAAGCCATAGGTAACTCCACTTCCATATAAACCACATTTGCCTTTCCCTCAAAAACATCAAAAGGCAAAGCTTGATAAGCAATTTGGAAGATTTATTGAGGCGTTTAAAAAGCTTTTTATTAATATTCCTTTTTATCAAAGCTATGGATATGTAAAGTTCATGAAGGATATTCTATCAAAGAAGAGGAAATCACAAGATTTTGAAATAGTTACACTTATTGAGGAGTGCAATGCTATCCTTCAAAAGAAGCTACCACCAAAGCTCAAAGATCTAGGAAGCTTCACTATCCCTTCCTCTAGTGGAAACCAGCTCTTTGGTAAAGCCTTATATGACTTAAGGGTGAGTGTTAACTTGATGCCTCTTTTCATATATTAGAAATTAGGTTTAGGGGAAGTTAAGTCCACTACTGATACTTTACAACTAGCTGAATGATCCTATACTTATCCTAGAAGCATTATTGAAAATGTACTAATGAATGTTGATAAATTCATCCTCCTAATTGATTTTATTGTACTTGACATGGAAAAAGATTGTGAAATACCTATCATCTTTGGGAGGCCATTCCTTGCCATAGGTAGAATTCTTATTGATTTTGAGAATGGAGAGTTAACTATGAGAATTCTAGACCAAGAGATAACCTTCAGCATATTCAAGGAAACTCAGCATCTATTAGATTATGAACCTTGTGCAATAGTAGATGCCATTGAAGGAATAATTGAGCCTAAGGAGAAACCCGCTGATAAGTCTACCAATTGCATAGAATCTTTCCCTTCACATCCCAAGGTGGATCCTCCTAAAATTGATCACCTTAAGGTCTCATGGAGAAACATGGGCAATATAAATAAGGAATTCAAGCCTGGTGAAAAAGTCCTTCACTATAATATTAGGTTGAAGCAATTTTCTGAACCTTTCTGTTATGACTAAGACACTTCCTCATGGAGCAGTAGAAGTACGATATGAGAGTTTCAATAAGACATTTAAGGTCAATGAAAACCATTTGAAAGAATACTATAATGAAGCACATTGAGAAAGGAGTCTCTTGCTCCTTTTTCTGATTCCACCACCACCATGATTTGTAAGGGTCAAGCTAATGACTTTAAATTATCACTTCTTGAGAGGCAACCCAAGCTTTTTTTTTTTTTTTTCCCTTTAGTTTCATTAAGTTTCTTTATTTCTTTTAGTAGGATTTACTTTTATTTCCTTTCATTTATTTAGGCATTTTTCAAGCTTGATCTTGATACTGAGAATGGAGAAGAGAGGCACAACATGGGAATGCAAGTGATTCAAGTGGAAGCACGCTTCAAAGGGAGTACCTCTAACTTTTTAAAACCCTCTCTTTTAATTGCTTGTGATTTGGATTGATGCCAAGATGCTTTCTAATGCTATACTTCTTATTCCTTATGTGTGATTTTGTGTTTAATAGTTGTGTCTGATTAATTTTTGTGCTTAAGAACACTATTTTTTTACTTAAGATTGTATTTGATAAATTTTTGAGACTTAGTAATATGATAGAGCAAATTAGATACATTAGGAGTGTATTTGATTACTTTGGACAGCAAAATACACGGCCTAGCTATATTATCTGACACACCAATGTTTGGGGAGGAAAACATATTCATGTTGACTCTAGATAACTAAAATAGATTGTAGAAAAATATATGGATGAGGAACTTGAAGATTTATGCACAATAGAGTAAATTCATATCTTAGTCAATGTCTAACAAATGTTCTCCAATGAAGTGTTCTACACTACCACACATGGGTTCTCTCACTTTGCTCTCAAAGAAGAATTGCACATCTTGTATTGTGGGTTTCTTTCACGTATTAATGTATGTGAGAGAGTTATTAAATATCAATTAACCTTTATCTAAATATTTAAATTAATTATTTCATATAATTAATTAACACAAATAAATAATTAATTAACTAATTAAGTTGGGTCATGGATATAGAATAGCCTATAATGGACAGCCCATATTTCAACATGGAAATTTACTATTTATGTTATTTAAATTATCTTTAAATCAATTTTAAATTCCTTCCATGTATGAATTTTAAAGGAAAGCAATCAAACCTCCCTGCCCAACTCGCTCTCTCAACCTAAATTTTTGGACAAAAAAAAAAAAACTATCAAACCAAATAGTTGGAGTAGTTATTAACTTGCATCGCCGATATAGTTAACTTGCAGTGGCAAACCCTCCTCTTTGCCGCCGAGACGCTCCTCGCACTTTCTGCATCGCTAATTTTCCGGCGCACTCGCCGGCCGGAGCTCACTCACCGATTGGATTAATGGTGAGAGAGGTGAATTGCTGATAGCGGCAACAGATTGAGGTGAAAATGAGAGTGTTGTCCCTCTTCCGCAGAAGCTGCTCAGTTTGGAGTATCAGTAAACAACCATTTGCCGCTTCCTCTCTCGCTTCCTTCTGCACAGACTCAAGGATCGAGATCTTCGATCGCCAACTCAAGCGTAAACAGGTTTCATTGTTATTATTCTCAAAATTACTCTTTTCTATGCCGCATTATATAATCGGGATTTCAAGGTTTTTTTTCTTTGAGGCAATAATTCCTATTTCACTGCAAATTAAATGGTTTTGGGTTGCTTAGAAATGGAACAACAAAACGTGACAAGTAAAATAAGATATTTTTCTATGATTTTTGTGAATTTTGGGAAATGTCGTTGTGGAATTGGAATAAACATCAACTGCAACAATTTGTTGTGATAAGACTTTGTATGCATACATGTTTTGGATTTGTAAGAAAGCAAGGACCCAAAGTTTTTCTTGTGTTGATACTGGAATGTACTCTTGGATGCAGCGAGACCGAGCTGCATGGTTGATGCCCTCAAAGGATCCTTTACTTGATACTGTTGCTGAAAATCTATTGGACCGTTTGGAGGTAATTTCCATGTTCTTTCGAAATTTAAAATTTTTATCTGTTTCTGCTCCATTATGCCACTTACTGTATATGATTCTACAGCTTGTACTCTACTTGTTCTGGGTTTTTCTTTTAATAATGATTTACTTCTCATGGAGAAATTCCCAAAAGTTAAGTCAGTTTGTTTCTTTATATTTTTCCTGGTAATGTTGATGAATTTGAATTTGAACAGTATGTTTGTAAAAGGTTTTATAAATGAAGCATGGCCTAATTTATTTCTTTTATTTACTTACTCGTATGTAACTCTCTTGTTCACTGAAACTGAAATGCTATCAAGCCTTATCGAATTGGATGCTCCTACAGTAGTTTCTCTAAGAAAAAAAATTCATATATACATTTGGGAGAGAATATTGGGTTATATCTAGAATATTTAATTAAGGAAAGCCAATATATAAGATGTATCTTCCTTACACAAATGGTTCAAACATTTTTTCTCTTTTGGGTTTATGTAGGCTATTTTTTGGCCTTTTCTTTAGGACTGTAAGAAGACTTTTCCAACAGCGTTATGTTTGGGGGGCTCATTGGAAGCTGTCAGGTGCTTACTTCGTGGTCATGGTAAGAAACTCAAGTAAAAAGCTTTTATTTAGCCCTTATACACTTTGATATGGGAGAAACTATTGGCTGCTTTTATTATACACTAATATGTTGTGTTTCAAATTTCTAATAGTGGATATTTTACTTTGCATTTGTGAATTGGTGAGACAATGATAATTAGGATGTGCAAGGATTTAGGTTTTCTTTCTCTCAATTCAGTGATTGAGGTTGTTACTTGCACAATTAGAGTTGTCTGTTCAGTGGGTGGTTTCTCTTTGATCATTACAGGGTCAATTCTTCTAATTACCTGATTTCTCATAATGCTGAAGGGACATAACCCATGTATGCCATTAACATAAAAAAAGAACTGCAATAGGAGTACTAGAAAGAAACAAATGACCAACATGATGGGTTACTCATGGTGAACAAGGGGCTAGAAGGGCATCTTTTCTAAATGACTTTCAGGATGTATTGCTTATGGATTAAGCTAGTTGGTGGAAAAATACTATGGTGCAATGGGCTAAGGGTGGGAAGGATAACATAGTTTTTTGATAGAGTGGCTACAAGGAGGAAGAGAAAAAGTTTGATTAAGTAGTTGGAAATTGCCAATAAGGATCTTGTTCAAGATAGAAGGGTTATTGAGAAGAATTTGAGGATTTATATAAGCTCTCTCACTTAGTTGATGCTCTACCACAATAAGCAAAGGCTTATTTATATAAGCAGCCCCTCATGGGCTTATCTAGTTTTAGCAATATGGGTGTTGGGTCAATTATGTAACAAAGTTCTGTTTTTTCTTGGAATTTCCACTTTTTTCCATAATTTAAATGAGAGGGAATTTTCTGAATTGGAGTCTCTTTGGGTTTCATTGATTTCTGTTTATTTGTCTTCTAATACGAATTAAAGGATTTGATCTCTTGACCCTTTTGGGGTGTTTTTGTACAAATCATTTTTCCAATTTCTAACTCATTCATTGAATAGAGCTACTATCCATCTTGATAAACCCCTTTGGAAATCCAAAGCTTGCTCAAAGTTCAAGTCTTTTATTTGGACTGTGTTGCTTAATAGAATTAACACTAATGACATATTGTAGGTTCACAGGCCAGATAATACTCTTTCCCTTGATATGTGGGGTGCTTGTTCAGAATCGGTTCCTCATCTGTTCCTACATTGTTCTGCTATCTACTTATGGAATAGATTGTTTGGCCTTTTTTCCCTAGGTCCTTGGACTAATTTTTGTTGACTAGCTTTAGTGGTTTGGGTAGAGGTAAAGAGGCTAAATTTTTATCTTAATGTGCAATCTATGCAACTATTGGGTGCATTTAGTTGGAGTGTCAATACTCGTATTTTTATGGACATTTAATTGGCTCAGCAACTGATTTGGTATAATTTAAGGTGATTGGCCTCTATTTTGTGGGGATTTGGTATAACATGGTCTTTTTAAGGGGTTTTCCTAAATAGATATGCAAAGGGATTGGGTAGCTCTGCTCCATTGATGTTTTCTCTTTTTCTTTGATATTTTTTATTTAACATTTCTTTGCCATGGAGGATCCTTTATCCTCCAAATTCCTTGTACCTTTTTTCTCTTAGTCTTAATGAATTTCTTCTTTTAGTAAAAAAGTAAAAATCAAGAGTAAATTGAGTATACCTCCCTTTAATCTTGATGAAATTACACACACCTCACTTTTTGTTTCAAAAATAACACAAACCTACCATATTATAAATTTTAGTGTGGCACACATCCCTCTCATTAAGCTGCCTCTAACAAGTGTTTGAAATTGCTGACATGATGAATGATGTTAATTTCTTTTTCTTTTCTTGTTTCCAAGGTTGCCCTTGTCTACTAAATTGAATGGACAAATTGAGTTTACCGTTGAATAACATGCTGAATATGAGGTGGGAGGGAACTGAACTAACTCTAAATTATGAGAAATGGATCCCTTTGTTAGTTTACCTACCTGAGAAAACTTAAGTGATGATTTGCCGCACACTAGCCATTTTGGGTGCTAATGTGGACATATTGATTTAGGCTTTAATATGCAGCACTGATGATTAATCCACCATGTGCGTCCTTCTAGTATATCTGCAACTCCCTGCCACCTCCAACCCCCTCCCCTTAATTAAAAAATTCTCAAAAGGGTATGTACAAAACCTAAAAAAAGTATACCAAACATTTAGAGTTATGCTTGAATAACTCTCTGATTTCTATTGATTTTCATTGATGATTTAATAAGCGCTTCTTATATATTAATATACCCCCCACACAAATTTAAGACCAGAAAATTACTTAGTACTTACTTTCTTTGGTTCTTTTTTTTTTCAACCACTTGAGGCTTGCTATCCCACAGCACTTGACTATCTAGCTATTGAAACTGTCACAGAATAATTAAGTATAGTTTAGCAAAGAACAACAAAAACTTTAGACTAAATCTCCAATTTGGTCCTCCAAAGACTATGTCGACATCACATTAGTCCTCCAAAGAATGTTGACATCAATTTAGTCCTTGAATTATAGAAGGTAACATCATTTTAGTCCTTCAAAAAAATTGACATCAATTTAGTCCCTCAATCATCGAAAAATGTCATCAATTTAGTCCCACAATTATACAAAATTGACTTCAATTTAGTCCCTTAATCATAGAAATTATATCAATTTAGTCCCTATCTGTACATAAAAGGACGATTTTGATGTCACATTTCATTATTGAAGGACTAAATTAATGTTGATATTCTTTAGAAGGACCAAAGTGATGTCGACACAATCTTTAGAGGATCAAATTGGGAGTTTACTAAAAAATTTAAAGTAAGAAACAGAATGTAAAATCTAAAATGTTTGTGTGGACCTGTGATCAGCAAGGTCTACTCAAGAAGGCAAAGGAAGAAGCTGATGAAGGTGTATGAGAGAAGAAAAAGGGAGAGCAGCAGGGGAAAATAACAAGCTGAGAGGGAAAAGAAGACAAAAGAGGAGTCAGTTAAGGGTAGTGGAGTAGGGTCTGGACCACAAGAGGGAGAAGGGGTTGAGCGATACCAGCAACCCAGCTGGCAGAACATGAGTGGTGGGGGCCAGAGGGAAATCATAACAAAGGGAAGGGAGGAAGGAATTAAGGGAGGAGGAGGAGACTTAAGGCAGGACAGAGAAGATTTTGAGGATTGAGGAGGCCAAGTGGTCTGAGGGATCTGGGTATTTTCCCAAAGGGGAACCTTATCTGTTCTTGGGTGTTCTTATTTCTGGGTTTTTACTGTTTAGTAGGAAAATACTGGTATACTTACCAGAACTTGTTTCTGTGTGTAAGGAGCTTAGTCTCCCTGCTTGTGAATAGCCTGAAATACCAGTTTTAACAGTTTGGCATAGCCTGAAATCTCCCCAGATCCAGCATATTCATGAAAGATGAAAGGGAGCAAAATTTATTTGAAGTTTGGCCCCCCTTAAATACGTAACTTTTCTATTTGGCCCCCCCCCCAACCCATTTTTGGCTAGCTCCGCTCTTGTGGAGAGTATATGACTTTTTGCTACTCAGTTTGGTTTATTGAAATAAAAAAGACAGGGATCTGAAAATGGTCAAGGATAGATTACTAATTTTATATGCAAGAAACTTGGCCTCCTGGTCTTCAAGGAGTACCATGCTTGCATTTGACATGCCCCTTTACATTGAGTTTTCCTGCTGATCTGAGACAACACATTGTTCTGCCATGATCTTTTGACATATGATAATGCTCACTCAATGATAGTTTCTGGTCTATGTTGCCATCTTGTACACTGAACATGAGGTATATTCATATTGTATGAATCCATATTCTGTCTGTCTATCCATAGCAAAGATCCTTTTATCTTTTCTCTTTTCATTCATATAAAGAAGATACAATATTTATTGTTCCCACAAGATTAATATGCTATCACGTGGATCATGATGGTACATTTAATAGGATTTTGAGCATGATACTTTTTTCAAAGATAAGTAGAATTGCTGTCAATTTTTCCATTCCACTTTAGCTTTCTGCCTATATACGTGCATTCATATATGCTCAATTTGAAAAATGATTCTGAGCACTCTTGAATAAGTTGTTGAAAAGATGGACATTTGACTAGATTGTGTGCTTGTTTTCTAATTGCCGAAAGGTGTTTTAATTTTGAACGGACTATGGGTGATATCAAACAGTCATATAATTGATTCATTGATCCCAGGTGCCATCGAAAAGCTCATTGTGATGGATACGTCCTATGAAATGGTACAAGTTTGTAAAAATGCTGAGGAAGCATCAAGCAATGATAACATTGAGACTGTGTTTGTGGTTGGTGATGAAGAATTTTTGCCTGTCAAAGAAAGGTGCACTTGGAGTCACCTTTACTTATATTTAATTATAATTTTAAACTTGATATAAATCTAATATTTCAATTTGCATTTTGAATCCTTGTTTATATGGGTTTGCAGCTTTGTAGATTTGGTAATTAGTTGCTTGGGGCTACACTGGATTAATGATCTGCCGGGAGCAATGATACAGGTATACTCTTACACAGTTGTCATGATTTGCTGCTTGATTTATATTTGAGTTGATCGTTGTCTAATAGTGTCCTAGAAAGAGGTGATACTTAAAATGAACATCACATAGTACTCAAAAAAATGCATGGGAGCCATAATATGGTGTTTATTTAGTTGTTTGCTTTTCTACCTCTTTAGGGGTTTGGTAGGGTGGGGGGTTTGTAGACCCAAAATATGAAAGATTATGTTATGATGATTGCTTGATTTTAAATATTTCAAACAATCAAGTATAAAAAATAGTGCTTTAGAGCATTAGGCACGGGTATGTGTTAAGGGTTCTTAGCAACCCTGCAAGGTGCATGCTTTAGCAAATTCATAGGAACATCTTTGAAAAAAAAATATTTTGTAGATTTATTACACACTATAGGCTATTTAAAATTCTTAAGATTTCTATATTATGCAAAATAATAAAAGATTTATAAAGGTTTATACAGTTCTTTGGTAAGGGTACCTGTTAGAAGCCAATTGCAAGGTATGGGACTTAAGTCCCACATCAGAAGTATGAAATTTGATGTGCAGTTTACATGGCCTTGGGCTTTCCAACCTCAATGGCTAGCTTTTAGGGTGTGGTTCTTCCAAGGTTTGTATCAATTGGTATTAGAGCCTTCCACCATGGCTCTCAAGTGCAAGCGAACAATGTGGGTGGTGATGCCGACATTGTAGTGTTTGCCCACGACTAGTCAAAAGGGCTAGTGCATAGTCAGCCCGCGTGGGCATCGGGGTTGCGTAGCATGGTGGAATGTTATAACCCAATTGCAAGGTATGAGACGTGAGTCCCACCTCTGACATCTGGGATTTTGATGTGGGGTTTATATGGCCTTGGGCTCTCCCATCTCAATGGCTAGCTTTTGGGGTGTGGTTCTCCCAAGGTTTGTCTTGGTACCACACTATAGGTATTGTGGACTTAATAATTTGAATAATCTAAAGGATTTGGAGAATTGGAGAATTGAATTAAACAAAAAGAATAGGATCAGAAAACTTTGAAGAAAATACCATGGGCAGAGCGAGAGAGAGAGAGGGAGCATGAATGATAAATTGAGGGACCAAAAAAGAAAAGGGTGTACCAGAACCTGAGTACTTGGCATTGAAAAGGAAATAGGAAGAGGACGGAGAGAAAAAGGATGAGAAGATTTCTGGCAAAAAGAAAAGAGATAAAGATGGGTGAGAGAGGACAATAGTAATGAGCATGGAGGGAGATGTTATGAAAGATCAGGAATGAAAGAGGTTCTTAAATAGATATGAAGATTAATTGGTGCACCTTGTTAAGGAACTCACATGATCAACCTGAAAGCAAGTTATTTGGTGAAGGGCAAGATTAAGTTATGTCTCTAACTTACTTATCAATGAAAAGACCTTTGATCTTGAAGTTTAGATATAATAGGCTGATTTTTTTCACCACTGACTTGTGCTAAAAGAGATGCTGATACTATACCCAGAAGTTATTCAACCTAAACTGGATTGGAGGGGATTGGTTAACCTAAAATCTCATACCGTTAGTTGAAGGCCCTAGAATGAGTTAAACCTCTAACTTCCGCATGTTTCTTTCGGCAGTATAGTCAAGTCATTCTTCTTGGCTTTTCTCCAAAGTCATTAGTGCTACTGAAAGACCCAAAAGAGTGTTTCTTTTCTTACAATTGCATGCTTGTCCTTCATTATAGCATCTTTTTGCTGTCTGTTCTTTTATTTTTTTCCAAGGGTACTTAGGTCCAAATGTTTCTGACAGTTAATAACACTCAAGCACCAATAAAAATGCTGAGAAAAGGGTTGGATAGTATGCAGGAGTTGCAGGTTTCTAGTGATTTTGATAGGCCCCCAACAACTAAGGTGTACACGAGGAAGAGGTTTGGAGGATTATTACTACAAGACAGTAGGGGTCACACGGGCATGGGTCACACAAATAACTATCTACGTGGCAGTAGGGGAGGGAATTTGTTATTGTAATAGTGGAATATAAGAGAGGGCGAGAAAGAGGAGAGAGGCATAAAGAGTGTGAGTGGAAGTTGGAGGGAGAGAACCAGACACTCTCGAACTTATTTGGGACTATTTGTATTTTCCATTTTCTGAGTGTTTTCCTTCATTTTATACATACTTCATTCTTTCTGATTCTGATATCACCTTGGTATCAGTTCAGCGAGGCGAATATACCTATACTTTTATTCTGTTTATGTGTGTTTCTGTTCCAGTTCTATCAACTGGTATAAGAGCTCCCGATCTTGGGAGCTGTCGATGATGAATACATGTGTGGAGGTATGGATCGAAGGATTGGAGAGGAGCTTAGGAGAGGTTACAAAACTCTAGAAAGATTTCAAGAAATGAAGAGCAGAAAATCAAGAGAGCCAGCAAGAGGTACTGCGTTTGCTGAGAGGAAGGAATCGTGAGTCATCAAGGGGATGATCTCACGCCAGTAGAGAGGATGATGGTGAGAGCAAAGGTAGTGGAGGCGGAATGGGAGAAACTCAGTGTACCATGGGATGATCGTTGGAGGAAGCTAGAGGTCCCCATGTTCCCTAGAGATGATGCGTATGGCTAGGTCAATAGGGTGGATACGTATTTTCGCATTAATGGGATGGGGGAAGGAGAGAAACTACCGGCAATCATGGTGGCCATAGAAGGGAGGGCGTTGAATTGGTATCAATGATGGGAAGCTCGAACTACCAACGCAACTTGGGCTCAGTTTCGCATTGCTGTCATATGCAGATTCCAAACTGCTATGGCCTAGAACGCCTATGAATTGCTATAGAGTGTGAGGCAGATAGGGATGGTTGGAGAATTTTGAGAGCAGTTTGAGATGGTCTCTAGACCACTGCGACACACTGACGAAGAAGTGCTGAGACGAATCTTTGTGAATGGCTTGAAGGAAGATATTAGAACAGAGTTGAAACTCCACTGCTTGGAGACTTTGTCTGATTTAATGGATTAGGCTCAATTAAATGAAGAAAAAAAAATTGGGCATGCAACAAAGGAGGAATCGGAGCTGGATGGAAGGGAGGAGCCCAAACCAAAATGACCCAGTCCACATGGTCAGCAACAGTGGGGATTGGGGAACTCGAACCAACATCACCAGCAGAGTTGCGCTAGAGGTCAAGCCACCGGAAGGGATGGGGTGGCTGGAGAGGAGGAGGTTTCCAGTGATTACTGGAGGTGGAACTGCAGGACAAACTATGGAGAGGATTATGCTTCCATTGTGATGAGAAATACAGGCCCAAGCACATATGCAGATATAAACAGTTTCATGTGAGGATAGTGGAAACTGAAGATGAATTAACTGAAGAACAGGGGGAATGGTTTGAACAAACAGTGCAGGAGGTGGAAGAAAAGGCCCTGCAGCTGTCAATGAACAGTGTCTATTCCTGTTACATTGATGCACTTCTACTTCACATGTGGCCATATCCTAGACATATTGCATGGGACACGCTTGATTCCTGCCACATCAAGGCGCCTTTGCCTTGTGTGTGCTAGAGCCGGACACTCTGTAGTTTTGCATTAGGTGTTGTTCTAAATCTAGCCTTTGATAAAAGAAAGAATATATTTCCAACATGATTTATAAGTTGGTTTCTAATTCTGTTTGAACTAGTGATGATTAGGGGGTCTGCATTCACTTATCAAGGACCCCCCTTATGTGCTCATGCATGTTTACATTCTTGCATATCTGCAAATGCTTACAAGTAAAAGAAGGAACAGAAAACAGTAAGTTTCATGGAAAAAAATAAAAATATGGACTGAAAAAACTATCTACAATTTCAGAAATAGTTTAGTCATCAGACCCTCACCCATAGTAAAAGGTGAAGAGAGATAGAGAGAGAGAGAGAGTGATATGGGAAGAAAAAATGTCTACAATTTTTGCGAAGTAGTTTAGTCTCCAGAACCCTCCCCCTCGTTGTAAAAGGAAAGAGAGAGAGAGAGAGACGAATAACAACGGGAAACAGGGAAGCCTCATTAGTTATAAAGGGCCTTACTGGAATTTACGTGCACTTTGGCTGATAACTAAATCGCGAGTCTCGATAATTTTTAAGTATTTGCTTTAAGCAGTACACAGAAAACTGTTATATACAAATCACCTTTCTTTCTCCTTATCTAAGTGTCAGTTTTAATACCTTTATTATCATTCTGACGTGCATTTTTTGTTTGGCAGTCTAGATTGGCATTGAAACCTGATGGCTTATTTTTAGCAGCTATTCTTGGTGGAGAAACCTTAAAGTGATTATGTTATTTTTTCTTCTAGAAATTTCTTTGGTACATCAATGTATGGAGCACTTTTATGATATTTTTGCTGTCACCAGGGAGCTCAGAATAGCTTGTACTGTGGCACAAATGGAGCGTGAAGGAGGGATCAGTCCCCGAGTATCACCTTTGGCACAGGTATGTATTATATTGCAGAAATGTTGTATTGTGAATTATTTATTTATCAGGTAAGATCATATATATTGTAAAATTAGAATTAGCACATGTTAAATATGTTTATATCATTATTAGGAGTAATCTTAGGAGATTACATTTACTGTAATTAGGCTAGAATCTCTCCTTGTTAGGCTCAAATCTCTCCTTGATTATTGTATCATTAGTGTATATATATACCATATTCCTATGTATAAGAACACACGAGATTTAATAACATCTTATTCTATATGGTATCAGTAATCTAGTTTCAAATTTTTCCTTTCTTTTTTTCAAATTTTCCCTTTTTTTTCTCGGCTGTGCAACATCCCCAGCCACTATGCAGCACTCTGACCACCGACGCTGGCGCCGTTCACGTTTGGCGACCTCAGACCGAAGACAGATCCTCCTGACTGGCCACCTCCCGAAGACCCACCACCGGCTGCTCCTAGACACGCCCTTACGTGCCGCCACCAACTTTTGTGCTTTCGCTGCACGTGCAACGCTGTGAGTGCGTGCCACACTCATCGGCCAACCCATTTCACCGGCGACATTGCCGGCCACCCCCAGACACTATTCCGACCTTGTTTCCTTAATCCTAGGCCTGCAAATACATCCTCTTGTTTCTCCTCTTTCGTTTCCGCCCCTGTTAACGCTCCTTTTTTTCACCAAGCTTCATTTTTTTTTTCCTTGACACACCTACATTTTGTCCTTGCCACAATGTGTACCTCTGCTGTTGCCTCTGACCCCACTTCAATCGTCACCTTTACCTCTGTTCCTTTGATTCCATGCAAAAAATTGGTAGGTGCAGCCAACTACAACTCTTGGGCTGCTGCTGTGGAGTTGTGGTTTGAAGGGCAGGGCTGCCATGATCACCTGGTCAAATAGGCCACGGATATTCCTAGCAAGGATCAAGCCAAGTGGAAACAAGTTGATGCTTCTCTTTGTAGTGTACTGTGGTATTCCATTGATGCCAAGCTCTAGTCTTCAATTTCGTTCTTATCGGACATGCTACGAAGTCTGGGCCAAGGCTAAGAAAGTTTACTTCAATGACGTGAATCACCTGTACAATATTGTTTCTACCCTGATGGCCGTTAAGAAACAAGACTTGGACATGCAAACCTACCTAAGTAAGTTGCCGAATTTGATGCACTTATGCCTTTTACTGATAATGCAGACAAGCATGCTGAACAATGTGGCAAGTTCTTTATGGTTCTTGCGCTTGCTGGTTTACCACCTAAGCTTGATTTAGTGCTCAATTAGATCCTTTCCAGTCCTACAGTTCCATCTTATGATGCCGTCTCAGAACAACTGCTACGTATCTCCACTCCTACAGTTTATACTCCTACCCTTGTCGCTACTAACTCTTCTGTGTTGGTTTCCCAATCCAACCATTAGGGTGGACGTAATGGAGGTTGTGGCGGTTAGCATTCTCATCCCCGTTGTACTTATTGCAAACGTTTTGGTCACATTAAAGAACAGTGTAGAACTAAGGCCAATCAACAGTCTAAACATGTGAATATTGCCCAGGTTGCCCCATCCGACTCTTCTAACGAGGTTTCCCTCTCTGCCGCTGAGTATAATGAGTATATTCAACTCAAAGCAGCCATGCAGTCAACTACACCTATTGCTTCTGTTGTCCACACTGGTAATCCTGTTGCCTTTGTTTCATAGTCATCTCGTGGACATTGGATTCTAGATTCCGATGCTTCTGATCATATGTCCGGAAACAAATCCGTTTTCTCTCACCTTACTTATACAAATACACTACCTAGTGTCACTTTAACCAATGGTTCACAAACTCATGTCAAGGGCATTGGTCAAGCTCATCCCTTTCCCTCACTTTCTTTAGATTCTGTACTTTTTGTGCCTGGTTGTCCTTTCAATCTAATCTCCATTAGTAAACTCACTCGCACCTTGCCGTATTCTGTTATCTTTGCTAATGACTCTGTTCTTATGCAGGATTGGGGTACCGGACAGGCGATTGGAGTAGGACGTGAGTCTCGAGGATTGTATCACCTTACCGTCCCTGTATCTCCAATAGCTTGTTCTCCGTTGAGTTACCCAAGATCATTCATCAATGTTTGGGACATCCTAGCCTTCAGAAATTACATGTCATGGTTCCTAGCCTTTCTAAAGTGTCAACACTAGAATGTGAGTCTTGTCAATTGGGCAAACATGTCCGTAGTTCTTTTCCTGATCGAGTCAATAAACGAGTTGCGCCTCCTTTTACTTTAGTCCATTCAGATATTTGGGGTCCTACTTGTGTCACTTCTACTTTGGGTTATCAATACTTTGCACATTTATTGACGATTTTTCACGTTGTACTTGGCTATTTCTAATGAAAAAATCGTTCTGAACTATTTTCTATCTTTCAAGGTTTCTGTTTTGAAATTCAAACTCAATTTGGTACCCCTATTAAAGTCTTGCGAAGTGATAATGCACGTGAATATTTTTCAGCTCCCTTTCAGTCCTTTTTGACCTCAGGGAATTTTACATCAATCATCATGTGCTCATACTCCACAACAGAATGGTATTGCCGAAAGAAAAAATCGACACCTCGTCGAAATAGCTCGTACTTTGCTCCTCCACTTCAATGTATCACTTCGCTTTTGGGGTGATGCTATTCTTACTACATGCTATCTGATCAACTGCATGCCTTCATCCGTCCTTCAATATCAGGTGCCGCATTCTATCTTGTTTCCTAAATAAGACATCTATTCTCTTCCTCTTCATGTCTTTGGATGCACTTGTTTTGTTCATGACCTCACTCCAGGAAAAGATAAATTGGCTGGCAAATCGCTTAAGTGTCTTTTCTTAGGCTATTCTCGGTTACAAAAAGACTACCGATGTTACTCTCCAGATCTCAACAGATATATTGTCTTTGCTGATGTTCGGTTCTTTGAGACCACCCCTTTCTTTCCATCTGCTTCTGATGTCCCTCATAACATTGAGGTTATACTCCCACTTGGTCCTTCTCATTTTCCAGCCGATCCCACACCTATTGACGCTTCTACTGTCTCTGGTCCTTCTTTTCATACATATCAACGGAGACTACGTCCTCAATCAGTTGAAGCTTCCATAGACCCAGATGTTCAACCAGACGTGTCACCAACTGAACTAGCCCCTACTCCTTTGCCTGACTCATCTCCTACTCCATTCGAACTCTCCTACTCCGCCTCCAGCACAGGAACTGCCTATCGCTTTACGCAAAGGTATTAGGTCTACTCGTAATGCTAACCTCTTTATGATTGTCATTTAAGTTATCATCGTTTATCTCCTTCCTATTCTGCCTTTGTGTCCTCCTTGTCTTCTGTTTCTATTCCCAAAACTATAGGTGAAGCTCTCTCTTACCCCGAATGGCGATAGGCTATGGTTGAAGAAATGACTGCTTTACACTCTAGTGGTACTTAGGAACTTGTCCCTTTATCCCCTGGCAAAACAGTTATTGGTTGTTGTTGGGTCTACACTGTTAAGGTTGGACTTGATGGGAAAATTGACCGTTTGAAAGCCCGCTTGGTGGCCAAAGGCACAGATATTTGGCCTCGATTATGGCGATACTTTCTCTCATGTGGCCAAAATTGCTTCTGTTCGTCTTTTTCTTGCCATTGCTGCTATTCATCATTGGCCACTCCATCAGCTAGACATTAAGAATGCTTGGTGAATTACAAGAAGAGGTCTATATGCAACAGCCACCAGGATTTATTGCACAAGGGGCCCCTGACTTAGTGTGTCGCCTTCATCGATCTCTTTATGGCCTTAAACAATCTCCTCGTGCTTGGTTTGGGAGATTCAGTTCTGTTATCCAGCAATTCAGCATGACTCGATGTGAAGCTGATCATTCTGTCTTCTTCCGACACTCTTCAACCGGATGTTGCATTTATCTTCTTGTTTATGTTGTTGACATTGTCATCATCGGCAATGATCCAACTTCTATCCAAAATTTTAAGCAGTATCTGTCACAACACTTCCAGACAAAAGACTTGGGACCTCTCAAATATTTTTTGGGGATTGAAGTTGCTCAATCTAATGCAGATGTTGCCATCACTCAGCGCAAGTATGCCTTAGACATACTTGAAAAAACAGGCATGTTGGACTGTCGACCTAGTGATACTCCTATGGATCCAAACGTCAAACTACTACCGGGTTAGGGGGAGCCTCTAACAGACCCTAGTAGATATCGACGCCTTGTTAGTAAACTTAACTATCTTACGGTAACTCGACCAGACATTACTTTTGCTGTAAGTGTGGTAAGCCAATTTCTGAATGCTCCTTGTGATAGTCATTGGGTAAAGGGTTGCTTTATGAAAACAAAGGCAATACTCAAGTTGTTGGTTATTCTGATGCTGATTAGGCAGGTTCACCGTCTGATAGATGATCAACTTCAGGGTATTGTGTCTTTGTTGGAGGTAACTTAATCTCATGGAGGAGTAAGAAACAGAACATAGTTGCTAGATCCAGTGTAGAAGCCGAGTATTGTGCTATGGCAGCAGCTACTTGTGAACTTACGTGGTTAAAACAACTGCTTTGACAGCTTAAATTCGGAGACATCAAGGAAATGAAGTTGATACGTGACAACCAAGCTGCCTTACATATTGCTTCTAACCCAGTTTTTCATGAGAGGACCAAACACAGAAATTGACTGCCATTTTGTCAGAGAAAAGGTTCTTTCAGGCGAGATTACTACTGGTTTTGTCAACCCTAATGACCAGTTAGCTGATATATTTACTAAGTCCCTTAGAGGGCCTCGGGTTAATTTAATTTGTAACAAGCTTGGCGCATATGACATATATGCTCCAGGTTGAGGGGGAGTGTTAGAATTAGAATTAGCACATGTTAAAAATGTTTATATCATTATTAGGAGTAATCTCAGGAGATTACATTTATTGTAATTAGGATTGAATCTCTCCTTGTTAGGCTAGAATCTCTCCTTGATTATAGTATCATTAGTGTATATATATATACCATATTCCTGTGTGTAAGAACAACACAAGAGATTCAATAACATCTCATTCTATATATATTTTGAAAAAATGCAATAGTGTTTCTTTTGAATAGAACAATATGGTTGTGTTACTAATCCTTTTCAGTTGGCCTTGTAATCATGAAGTGCATGATTTTCTTTAAAAGTAATTCCTCATCGTTGGTGGTTAATTTTTGAAGCCAATAAGTTTGTTTATCACATTTCAGTCATGGCAATATTAGTCTTGCATACCTCTTTTAAGATCTGTCGGTTAGCTTTCATGTTAATAACAAAATCTTGTATTTTTTTCCAAATAGAAGAATAATGCTGGTACTCCATTTTTACCAAATAACAAGTACTTGCATACCTCCATTTTTAGGTCCGAGATGCTGGGAATCTTTTAACAAGGGCAGGCTTCGCCCTTCCAGGTGTTGATGTTGATGAGTATATAGTTAAATATGAAAATGGTGAGAGTTTCCTTCTTTGTTTTGGTTTTGTAATTGAATTATTCCACATCCATGACATAAATTGTGTTCTGAGTGTTCTCCTTAAACTTTAGCTGTATGAGATGCTTCTTTAGTGTGAAATTCCAATTTTGGTTGATGACCAAGTGGAAGTTATTTGCTGAGTTATGAGCATGGGTAGCTTTTATTGCTGATCACTCTGAACATATTCCTCGAGATTTAGTAATAAAATCAGTGTGTAAAAATTTTCATGCTAAATAGTTGGACCCTTTAATTCAAAATTTGATCTTTCTTCTCATTGTCTCAAACTCTCACGCTGAAACTGCAAAGTTTTCAGATATACACGAGCATACTTTTTGCATTTATGTTATTTGAACCTACCTATTATGGATGAGATCGTTGATTAAGCCACTACATTGGTTTTACAAATTATTTTCCTAATATAATTATATCTCATGTAGTAAGGACCTCCTATTGTCTTTTATTCATTCATTTCATGATCCAGTGGTGATCATAATTCATAATTGGTGGATGATGTCATTGATTTCAATTAAACTTCATAATTGTTAGATTTTATTGTTGGTCCAATTACTATGATGAGTAACTTATTGATCATGCTGATGCGAAGTTTCTTACAAGGAAAAATAAATTTGTAGGGTTTGGTTTCAGTTTTTTTTAATCATTTATTTGTTTATGATTAATGTATTAGGTTTTGGAACTTGGCTTTCTTTCCAAAAAGGACCATTAGTTTTAGTTAATAATGATTATGATTATGATTTTTTGGTGGTTCTATATTTTGTATATTTTTTGGCAGTTCTATATTTTTTTGTCATGGTTTCAGTTATTTCAGTAACCATATGAAAAAACAAATATTTGCAGGTTCTCTGTGGTGGTGGTTAACGGATGACCTTATATACTGATACTTTATTGACTATAGTTTATTAATTGTTAACCTTTCTTTGTTAGTTATCAACAATGTAAATCCTCTTCATAACCCTAAATAAAAATATTTGGTCTTGGAAAACTGAAATTAATCCTAACCCATAATATATAGTATTAAAGCCTGTTAGAGATATAAAATCATTCATGTGTCTTCACCTAATAGCTTAAGCTTTTGGGATAGTTGGTTCATGATATGGTATCAGAGTCTTCATGACCAAGTGGTTAGGAGTTCGATCCTTACTGTCCCAATTTTTCACAATTAATTTGAATTTCAACATAAGGTATGGTGGGCCTGTGCATTGTCCACACTTCAAGCCCAAAAGGCTCTTACGTGAGAGGGCGTGTTAGAGATATAAAACCATTCATGTGTCTTCACCTAAATAGCTTAAGCTTTGGATAGTTGGTTGATGACAAAGCCTTCAAAGAAACTCAAGAACTTCCTAATGGTGATAATGGAAGAGATAGGGTACCTAATGATACAGTTGGTTGGTATTTATTAGGGGATGATGTTTGCCTTTTTTATTTTTTATTTTTTATTTTTATGTTATAGCCACACTAATAAAGCTTGGATAATTTCATATAATTTCATATTAAATATTATTGACTGGCTTTTTATTCGTTGATTTAATTATTACTTTTACACATTTTATTGTAACAAGACATACATCAATTGAAGGTTTATAAATAAATACTTTTACTTGTTAATTTAACCCAAGGGCTAGTGAGCAATCTAATCACCTAGTCAATAAATGCTTCACAGGAGGTTATTGCCCATGCAACATAAAACTGATGGCTATTGTGATAGTTAATTAAACAGCCAACAGTGACACTGAATGATGACATTCAACTTAGCTAACTAAGAAATGAGCTTCCTGGGTATAAGAGGTTCCAATTAGTTTAGTTAAGAGAGTATAATGGCAATGGCCAGGAGCCTGGGATCTGTTCCCATTGCTGCTGTGGATGAGGATTCAAGGGAAATGAAAGGATTATTATTTGATTTTCCCATGAGCAAAAAGCAATAGAACAGGAGCTTCTCATTTATATTTGATCTAAGCATCTTTGTTTTCTCCTCTAGAATGAGTTATATCAAAATTCTTTCCAGTTGTTCTCCACTGACTGGCATGTTACTTCAATAACCTTCTTGTAACTCTTGTGATTCATTTTCTTATTGCTGGTTCTTCTCTGTCTGGTGCAGCTCTGGAGCTTATAGAACATCTGCGTGCAATGGGTGAAACTAATGCTCTTTTTCAAATGAACCCTGTAAAGTTTTTCTTTCCTTTCATGCAACTGGATGTTAAATAAATTTTTCTCTCGTCAAATATTAAACATTAGATGCTGTTGCATCACATCTTGAAAAAAGGTTGTGCATAAATGAATCAGATCCTAAAGAGGGACACAGCCTTGGCAACTGCAGCTATTTATGATTCAATGTTTGCCGCGGAAGATGGCACTGTACCTGCAACCTTCCAGGTAAGCAAAATAGATGCATCCCTTGAGAACAAGAAACTTTTGAACTTTTAATCCTCTCATTGCATTCAGTTCAAAACTGTCTTTATAGTTATATATTTTTGTTTCTTAATAATTTGTTCTTTGATTTACAATTTGTCCAATGATATTTTGTGTGCGGAACTTTTAGTAGTTGACTTATAATGTTCCAATCCTTCTGCTCTTATTAGAATTAGAGAGAATATACTAGAATTGTGTGTCTAACTAGTCCACACAAGGTTGTATATATACTAGTGTTAGCACTAATTACAATAAATAAATACAATTGGGATTTTTATATAAAATTTTTCTAAACATCATATAATATACTATTACATGCATAATAAAATGAAAAAAAAAAGAATATGCCAAAAAAATGAAAAAGAAGATAAAATGAATTAAAAAATAAATATATTTTAGAACAAAATTAAAATAAGACTTCTTGACAGAGTTTATATTGAAAAAGTAAAGTCTTACAGCCATCTCAATATTACAAAAAATGTCAAAAATCAATTCCTTCTAAAGAGTAATTGCAAGGTAACATAGTCTATAACCAAAATTGAAAATTCCTTACTCCATCTAAGACAAATATATCATCTTCCTCTATGCCAAGATCACTGTAAAATGTTGAAGCAATACTTCTTAATGGCTGCATAGGTTAGAGGTGTCTCTCTATCTTCCAAGTGTCATAAACTTCATGTAAAAAAGTAGGCAACAGAAAACTAAAGTTCGACATGCCTCAATTTAAAATAATGGAAGCTAATTATATGTTTCAATGATTTACTTGAATCCTCAAACGTTAAACATTTACATTAATTGTAGGGATTATACTTTGCTATCCCTCAGTAGAAAGACAATGTTCTCTTGTTATCTCAAAGCTTCTAAAGATACCCTTTAAATTGAAGAGAAACAAAACATTCAAAACCAACATGAGAAAGAAAGATACATACTTTACTAATTTCATCTTGTTCAGAATCAGAACTTACACTGGAATACGGGATGCCAAATACACATGATGGCATGCAAGGCTAAAAGTCCATCTTCAAAATCTGAGCTATTACAATTCATGAATTTATCTTCTACTAAAACTTCTATAAAGAAAAAGCATATTGTCATCTAAAAGGGGCAAATATCAAATTTTTCTTCCTGAAATGCTTCACAGATCAAGAAAAGATAGGAAACTACGTGTTCACACACTAAAGAACTTCTTATTTTCCACTTACATTAGAATGAATTATTTTTACATTGATATCAGGCAGTAATGCATGGTATGCATTTTGCTGGAAAAAAGAGGCATATAGGTCTGCAATATTACATCACTAACTTAATTACCCGATCCTTCTCTAATAAAAAATTACCAGTTAATTGCCCAGTTGTGTGACTTGCTGCAACTATTAGTCTATTACAAGAATTTACTATTCCTTGGTCAAGATGTTCTTTTCAAGTCAATTGTCAAATTAACAACTACCAAGGACCAAATAAACTATCCAGTGTGTTTATTTGGTTTCAAAACAATGTAGTGGGAGATTCAACCGAATCTGTTTCAGAAGCACAATGACATACAACTCAATCTGTTCGTAGCAGTCCAATTGTTAGACATATAAACTTGCCAAAATCCAACTCTACTACATTTTAAAAGCAACAAGCCAGTAGCTATAGTGGTAAATACATGGCAACTTCTCATTCTAAATTTTTACCTCTTAAACTAACACCCTTTATAGTTTACCATGTGTCTCTTTAACTACATATTTGCTGCAGTGTTTTATGTGTTCTGAAGACAAATTCTACCAAATAAAAACTTTTCTAATCAATTCATATAAGCAGGCAGAGTTTTTTTGTCCTATTTTATAACAGGCCTCAAAACTTTCCTCTTTTTCATATTTTATTTTCTTTTATGGTCTCCTTGATTGTTTCCCTCTATAAATTACTCCAAGGCCAAAGCAAGGTGTTATTATTTGATTTCTATTAATATGAGAAAAACAAAAAAGAAAATAACACCCCACATTATATAAGGTACCGTGCTAAAAGTTCTTGGAAACAAAAATGGGAGGGGGAGTTGAGGAGAATGATACTAACATATTCAGTCATGTAATATAAACTAGCATACTGTAAAGAGGGGAATTAACAAGAAAAAGGAAGTCAAATCAATCAAACACACACTCAAAATTTGAATGAAAAATGAAAAAAAAAAACAGTAATAAAAAGTAGAGTTTGGTTATCAAACTCAAACAGGGTTATTGACAAATAAGAAAATTATTGGTACAAGTTAATTACTAGTCACAAGTTCATGGCAACACTGAAAAAGCAAAGCCAACAAATAACCAGGGAGAAAGTGAGAATGATGGACAAAAGCATAAAGAGATCACTAGAAAAGATGATACAGGTCATGCATGAACCAATATTACATCGGCTGTTGAACAAAAAATAAGAAGAAAATTGAAAACAAAAATATAGTCAAATTTGTAAATTAGAAAATCAACAAATTTGACAAAAGAAGTGAGTGTAGATCTGTGTACCTAGGGTTTATCTGAGTTGAGTTGTTCAAATTACTAAGCTAGAAATATGGAGGTGAAAGTATTAAGAGAATGAAGTTTGAGGGAAATTGAACTTATTTCATTGATGGGAAAGATCACATATATATACAATGGTTTACACACTTAACACCTGGAAATGGTGTATAACAGAAAACTGAACAAAGTTAACTAACTATAACTACTTATAACAGAGGGCTGAACTATCTAAGTTCTAGTTGCTTCTAGCTGCTTGATCTGGCTGCTTTATCTTGGTTAAGACCCCCGCAAGCTGGAGCTTGATCGAGCTGAGCTGGTGAGTGTATATCGATTAAACCCAGCTTGGTAACAATGGTATGAAATGAACTGGTGTGTAATGGTTTTGTATGAATGTCAGCAAGCTGATCTGTAGATGATATAGGTAGGAGATGAATGATACCAGCTTGTACTATTTCACGTATGAAGTGGCAATCTAATTCTATGTGTTTGGTATGTTCATGAAAGGTTGGGTTTGATGCTAAGTGCATGGCAGATGAGTTATCACAGCAGAGAAGGGCAGGGATCTTAACAGTGATATGGTGATCAGAAAGTAAATATAATAACCACTGAATTTCACAAGCTGTGGCAGCCATTGCCCTGTACTCAGCTTCAGAAGAGGATCTAGAGATGGTAGATTGTTTCTTTGACTTCCAAGAAATTAGAGAATCTCTGAGAAATATGCTGAACCCAGTAATGATCTTGCGAGTATCTATGCAACCAGCCCAATCTAAGTCACCAAAAGCCTTGATCTGAAAGTCTGAGTTGCTGGGGAAGAAAAGGCCTCTGCCTGGAGAACCTTTAATGTATTTTAGAACACGAGTGGCTGCCTTTTGATGGATATCAGTGGGCTAAGCTAGGAATTGACTGAGCTGCTGAACTGCAAAACACATGTTTGGCCTTGTAGTTGTTAAGTAAAGTAATCTTCCAATTAATCTTTGATAAGAAGAAGGATCAGGGCAGGGAATGCCTAGATCATGAGAAAACTTGAGTGTGCTGTCCATGGGAGTAGCTGCAGGCTTAGATGCTAAGAGTCCTGCATCAGAAAGAATGTCAAGGGCATACTTTCTTTGGCATAAAGATATACCTTTGCTGGACCTTGCTATTTCAAGGCCTAGAAAAACTTTGAGGTCTCCCAAATCTTTGATCTTGAATGAGGTATCTAGAAATGCTTTTACCTTGTTGATTTCAGAGTCATCATTACCACTGAATGTAATGTCATCAACATATACTAGCAATACTGTGAGAGAGTTCTGATAATGTTTGACAAACATTAAGGAATCGGATTTTGACTGTACATAACCGAGGGAGACTAAGGCCATGGATAATTTTGAGAACCATTAACGGCTGGCCTGCTTCAGGCCATAGAGAGATTTTTGTAACTTGCAGACTTGATTAGGCTTAGTAGCTGAACCCCTTGAGGCAGAACCATGTAGACCTCTTCTTGAAGGTCTCCATGAAGAAAAGCATTGTTGACATCCAATTGTTTGAGGTGCCAACCATTTGCAGCTGCAATGGACAATATTAATCTTACTGTTTTCATCTTTGCCACGGGTGAGAAGGTGTAGAAATTGTCAACTCTTTCAGTTTGGGTATAACCTTTAGCTACCAGCCGGGCCTTGTGTCTCTTTATAGATCCATCCGATTTGTATTTAATTTTATAGGCCCACTTACTGGGTGTTTTTCCAGCAGGTAACTCAGTGATTATCCAAGTTTTATTGAATTCCAAGGCTGCAATTTCAGCCTCCATGGCTTTCCTTCAACAATCATACTTGGTAGCTTGTGCATAGGTCTTTGGCTCAAAGGAAGTAGATATAGAACTGTTGATTGATATGCTGTACCACCACATGATTCTGCAATCATTCTCCATGATTGCAGATCCGATTCTGCAATCATTCTCCATGATTGCAGATCCGATTCTGCAATCATTCTCCATGATTGCAGATCAATCATTTTCCATCAAATCTATTCTTATTTTATTCCACATAATTTTCTGATTATGTTGATTTGGTCAATCATTCCAGATTTATGCTTTCTTTCCTTATTCAAATGATTTTCATTTATGTCTTAGATCCTAGGGTTGAATGTCCAATCTGTGTGTGGTCATCTCCCTATTTATGCCTTGTACCACTATTCAGATTGAGTAATAATAAAATTACAGAGAATAGATTGCTCTCTGAATTTCTATATGGTATCAGAGCCCTCTCCAGAGGGCCTGATCAGAATCCTATGATGCAATTTGGCACCATGAGTGCCTACCAAACACTCTCCGGAGACATATCATCAAGCACGACAACTTCAACTCCAGCATCAATGAATTCCGAGAGGGTTCCAGTTGCTGCAGCCGAGAGCCCATCAATTATGATCACTGGACACAGGTTCAATGGGTCAAATTACCTCATGTGATCCCAAAGCGTCATGATGTACATCTGTGGTCGAGGAAAGGAGGATTATCTCACAGGAGATGCTGTCCAACCAGAGAAGACTGATCCAAAAGACAAGATATGGAAGGCTGAAAATAACTTGGTCATGTCATGGTTGGTGAATTCCATGACAACCGAGATAGGGGAAACCTACATGCTGTGTGCCACTGCAAAGGAAATTTGGGATGGAGTACAAGAATCATACTCCAAAACTGACAACACCGCTGCCTTATTCCAAATCAAAGGATTGTTGAAGGATCTGAAGCAAGAAGATCGGAGTATTACTCAGTACTATAATACTCTTGTGAAGTATTGGCAGCAAATCGATCTATATGAAGTTCATAAGTGGACAACACAGCCACATACAAGAACATTGTGGAGAGGGACAGAATCTATAGCTTCCTCCTCGGTCTCAACCCCAGTTTTGATGCAGCCCGAAGTCGGATTATGGCCACACGCCCGCTTACCCCCACTCAGAGACGTCTTTGCTGAAGTGAAATGGGAGGAGAGCCGACAACTCCTCACCAACAGTCCTCAACCCACAAAGCAGATTTCAGATAGCAATGCTTTGGTTGCAGGTAAGCAATCAACCTTTGATTACAAACCTCGCAGGAATGGTAAACCTTGGTGTGAACATTGCAATAAACCTGGTCACACTAAGGAAGTGTGTTGGAAACTGCATGGCAAACCTGCCAATTGGAAACCTAAGTTTCCTAGAGACAATAGAGGACTTATGGCATCTACTGAAGAGCAGCAACAGCCGCAGCCACTAGCCCCGAATTCTAATATGTTCAGTAAGGAACAATTAGAAATGATTCAGAAGATGATCAGTTCTCACAATCTAGGGAAAACCGTGGGCACAAGTGCAGTAGCACAGGCAGGTAAATCTCTGACAGCTCTACATGCACACACGGGAAAATCTGATACCTGGATTGTTGACTCTGGAGCTTCTGATCACATGTCTGGTAATGCTTCCCTTCTATCTCATATTGTTCCTAATCATGAAAAGCAAGTAGTAAGAATTGCTAATGGAAATATGGCTGAAGTTAGTGGGATTGGAGTGGTCAAGCTATCGGACAACCTAATATTGAAAGATGTCTTATTTGTTCCTCAATTAACATGCAATCTTCTCTCCATTAGCAAACTCACAAAAGACCTGAAATGTGCTGTCCAATTTGACATGAATGGTTGGTTTTTCCAGGATTTGGATTCGGGGAAGAGGATTGGCAATGCTAGGGAATGTGCTGGTCTCTACCATTTGAAGCAAACCGAAAGGATGCAAGAAGAGAAAGTCACTCACTTTGCTGCAACCAAACTAGATGATGATGTACTCCTCTGGCACTATAGATTAGGTCACCCAAACTTCCATTATATGAGGAAAATGTATCCTGAGTTTTTCAATAAAGTTGCTGAATTTCCATCTTGTGATATTTGTCAACTCTCCAAACATGTGAAAGCTACTTATTCCTCCCAAGGGTATAAACCCTCTAAACCCTTTTCACTAATTCATAGTGATGTTTGGGGACCAGCCAAAGTCAAAAACATAAATGGAGCAAGGTGGTTTGTCACATTTATAGAGGACCATACTAGGATTACATGGGTTTACCTTCTACACACCAAATCCGAGGTCACCAAGGTCTTTAAAATTTTTCATAAGTTGATCCAAACTCAATTTCAAACCCAAATCCAGATTCTAAGATCAGATAATGCACGAGATTATTTTAACCTTGACCTCACCTAATATTTGCAAACTCATGGTATTCTTCATCAAAGTTCTTGTGTCCATACCCCCCAACAAAATGGGATTGCTGAAAGGAAGAATAGACATCTCCTAGAAGTGGCTCGGTCTCTCATATTGGCATCCAACACCCCCAAGCACTATTGGGGTGAAGCTATCCTCACAGCCACCTACTTAATCAATCGAATGCTATCACGGGTATTAAATTTCTTGTCTCCACATCAAACTCTCTTAACCAATTACCCACATTTGCTGCATACTTCAATCATTCCTCCAAAAGTCTTTGGGTGCACAGCCTTTGTCCATAACAACCATGGTGGTAAATTGGATCCTAGAGTCATTAAATGTATCTTCCTTGGCTATTCCTCAACCCAAAAGGGTTATAAGTGCTATGATCCGTCGACCAAACACACCTACATCACTATGGATGTTACCTTCTTTGAAAGACAGCCCTTCTATACCCAAACATCTATTCAAGGGGAGACACCCAATATAACAGCAAAGGAATGACTGTTTGATGACTCACCTACACCCACATATACCCAAATTGAGCCTACTCCTGAATACCACACAGTACCTACACCAGAATGTCAAACAGAGTCTGACCCAACTGAAACAGCACCTACACCAGAATGTCCAGCAGAGTCTGACCCAACCGAACCTGAAAATGATCCTGCACCTAACCCTGTGACTCAATCCAGCACCTCACATCAAAAGGATTTCATTATATACACTAGAAGGCAGCAGAAGAGTGCCATCATCCCACCACAAGACAGCACCTACCCTAAGCAATGTCAGCCCACTTCTCCAATTCCAAACCTGGAAGAGAAACTGGACATGCCTATTGCCTTGAGAAAAGGGGTAAGAACCTGCACTAAACATGTTATTAGTAACTTTGTGTCCCATGAAAAACTATCTCCAAAGTTGCAGGCATTTGTGAACAGTGTTGATCTTGAGAAGATTCCTACAAACTTTCATGAAGTAGCCCAAAAGGGAGAATGGAGGACTGCCATTCAAGAAGAATTAACAGCTCTTGACAAGAATAAAACATGGGATATAGTTGATCTTCCCCCCGGAAAGACTCTAGTAGGCAGCAAATGGATATTCACAGTAAAGTACAATCCAGATGGCACCATCAACCGATATAAGGCCAGACTTGTGGCCAAGGGCTTTGCACAAACTCATGGAATTGATTTCCAAGAAACCTTTGCACCGGTGGCCAAGTTCAACACCATTAAAGTACTACTTTCCATTGCTGCCAACCTTGATTGGCCCCTACATCAACTAGATGTGAAGAATGCTTTTCTCAATGGAGACTTGAAGGAGGATGTCTACATGGAAATACCACAGGGTGTTGAGTGCAAAATGGGCTTTAAGAAGGTGTGTAAACTCCACAAATCCTTATATGGCCTGAAACAATCTCCAAGGGCATGGTTTGAGAAGTTCACCACACTTGTGAAGCCACAAGGGTACCAACAGTGTCAAACAGACCACACTTTGTTTGTAAAATTCGGATCAGATCAGAAAATGGTAGTTTTAATTGTGTATGTTGATGATATTGTTATCACAGGAGATCACGTTGAAGAAATTAGCTGGCTAAAGCAGTTCCTAGGAGACGAGTTTGAAGTTAAAGATCTCGGTAACTTGAGATATTTTCTTGGGATGGAAGTGGCTAGAACCAAGGAAGGCATTTCAGTCTCACAACGGAAGTACACCCTAGACTTGTTAGAAGAAACTGGTATGTTGGGGTGTAAACTTGCAGACACCCCCATGGAAGCCAATTACAAGGTTGGTCTCAAACAAGAATGCTCCCCTGTAGATACAGGAAGATACCAAAGACTTGTGGGAAAGTTAATTTACTTGACACACACCCGACCAGATATCAGCTTTCCAGTCAGCGTTATTTGCCAATTCATGAACAAACCAAATGAGGAACATTTGGAAGCTGTTTACAGGATTCTAAGATATCTCAAGATGACCCCTGTAAGGGCTTATTCTTCAAAAAGGGGAATTATAGAAGTACAGAGGTGTACACAGATGCAGACTGGGCCGGGTTAGTTGTGGACAGGAGATCTACTACAGGATGCTGTACATACGTATGGGGAAACTTGGTGACTCGGAGAAGTAAAAAACAGCCGGTGGTTGCTAGAAGCAGTGCAGAGGTTGAATACCGGGCATTAGCCTTAGGCATATGCGAGGGAATGTGATTAATTAGACTTCTTCAAGAATTAAACATGAAGCATGACGTGCCTATGAAGGTTTTGTGTGACAACATGGCAACAATAGGGATAGCAAAGAACCCCATTCACCATGATAGAACCAAGCATGTGGAAATTGATAGAAACTTCATTAAGGAGAAAATTGACTCAAGCCTTGTTGATCTGAATTTTGTGCCGACAAATTTACAAGTAGCAGATGTCCTAACCAAAGCCTTCCCAAGGACTAAGTTCGAAGAGATAAGTGGCAAGCTGGGAATGATTAATATCTATAGCCCAGCTTGAGGGGGAGTGTTGATTGATATGTTGTACCATCACATGATTCTGCAATCATTCTTCATGATTGCAGATCCGATTCTGCAATCATTCTCCATGATTGCAGATCAATCATTCTCCATCAAATCTGTTCTTATTTTATTCCATATAATTTTTTGATTATGTTGATTTGGTCAATCATTCCAGATTTAGGCTTTCTTTCCTTATTCAGATGATTTTCATTTATGTCTTAGATCCTAGGGTTGAATGTCCAATCTGTGTGTGGTCATCTCCCTATTTATGCCTTGTACCACTATTCAGATTGAGTAATAATAAAATTACAGAGAACAGATTGCTCTCTGAATTTCTATAAGAACTAATATAATTCTTGTAATTAGAAGAAAGTTTATCATAGGAGAGGTAAGAAGATAATGAATACCTGACTGTTGAGGTTGAGATTGGTCCTGCTGTAGCTGCTGAGAAGTTGCAGTGATGGTCCTTTAGATGAGTTGGTGGTTGTCTGAATCTGGTGGATTTTCTAGTGGACTGATTGTTGGTGTGTGTGCCAGAACTCATAGGTAATGAGGAGTGATTAGCAGAACTAGAAATGGTCTGTGAAGGAGTATGTGTAGTGGGAAACAAATCACTATCTGGTAGTGGATCAAAGTATGGGAATGGAACAGGAATTGGCTGCTGCTGAGCAGTTGGAACCTGTGATGTATTAGACTGAAAAGGGAATTGATTTTCATGGAAATTACATTCCTAGAAAGAAATATTTCTCTGGTTTTGATGTCAAATAGTGTATCCTTTTGTACCAGTATTTTGCACTATTATGATGGAGTGTTGAAGAATAACATAGGCATCCAAAAGTTCTTAGGACTGAAAGATCAGGTAATGTCCATATACAGCTCATAAGGACACTTGTTAGACAGTAGTGGAGATGGTAATCTATTTATAAGATATACTGCATGTGAGACAGCATAAGACCAAAAAGTTTTAGGAAGATTTACTTGAAATAACAGTACCCTAGCTACATTAAGGATGTGTTGATGTTTCATTTCCACCACAACATTCTGCTGTGGTGTCTCTATGCATGTTGTTTGATGTATAATGCCCTTTGAGGCATTAAATTTTGAAAGGGAGAATTCAGGCCTATTATCACTTCTCAACATCTTTACTTTAGTTTCAAACTGTGTTTCTATTAAAGAGATGAATCCTTGAATTAGTGATTGTGTCTCAGATTTGTGTTTTAACAAAAAGATCCAGGTGTGCCTAGAAAAGTCATCCATAATTGTGAGGAAATACCTGTGGCCATGTATAGAATGGATTCCAAACAGTCCCCATATGTCAACATGTATAAGATCAAATATTCTAGAAGCTTGTCTTGCTAGTCAAAAAAAGCAATCTTTTCTGTTGCTTAAAGACATACATGACATATTTCAACTGCATTATAGGGAATGTAAGAATGGGTTTTATGAACAAAGTTCAATCTATCATTAGACAAGTGAGCCAACCTGAGGTGCCACAAGTCAGGATAACAAACAGGAACAAGAACAGAACTAGTCGAATTAACTAGATGACATATAGCTGCAAGTGAATTCTTTGGTTTATCAGGAACTATTAGAGCATAGAGGCTTCCCTGAGCTTCAGCTGTACCAATCGTCCTCGATGTACTCAGGTCCTGAATGTCACATTTCGAAGGTTGAAATATCAATTGACAGTTCAAGGTTTTTGTTAGTTTGGAAAGGGAAATCAGATTGAAATGAAATGTAGGTAAGAAGAGAACATCAGTGAGTGTCAAGTTGTCTGAAAACTGGATAGTCCTAGGAAAATGAGCTATTATATGAGTATTATTTGGTAGTTTAATTAAGACAGGTTTAAACCTTTTGTATGAGTCAAACAGATCAATAGAATGGCAAATATGATCAGTTGCTCCAGTGTCTAGGAGCCAATGGTTGGGCAGAATACCTGTTTTAGTGTTATCTTGGGAATTGTTAGCAGCTGTGATATGAGTGAGTGTTTGGTTAACTGCATGTGAGGTAGGAGTACCATTATTCTGTTGGAGTAAAACCATTAAGGATTGGTATTAATCCTTGGTAAAACTAAAAGTTGAATTCTCATGAGTTTCCCGTGGAGTAGCATGCTGACCCTGAGTGGTTCCATCATCTGCAGAGGTCATGTTTACAGGGGCACTTTGGTTTCTAAAGTTGAAACTTGGAAGGTATCCATGCTTCGTGAAGCATGTTTCAATCGTATGCACATTCCTGCTACCATATGTGCAGAACTTGCTTGCGTTCTGAGGGTGGCCTCGACCTTTTGAAGATCTTCCAACAGAAAGTCCATTGTGCTGTCCCCTTCTTATTTGCTTGATTATTGCTAGTGGAGTTGAAGAAAACCTTTAGTTCTTGAGCCACTCCCCCTAACATCTGCCTCTCATGTTGAATGACCATTGAAAACACCTTGCTAAGGCTAGGCAGAGGTTCAATTAACATAACTTGTGATCTTACAACAGAGAACTGTTTATTTAGACCTTTTAAGAATCTAATTACTCGATCATTTTCTCTGTATGTCCTAATGGCAGGAACTAAGTCACCTGAACACGGAACAGCACAATTACAATTTGGAATAGGCCTAAATTCATCTAACTCTTCCCACGTTATTTTCAAAGCAGTAAAGTAATCAGTAACAGACAACTCACCTTGCTTGAAGAGAGAGATCTCTTCTTGCAAATCTGAAATCCTATAGATATCACCTTGAGAGAAACGGTCACGCAAGTCTTTCCACACATTCTCTGCCTTATCCATCCATATCACACTCTGCTATGGTGTGAGAGCAGGATCAGGTAGTCCATGAGAGTACCATGTTTTTACACCTGAGCCACACCGGATACATAGGATCCATCTTGGACGGTGCAGTGATTGCACCATCCACAAAGCTCAGCTTATTCTTCGTGGACAAAGCAACTCTCATTGCCCTAACCCAAGAATGATAATTCGTGGAATCCAAGACTGCAGATACAAGAATCAGAGGAGGATTCTCATTCGGGTGAAGATAGTAGGGATTTATCGGATTGGTCGGGAAATCCACTAAGAACGCATCAGTCATGGCTGTATCCACCATTGAAGACAAGCTTGAAGCTCGAAAGAGGAGCAATATTAAGAGAATGAAGTTTGAGGGAAATTGAACTTATTTCATTGATGAGAAAGATTATATATACATATTTATACACACACACACGTACACACACTGGTTTACACACAACCTGTGGAAATGTATATAACAGAAAACTGAACTAAGTTAACTAACTATAACTACTTATAAGAGAGGGCTGAGCTATCTAAGTTCTAGTTGCTTCTGGCTGCTTCATCTGGTTGCTTTATCTTGGTTAAGAGAAAAAAGCAAGAACCATGGAGTTCTTCCATCCATACATACCCTTAATGCACCGTTGTCCATAGCTTTGTTTTCTTGTAGGTCCAGTATTGGGATTGTTAAGAGAAAGATGTGATTGATGTATTATATGTGTTTGATGTATTACAAAAGAGAAAATACTAACTCTTATTTATATTCTAGTAATTCTAATCAAATAAGGAAATACAGAAAACATAATGAAATTAAGATACAACTCCTAAAATTGCTTCCTCAATTAGAGGACTAATTAACTCCATTATATATTCTAAAGATATTCTAGATATATTCTAACAACTTCCTTTTATTTCTTATAATTTAACAAATAATTTAATTACCAATTTATGCATAGAAAGTAAGCCACAATATTTGCAAATCATACAATATAACTTGTAATATGACATAATAAAGTTGCCAATGGGGGTTAGCTCAACTACATTGAACTGTGTACTCTTAAAGTTCTTGAGTTCAAATCTTGTTTCTAATGTGATATGTTTGTCCTGAAGTTGAGTTTGAATCCTACAGGAATCCTTCACGCGATATGTAAATAATAATGTATAATTAGGCTATTATCACTAACCTAACAAGATGCTTCCTCACATAATAAGAATATAATATTTTGGGTTGTCTAAAAAATTCCCAAGAATATTTTATTATATTCATGTATTTGATATAGAGAAAATATTTCTCATAATTTACAAATTTTTTTTATAAAATAACCCTGGTCATAAGTTGAACAGCTTTAGTGGAGACAGTGAGCTGGTGGTGGGGGTGGAGGGTAAATGACAAGGGTAGGTGATGACTCTTTTTGTCTTCATTTCTGGGCTTGAAAAAACATTCCCATCCAATTGTGGGAATGAAAATCGGCTAAAACATGAAAATGTTGCATTGCAAATTCCTTATATTTATTCTTTTTAAACTTAAACAAAATGGGGGAATGTTACAACATTCTCAAAAATAAAAGTTTTTCTGCCAACTAACTTAACATGTGAAAGTGGCACTTGCATAGTTGAAATCATAATGTTCTACTCATTGTGAAGGATGGGTATTATATGGTCATTATGCTTTTGTAGGTTATATACATGACGGGATGGAGGGAACATCCTTCTCAGCAGAAGGCTAAAGCAAGGGGATCTGCTACCATATCTTTCAAAGATATTCAAAAGCAATTTGGAACCCAGAGTTGATTTTCATTCGGCACATTAAGTTTTAATTAATGTGTTGGGGCCATTGTATTAATAAGAAATACTAATATATCACAATGCATTTACAGTTAAAACAATTTTATTGTCAAATTTGGTCGGTATTACAATTTTAGATGAAGATGCTCTAAAGTAGAGTGCATTAAATTCTACTATTGATAATCAATGATTAAAAAATTAACAATTTAAATGTTGACCAAATGCAAGTATATAGATATTAAACTATGAATTTGTTAAAACTCACCCTCCCCCCTCCCCTCAATTTTCTTTCCTTATCACTAGTAACTACTTACTCTTTAAAATACACCTTAATTTTTTATTATTTGGTCATGGGTAACAAAAGTATTACTCCTCCGGTCCTACATTTTTTCACGAAGTTCTAAGATTTGCCAACAAGTTGATTTTCTTATTTGAAAGTTATATTCTGTAGTTTGATATATATAATTAATTGTGTTATTTGCAATACTATTACTAATTTTTTAAAGCCAATTGAGAAAAATAAATAATTTTCTGAGTTTTGAAGTGACTCTTACATCTTGGGATAAAATGAAAAGTCATTAGCTTTTCAAAGCATCTCTTAAGAAATGGGGAATAAAAAAGCACTAGCATTACAGCTTTTCTTTAAAAGTAGTTTGAGAAATGGGAAGTGCTTTATGCCAAAGAATGTGCGGCAATTGCTCTATGTATAGTTATAAAAATGTTATGCATAAATACCTCTTCAGAAATTTACCAAACTCAATACTTATGTTAATGATAAGCAGAAGCAACCAATCAAAAGCAATTTCAAGTTCAGCCAAAGCATTACAATTTTCAAAATTTATTAAGAAATACGCATGTGTGGTAAAGAATGGACAATTTGGATGATTCATTAACTCAAATGTGATCGAATTTTATTCAGGCTGTTTTGTTTGAATTTTGGTCTATCTTTTATCTCTTTGTATTAGATTTTAGACTTTCTTTGTAATAAGGAAAAAAAAATGAATATCAATTTGCTTGACAACAACATCAATATGAAGTAGTTAGGTGGTCATAAATTCAATTTGTAGTGGTGAATCTGACGTGCAAAAGATATATAATATTAATAGAATAAACTCAATCAATTGTATGGATTGGATTAAGTGTGAAATTATAATTTTTTAAATATTTTTACATAAAACATGAAAATTTTAAACTTTTTATATATTTATGCTCAAATATCATATAAATTAATTTATAGCTATTTAAAAAGATAGAATTTCCACTTACTAGACACTTATCCGTAATCAGTTTTATTTGGATGCTCCATTTACAATTTTGGATGCGACTTAAAGTGCAGCAAATAATATAATTCTCAGAAAACAAAATCGCGTAAGATCAATTGAGATTTGCATGGACTATGTGACCAAACACTATAGCTAAGTATTGGCATTATTGGCTTATAGTTTGATTTTGTTTCTCTAAGTTTTAACCACAAAAATATATTACTATAATTTAATTTAAAATTAGTGCAATTAAGTCTTCTCTTGGACGGCCAAAGTGAAAGAATTTTTATTTTATCAAATATATAATAGTAACATTTATTTTGGGTAACATATAGTAACATTTTTAAAGAATTGGGAGGATTTAGCCCCCAAACAATATTACCCACCAATCCTCTGCCAAATTAACGTTTACGTGACACTCTTTCCTAAAGTGGCATTATACCACTTCATTTGCAATCAAGCGTAGTTAATAAAAAAATTTCACATAATTAACTTCCATTCCACAAAAAAGAAAAAAAGGAAATTACCATGCCGTTATAAACAGTGTCATGTAATTATCAAATTGGCATAGGACTTGCATCAATTTTTAAAAGTTAAAAAGATGATATTATAAATATTAATATGTGAAGGATAAAAATTGAACTTGGCTTGGTTATATATGAAAAAAAAAATGTTATTAAGTCCATGATATATTATAAAGGAGATCGAATTCACTCTAAAAATGAGTTCCTTGAAGGCAATCTTTCTATACTTAATTAGAATTAGGGTTACAACCATGATATATTTTGTAATGAATAATTTACAGAGATATAAAATAATTTCGATGCTAAAATTTCTGCTCGATATCAAAGCAATAAATAATTTAAAGTGAATTCTAGGAAATAGTACTGTTCTGAAAGAATGAAAAATAAATATACACATTCGTATCAACCTACTAATTAAGAAAATGAATCTTATAATCAGTGAAATATCTTATAACTCTTCGCAGCAAGAATAATTGTTCGTATTCCTCCAATAGGTGCAAGAATTGCTATAAAAATGCCAATAATCGAACAAATCTGTAATAAAAAAAAAAACTTTTGAATAACTTGCGATATATAACTTTTTTTCTATGAACATTAAAGTCGTGTTTCAATTAGTTTGATGCGGAAATAAAGTACCATTGATGCAATCCAATGAAAGCTCCATCGTTTAGGTTGTTTTACTGTGAGCCATAATATACAAGGTAACTGCATCAAATGTTTAAAATTTAGTTGTAACAAAAATACAATAATGCACTCGTAAGATTTAAAGCATAGTTTGCTGATAATAATAATAATATTAAATCTTACAAAATATGATGTTGAAGCGAATGCTAGTCCTCCAAAGAACCCTAACAATCCTCCAAAAAATGGAATACAGATTGCAATAAATCCTACCACAGCTACAAAGACATGAAAAATGCATGTTAAATATGAGTTATTAATTCAAACTATTGACAACAATATAAAAATTAAAATGTGAAAACCGTGACTGATGTTAAAATTCTAACATTGCATGCACTTGTAAATAATTGAAAACGTCATTTAATTAATATATACTTCTTACCGACAAATATGCTGCGAGCAGTGATGCGAAGAGTTCTTGAAGGACGAAAATGCAACTTTTGCACCAAAGATGACTCAATCATGTCAAAAACAGGCATTGCAAAAACCTTAAACATAAGGAAACAAATGCTGTGTCATATCATTTGGTTTTTTACGTTAATAATAGTGATTCAATTTGATATATACACATACATTGGTCTACGTACCTGAAAGCTTCCTATAACATGAAGGAATACCATAAGGTTAGCAATGGCAATAAGCCAACCAGGGTGTTCAAGTGAGATGAGGACATCATCATCTACAGTGTTTCCAAATGCCCAAAAACCAGATATTGCAACTGAAAGATAGCAAGCAATGACTATAGTGTATGCAGCCATGACACCACGCCACATGGGTACTTTGGAAGGTGTCTCTTCCGTTGAGGGTAATGTGGCTTGAATCTCTAAGGCCACACTGTGTCCTGCGAAGGCAAATGCGATGGTTCCAAGCCCATTGAATGTATCAAACACTTCCCCAGCAACGGTATGAGATCGAAGTTTATATTCACTAGGATGGTGATGAATCCCCTTCACAATCGACGCAAAAAATGCCACCATGGAATAGCTGCAATTCATTTAGACATGATAACATGCACTCTATTATGACCTATTAATTCATATATATAAGGCATATCATTGGTATTTTATTTCTTCTAGCATTATTGAACATCTTTTTGTCACCTTACCAGAATGGATGAACCACTGTCATTAGTTGCTATATTTATAGTCCGTAACGTTATTGCTTCACATGACTTCTCAACTTTTTTCTTTATACTTACCTTTTATGGTAAAAAACGAGAGAGTAAAAGAAAAAGTTAAAAGGAAAGTGAATTTCTCTCTACCTTAAATGTATGGAAAAAAAGCGTAGAAATTAATTGTAAGGGTAACATTTTTTATTTACAGTGGATCAAATTAAACGGCTTCTCTTCTCAACCGAAAAAAGTGTACTAATTTTCCCTTCATTAGGGAGGGAGGAGGTTTAATTAGTTGTTGATTATTGCACAATTCCCTTACCAGAAAGACATGATCGCTGCGAGCAAAGAAACTGCTTTCAACTTATTGAAGTTGGGAGTTTGGGAGAGGAGAAGCTGCAAGCATATAAAGAAGATAATATAATATGTCTGCCTAGCTCCAGTCAGGGTTGGAATTAAGATATCAAAGCACTTCTTTAGCGACTTGCCACCAGTGACACAATACACAATGGTCAAAGCCACCTGAACGGTTAGCTGCTGTGGCATCACTGTCCAGTACCCAAGTTTTGGCCCAAAAACATGCTCTCCCAGTTCATAGTATCTATCAAATCTCTTCCCAGGAACCAATTCATGCATCTCTATGAGTTGCCACAATGAATAAAATGTGACAAGCCAAGACACCAAGATCGTTGCAATACCTGGAATCCTACAAATTAAACCACAAGGAGGATTATTCAACAAGAAGAGAGGATCAAATATTGAAATGCAGCAAGATTTAAGCCCTCTTTATGTGCATGCTATGCAGTGCTGATGAGTCACTGATGAAAGTGAGTCACTGATGAAAGATGATTCTATTTCTACGTATATATATATAATACCATCCAAGCTGGGATATAGCATATGGCAAGCCTAGCACTCCTGCTCCCACCATGGCTGTCACATTGTGGAAAGTTGCATACCACCATTTGGCTTTCCTAGATGCAGTGATGGGCAACCATTTTTCCAGCTTTGCTTGCTGATCATTGGGTGGCCTAGTTTCACCTGTTCTGTTCCCATTCCCACTGTGCTCCTGAACAAGAATTTACATCACGTTGAATATCAGTAACTTGATGAATCATTCATCGACATGAATGATCCTAAAGCTTAATCTGGCTTTAATCTGTGGTAGAAACGAAATAAGAATTGCATCATGAGAATGTACCATTGCTCTGTAGATTGCAGTTGCAGATTCTCCTTTCACCAGTCTTTCTTCAACAATAGAAAATGAATTTTCTGAAGGTTCTGATTCAGGCAATTTAAAGATTCTAATGTGAATGGTGCAGGGTTGAAAAAGTCACGGCTTCTTCCGAGGCAAAGGGGAGAGAGGGTTCAGGAAAGAAAGAGAAATTATCCCTTTTGTTGTGTAATTCACATATTACTAATATAAAAGAAAAACGTGTATTGCTGATAGACCATGGTGCATTTGTGTTGTCAGAAATGTAGAGGAGCTTCTCTGCAGTACATTTTAACAAGTCATGCATTCAAGATTTTGGGTATCTAAGAGATCCTAAAATGAAGGTTCTCAAGCGATGTAAAAAGGCTCACATGAAAAATATTGATTGAGTACATATCAACTTTCTCATTATTCTGGTAGTTGCTACAAATTCTCTTCCTGAAAACAGGGTTATTGAATCGTTCAAAAAATCTTTATCCACTTAGTAATGAAACAATTTTGGTTTTCCTTGTCTTTATTCCTTTACAAATAGTTTCACTTTTTCTTTGACCCATGAAGGGGAATTACATAATAAATTAATAAAGCATTATGTGTCATTGGACGAAAACATCGTATTTATTTATTTATTCTTTTTTTATAAAAGATTTTTTTTTTTAACAAGAAGAGTCATTGTCCCAATTCCGTACATATAGACAAAAATTATATCAAGAGGATTCTAAAGTCTGAGTACCAACTCAAAGGATGGATGATTAGGTAAAATTTTAAAAAAAAAATTGCCGTATTATTCATAGAAAAACTATATGAAAAAATTTCTCATGACAAGAAAATCAGTGTTGATATTATCCTTCCCTAGAGAACCCTCAGATTTGTATTATATAAAGAGATAAAAAAAATTTATTTCTATTAATTACTAAAGAGATTAAACTTTTCTCATTATAATTGAATAGTATATATATACTGGTATTTAAGCCACTAGGAGTGGGCTAAGTAATGAAGGATTTGAATAATATACAAGGAGATCATAGATTCAAACTTCCTGTGCCGCTAATATATCAAAATATATACTAGTATTTACATTAGTTTATATTAAAAATTATTATTATATTACAACTTAAATATTTACATTTTTATTTTTATTTAATATTCTAAATTATTTTTACTGAAAAGGGAAATTAGCTTATATTTAACATACAACATTTCTTCTTCTTTCTTACCTACCCTTAACATACACAGACACACATAAAACACTCTTACTCTCTTTGTAGTTTCCCTTCATGGCTTTTAAGGGATAGCTTCACTTTAAATCAAGTGATTCGTCATTTTAAAAAATTCTTAAATCTGCAATATTTGCTTGTTAATTTAGTTGATTCATCTATATAAGCTAACAAGTTGTCTAGTCAAGACCATATATAACTCAATAATTAGTCTCCACACTTGAACCAGTAACAATAACTTGTTAAAATTTTTTAGGAAGCTAAGTTGCCTTTGAGAAGAATATATCATATCTTGAAGTGGAGGTTCTATTAGGATACCCCACCCAGCATAACCAATCACCTAAATATTTGTGTGCATGAAATAATTCCTTTGAGTTCCTTTGATGTATTTAGGGATGCGAATAACATTTCTGTCATAAACTAATTATTCCAAAAGTTTAACCTATTATGTGAAGACACATGAATAATTTTATATCTAATATGTCCCCTCACGCAAGAGCTTTTTCCGGCTTGAAACGTGGAATAATGTACAGGCCCACCTTACCTTGTGTTGAAATTTAACTTAATTGTGAAAAATGAAAGTGACAAAGAATTCAACTTAATTGTAAAGAACGAGGATGGCAAGGATCAAACTCCTGATCACTTAGTTATAGAGACTATGATACTATATCATAAGTTGTTAGGTGAAAACACGTAAATGATTTTATTCACGTCTCCTCACGCAAGAGCCCTTTGGACTTGAAGCATGAACAATGTACAGCCCACCTTACCTAGCTTACCTTGTAAGGAAATTCAACTTAATTGTGAAGAATAAGGGCGGCATTGGATCGAACTCCTGACTACTTGGTCATGAAGGTTCTCATATCATGTTATGAACTAACTATCCTAAAACTTAAGCTGTTAGGTGAAGATACATGAATGAATTTATATCTAACAATTTCATATGACTACTATAACATAAAAATTGTAGAAATTGATTAATAACACAAACAACGAGAGAATTTTATGCCAAATTATTGTGAGGCCAGTAGCAATTCTCCAACATTTTTTTATTGTTTTTCATGATTTAAAAGGGCTGCCCCTAACCTGGTATGAGCTTCACATTTTTATTGAGAGGTATCGACTATAGCTTGCAATCCACCGCGCCTATTTTGTTGAGAAAAATATCAGCGTTGCATAGGAAGCTCAAAACACTCATACAAATATAGTATAAAAACACTGACAAATCTCATGCCTACGTCTATCTTAAAAGATAAAACATTTTTACTATGAGAAAAAAATAATACAAGAATAATAACTGAGTTTGAAACTAAACCCAAACCCAAAGCCTTTTGTTTGTAAATACTTAGGCCATTGGTTTTATTTATATCCAGGACTCCTTAGCCAACAAATTTTCTAACAAATCCTGTAGATTTTCTCAAATCTCATAAAAATTTCCTAAGTCACCAAGGATAGTTACTAAGAATAACAAAAAATTCATTTATGGGATTAGATTCATACTCACCACCTTTATCTCTGCTTAACCTCTTGATTTTCTTATCAATTTGGGTTGCTACTTTGCATTCTAGGAATTTCATATGCTTCATCCTTGATTTTAAACAATTTTTCACAATCTCTAATCATATGTTTATTAGGTTTCCGAAATCACTATGAACAAGTTCTAGCAAATCACATTTCCTTATTTTTTTGTTTGGATGGCTTCTTAACCATTTTAGTTTGGATATAAATTTCAAAGTTATCCATATATACATATAACTTTAATATATATATATATACACACACACACATACACACACACACATATATATATATATGAAAAAGGCACACTCACATGTCCACTTTGTAATGTCAAACATCAAGAGATTCACTCAAGTAGGCTAAAGGAGTAAAAGAGCAATCTGATTGGGATTCAATTCGAGATCAATTAACCCTAAAGGGACTCAATGATACTTGAGTTAAAACTTTTAGACATTTAGAGGATCATTTAGAGGACACTTTTTTTTATTCTTTTTTTATTAGATTTAGAGAGGAGTCCTTTATTACCCTATAATGTCACATTAATATATGAACATCAAATAAATATTTTGCAAAAGGTTATGCGTGTGTGTCTATATATATATATATATATATATATATATATATATATATATATATATATATATATATATATATATATAGACACACACACATTGATGCTTCAAAGTTTCAAGACACGCAAGATGCTTCTTGTAACATTCTCATTTGTCTAAGTCTAACTTTTAAAATCCTAATTAGCTCTGACAGTTATTTATTTATTGTCTACTATTTGTTGTCCTATTTGATTTTTAATAATTTTGTTGTGCTGTCCAAATTAAAAAGAGTACTAAAAAAATTTAAAGAAAATAAGAACCAATTGAAATTCCTAATAAAATAATGATATCTTAATAGTGACAATTTAGTAATTTTGAATCTGTGAACAGTAGCATTTTGGTCCAATGAAAATTAGAAAATAGTACTTAGCAGAAATTGATTATTGAATACATTGATATATTTCTAATCACTTTAAAATTTAATTAAATGAGAATAACATAACAAAATTAATAGCAATTGACATGTATAAAACTAACCAATTAGGACATCACATGTCAAAGCATGTCATTGGATGAAAATTGGCCAATGAGAGAGTGACACATGGAGGCTTAGGATTGGCTAGAAAATTGGCCAATTAAATAATGACATATGGCACAATGTGATTGGCCAAGAATTAGGCAATAGACTTGTGACATTTGAAGGCCATCCAATGGCCAAGAATTAGCCAATAACATGATGACACTTGGAAGCTCACACTATTGGTTTGAAAAAGCCATCATTGCCTAGTTAGAGTAACCAAATTAGGAACTATTTAATTAACCTCGTTTAGTGACCATCTAACCAAATTGGTTCAAATTGAACTAGAAGTCATCATTAGTAGGATGACTAACATAGACTCATGAAGGCTTTCCATTGGCTTACCTAATAAAACAAATTAGCTTAAGTAATGAACAAACTAATTAATCCACAACAACTCCCTAACCCCACGACCAAAACAAGACCAAAGGAGTTAAAAAAAAAAAAGAAGAGAGAAAGGAGGAGAAGTCAAAGCTTATGGACAAAGGAGGTGGAGGAAGAAAGAAAAAGAGAAAAGGAAAGAAAGAGGAAAATCAAGCTCAAACCACTAACAAACTCAATCTTCAAGAGGTAGGGACTCAAACCTTTTATTTTCTTCTTGGAAAACATAAAGTTTCATCATGGGTTATTACTCTTTCATGGGTTTCCATGTTCTTGGAGGTTAAAGCTTGGTTATGGGTAATCTATGGCTAGATAGCTTAGTTTTATGGAGTTGATGAGCTTATTTCAAGTCTATGTTGCTATTCATAGGGTTTGGTTTGATTAATCTCATCTTTGGCTTAATCTTGATGATTAAGTGTGGATCTATGTTGCATGAAGTGATTTATTTTTGTATCATGTTTGATTTGAATTAAAATAGCTCAAAATCATATGTTAGAGACCATGCTACCTCACGGCCAACCTAGGGTTCAAAATGGTGAATTTGTGATTTACTTATTTTAATTTAAATCTTGATAAGTAATGATGTGTTTAAGACCTTTATGGTGGGTTAAGCCTTATTTGTGGTTCACTATGTTTAAATAGTTTGAAAATCACCTTAGAGTCACTTTGAAAGTACATAGTCATGTGGGGTTTAAGGAAAAATTTTATGATTTATGTGCTTTAATTTGGATTATGTTAGTTAAGAATGAATTGGAGGTCTTTGTAGTGTTTTGGGAATTTTCTAGGTGTAACCATCATGAGATAGCTATGAATTGTTTAAATTAAACCTTAGGTGAACCACGGCCCTAGGGTATGTTGAAGGGAAAAATGTGAGTTTGTTAGAGATTAGTAAGCTTGAAAGGCTTTTAATTGAGATTTTAGCATTATTCCTTTTGGGAATTAACTTAAAAACCCATGGTGCATCTTTAACAAGCCACGGCCATACTAGATTTGGTAATCTAGATTCTCTCTAGTGCATTTTTAAACAAAATGTGAAAGAAAAACCTAGAGGGCACTAGATATAGTGCACGGCCATGTTAGAGAACCTAAGGTTATTTGTGGCTTTCTATGAAGTGGCATGTCAATCTTATGATGAATGAGAAGTGATAACTTGCTAATAAAAAGTTTAGCCTATGCCTATGTCCAAATCTAACAAGTAGTGAAATTGAGATAGAATAAATGGTTAGAGATTAAATCTCATTAGTGGATGCTAAATGAAACATTAAGTGTCTCAAAAACAAAGTGATACAAAGTGTACTAACTAATACAAAGTATACTAAGTAATATATCATTTCTATCAATAACTACTATTTCAAAAACAACCTTGTCCTCAAGGTTGATGTTCGAAACAAAGCAACATATTCCCTAGTCTCCATAACTTGCAGCCACCAAATGAATGGAAATTCCTTTTGCATTTGAACTCCACCAACGCATGCTACTAACACATTTTTTTTTCCCATTTTTCCAATGCTTGTATTCCATTTTTTTATAATTATTCTATGAAACTTTTCTCTTTTTTTACCATAACAAAATATAAAATAAGGCCTAGTAATGGAACTCAATTTATAATGGGTTATCTTGACATTAGTTAGTCAATCCCTTGTAGCTTTTAGTGTTGCATCCTTCGGTATAGCAACCTCATAATGGACTTCTCCCAACTCAATACTATCATTAAGTGCCTAGTTTTAGAGCAGGGTATGCAGGCCAGCCCACGATTGGCCCGCATTAAACGGACCGGACTAGGCTGGCCCATTTAATAATAGGACCAAGATCTTGGTCCTACCCTACCCCTTTAAAAATAGCAGTTTAAGCCCGTTATCTTTTTTTTTTTGAATCTTAAAATAAAAATATCAAATAATAAGAAAAACATTAAAAACATAAAGAGATTCTTATGTGATCTGTCATCACTAATTAGATATGTAATTTGTTTGCAAAATTTACAAACATTGAAACGTAAAATCACTATCCAATCAATAATCAATATCCATATGCCTATTTGCAGGCATATGGATGTTGATTATTCTAATTACAAGCTCCACCATAATCATTCTATTAAAAATTAGCAAGGATCGAAGGAAACAAAAGCTATTTAAGTTCAAATCCTATTCAAATTTAGACTTGGAAGGTATCAAATTGGTAGAAGACTTAAAAAAAAAAGTGGCCATGGGCCAACTCGAAGGCCAGCCCAGTCCAACCCGCTTAACCCGTGAGTTAAACGGACTAGGCTTTTGGATCCAATCTTTAAACGAGCTTACAAATTGTACAACCTAACCTTTTATGTTTGCGGGCTAAATGGGCCAACCCGCGGGCCTGGACTCATTTGTCCAGGTCTACCTAGCTTTTCATATCTTGGGCACCTAAATGAATTATAGATTTGAACCCAACCCAACTACGTTAAAATACACAATAGCAATGATAACCCCATGTTAACCAAGTATGTATTTGCATTAGAGTTTGCAAACTTGATTTTCCTCAAAGTAGGTTTGCATAATCATGATTTATCTTTAAAAACTTTTATTTGAAAAGTAATTTTACTTAAAGTGATTTAAGTATAATTTAACAAATGATATGCATGTTGTTATAATAATTTTTTAAATTTTTTAATACTAGTATTAAATTAAAAATAAAAAATAAACATGCTATTTTAGCTTTCCAAATGAAGTGCATGGTCCAAATAAAAAAAATCTCAATCTAAATAAAATAATAATATAATAAATAATTAAATGTATAAAATTAGCACAATTAGTAATATCAAGTATCGAATTAAACGTTAAATAAAAAGTAAAAAAGAAATATCAGTTGTAATGCAATATAATTTTGAAATATAACTATACTACTAATTATTCTACATATGCTCTATAATTTAATCTTGGATGGAGTCTCAAACATGATCCATTTCTAATGAAGAAATTATATTTAGACTTGCAGTTGGATTTCAGACCAACATGATCATTCATAATCTCCTTCAATAATGTTTTCATCTTCATAAAGACTAAATTCAATATGTTTAAATATTCCTTCTAATAAAATTATGTATAACCGTTGTTACACTAACTTTGTGAACTTGTGTTTCAATTTTGAACTTAGGCATATGGCACAAAATTGCAAACCTATTCTTCTATACCCCAAAAGTCCTTTCTATATTTTATTGTAAATGTAAATCACTTGTAGCTATGAGAAAGGGCAAACCTAAAGGTGAATGTAGGAAATTCATGTCAGCAGTTGTGAGAGAATTATCAAAAACACGAGCATTGTAATGCCTTCTTATCTCTAGGCAATACATAAATGAAACACATGTCTGAATCACATACAACTATTATATATTGTGTTGGAATCATTTAATAAATTTTGATTGTTCACTAAGGCTAATCACACAATACATGGGTTTCATTAATTGCTCTTATGGTATTTTTGAAAAATGGCCAGTATTGTCAGTCAATTTTGAATTTTTGGATGAATCCAACAAAATTTAGGATCAAGTAGCTTAATATATTTGAAGAGCAATGTCACGACCTAATTATCAACGCCATGACCGGTGCATAGGTTGGACTAGTCAACCTAACAAATCTTTAGAAGACATTTAACAAACAACACAAAATGCATATAATTCTACAAAAAATCTAGCAAAGTCTCCCCTAAAACCCCAGCATCCCAAAATATATAAACAGAAGAACACCAAAACATAATTTCCACATTAAATCAATTTCATGCCACTAGACAATCATAATCCTATTTTTGACATGCTCAAGTAGTACTCATACAAAAATCACATAATATGGTCTACCATCAAGGACCTCAAAAGACAATATTAAAATGTAAGAAGATGAATCATACACATGTATGGATTATACTTGTAGATAATAGAGTAATTTTATGATCTCAAAATATATAAACACATATCCCTGTTAACAAAATAAAATAAAATAAACTTAATAGGGAACTTAGACACGCCCACTAGACAACTACATGCTCACCCAAAATGAATGATTTAGCTACTAAGGGCAGGATTTAAGTTGAATATGATCTCTTTCCCTTTATTTGGAAAAAAAAATAAAAATACGGAGTGAGTTATATAACTCAATGAATAACTAATATCTATTGCAATAAAAATGTGACAAGCAAAGGCATGAGTCTTCCAAAGAAAAGAAATTTTAAAATAAAATTGTCAACTTATAACTTAAAAAGAGAAGAAAGAAAAAGTAATAATAATAACGACAATAAGATGATAATCCTTGATAAATTCCAAGTGTTTCAAAATTTTTCTTTTTTAAAGTAGAGATTACATATGAAAACGACACAGGTAACAATAATATAAAATAAATCATTTTGAATAAATAATAAAAGTTCAAGGCATGTTCAATAAAAATACATATAACAACTTTATTACCTAAATTATTTGCATTTAGATAAGAACAAATTTGCCATTTGGTTTGAAAGTACTTTCCAATAAATAATAGGAAGTGGTTTCAAATTTAACTCCAAAATGACTCATCTACCCTTATGTTTTTATTACCCAACTCACTTACGGGACCTTACAAGCAATATAAGGCAAGCAAGTAATACCATATGGAAATGCCTACTTACAATCTCTCCTGAGTATTGAAACCTTTCTTGTTACATCCTGTTACCAATGCCACATGGCCAACAATGTTTAAGAACATTGTAATAATCTCTTTAACCCCATGCATTTAGTGCTCTTTAAACCACATTTAACTAGTTCAATGTAAAATTTACATAATACATATATTTCCATCTAAAACATCTCATGGTAATGAATGAGATGCCTTTGCAATATTTCTTACATCCATGCATGACCAGTTTGTTCACTTGTTCGACGTGGCTATGTATATAAGTATCTTACAGCATATCACCAATTAGTTTACTCATAGAGAAAACTTCCTTCAAATCATCATCTTGGGTGATATTAGATTCTAGAGTAAACTCCCAATTTGATCCTCTAAAGATTAGGTCGACATCACTTTAGTCCATTAAAAAATATCGACATCAATTTAGTCATTGAATTATAAAAGGTGGCATCAATTTAGTACCTTAATCACATAAATTATATCAATTTAGTCCCTATCCATACACAGAATGACGATTTTGAGGTCATCTTCCATGATTCAATGACTAAATTGATGTCAACATGGAGAATCAAAGTGATATTGACCCAATCTTTGGAGGATCAAATTGTGAGTTTACTCTAGATTCTAATTGTCTATCTCAATTTTCCGTTTTATCCTTTCACACCTATAAAATGCACTTGTTAATAATCACATTAAAGAAATATATAAAAGCATAACCATGAATTATAAAATAATTATATTTCATCATTTTAAATTTACATTCAAATTGTGGACTAAAGAAAAAGTGACTAGAGAGTTGAGATTTTGCACATTCTATGTAAAGAATCCCAAAAACTCAATTAAGTGTCATATTAATTAATGAGGTTTTTAACATGAAACAGTAATCAATATAGAAGAGAAAAACTATATTGACTACATGCCTTCTTTCAAGTAGACCATGTTGACAACATCCAAGCATGAGATTTCCATTCCAAGCCAATTATGCTCCATATAGTACCATTCATTATAATCAACAATATTGTGTTAGAAATAAAACAAATGTTTAATCCAATTGTTTTTTACTTTTTAGTATACATAAGACTTAACAGGCAACTAGAAATAAAGTGATGAAATATACAAGCTTTTGACCTAAAATTTTAAGAGTATGCATAAATTCCAAAACATCATTCCTATTTGTTTTTCAGAGACTTTTTTACACTAACTTAATCACATATCACATGTTAATTTAGTCAATTTATTATTAATATTGCAAAGAAATCCATTGAAAAGTACTTAATAGCAATATAAGTAGTTTATAATCATAGTTTGGTATTCAATTAATTCTTTTATCTATTGTTGCAGTGGCTGCGACTTGATACATTTTACCAACATAGCTAAAATTTTGTAGATTATGTGAATCAATTTCCTGATTTGTTATATGAGACCTTTATCTAGTGTAGACTGAGTTCTATTTATTATGCTTATCCATATCAAAAAAACCTTAATCATCCTCATATTTCTTATTAAGACAACAAACGTTCCAATCTTGGAAGAAGGGTAGCCATATCTTGTGTTCAATTCCCATGAATACTATAAAAAAAAAAATGGGTAAAAAGTGACTAGACAACAAGACGCTAATCAAACAACAATGAAAATTTTAATAAGCAAACCATGTGCACAATTTAAAAACCTGATGTTAGATCAAAATAAATGCACAATTACAAATTCAAATAAGACAAATTTATATCAAATAACATAGATACATGAGTGCATGCTGAATCTTAAGGTTTCAGACCAAATAAAAGCAACTTCATACGTAAAGTGAACTAAAAATTTAGTAAGCCAACACAAGCAACAAGGACATTTTTGGATAGCATCTTAGTAATTCTTGGGTAATTCATGCATCCAATGAAAAACAAGTGTGAGACTATAAGTAAAGAATGAGAACACTATAAAAAAACTATTATGATCAATCATGTGTAACTTCCAACATATGAAAGAACCTCATTCATCTAAGTAACCTTCAATCTCATTGTAACCAACAAAGAAGCACAAAATATTAACAGCCATCCAAGCCAATATTAAAAGTCAGTTGATTTCCAAATGGAATTGCCATGATAAACTATAGACTTCACCAAATATTAGACCTTATATCTTCTTAAAGTTATAAGTCTTCTCATTGAACTTTCCCATCAAAATTGACCTTGCAACCAAAATTCTTTGAACTTAAAAGATAATATTAAGTATAAAAAGGTAATTTAGAATTTCAAAAGTCAGATATGCAACAAGTAACATATGAAAATAAACTATACAACATTAATTCTCAACTCATTACATAGAGAACATAATTAAAGAAGGATTTAAGACAACACACTGCATTGCAAAACTGTGCTACATAAAAATTCCCTGCACTGCGTTAAAGTTACTACATAAACTATTATGTTTAGTTAGAAAATATAAAAGCATAAGTTGTTTGGTTATGCACATATTAATCCAAATACAAAAGCATAAGCCATTGATCCTGAAACACAAAAGTATAATCTATTGATCCTTGTTGATCTTGAAACAAAAGCATAAACTATTGATCCAAGTACAACTAAATATGCCACATTGTTCCATATTCAACTATCCAATTACATATTCATGAGTGTAAGGGGTTATATGCTGCATGCCTAAACCAATGCAAACTTTTCCGATCAAAAGCTTGCAAGGCTACAAACATTCCTCTTGCAAGCTTGAATATTATTAGTTGACAGCATTTGGTATGTTAATCTGGATCATTTACAACATCATCTAGGTTTTTAAGCTCAGCCATCAATTGACCAATTGATGCACCAGTTACACTAACATTATATAACCGAAGATGTCTTCGCAATCAAACTTACAGCATCAGTTATCCTTATGAAGGTAGGAACTTTGACCTTACTTTTCCTTCCACCATGACTAACCCTTTTTCTTTCCCACCAATTCTTTGGCTTAAAATTCCTTGGGATATGCTTAAATTGATATTTGCAATTTCTTTAGTGGTTCCAACACTCACGTCCTCACTATCCCTGGAACCTTCTTCTGTATATGTATAAACACTCTCTAAGCATGGGCAGTACCTATCATCATCTTCATCTAGGCCATTAGGCAATATCCCTGACAATGGTGCCCAAGCAAATTGTTCAATAGCCAGCACATCCTTGAAAATTGTGGGTAATTAGTAGATAAATGGAAGTCCCTTCTTCCTACATTTGCCATATTGAGGATTTTCTTGAATGTTTCCAAACTATCATCACAACACCAATATGCTAAAAATTAAATCTAAAACTTACAACTACACATTTATTTCTCACATACTAATTCCTTTTTTTCCCACCACTCATCAGGTGTGTCAATAGTTTTCTTAACATTATCCCACCCTAAGCCTATTTCTTTTGCAAACAATTTATGCCACCTTGACTATTCTTTTTTAAAGCCATCCCATTTGTTCTTTAATTGGGCCTTGTCATATTTTCCTCCAATGAAGGTATTAAATTGAGAATAACAACTTTCCACCCTTTCTTCATAAGGGTAGTTCCATTGTGTTCCCCTTTGTAAACTTGATCTAAGCATGTTTTGATAAAATGTTTAGCTATTTTAAGATCCCAAACAGCTTTCGGTTTTTGGACTTCTTTTTCAATTGAAGGGGAATCCACAATAGCTTTCCTCTTGAGTACTCATAATTCCATTAGATACAAGAAACCAAAAAAATAAGATTCTACTACCACTTAAATAAGAAATTTAGCAATAAAAAAACCTACTTAAATAATTCAATTTTAGTGAAAAAAATAAAAAATAATAATCTCTGTGTCCATGGCAAATTTCATTTAGAAGTTTATTGTGGTTTGGGTTTCAATTTTATGTTTGATATTCAAGTGCAAGCACATTATGTAGAACATGAGCAATTCAGAAGAAAAAAAAATTAAGTAGGCTAGTTCATGTGTCTGAAATATCTATGCATATAAACTCATTCAAAAGTGTTTGTAAAGTAAAGGTTTGAAGAATATACATAGTTGTGTGAACCAAGAGGTGTTGGTATAGTGTAAGTGAGCTACACCCCTAAGTATGAGGACTGAGATTTGATTCTTTAGAATCATTTATCATGGAGAGGGCTTTACCATTATTACTCTTGACTAGAGGAGATTAGCCTTATGGCCAGTTCAAATAAACTGAATCCCATAAGAATACTCCTGGTTTATACCAAAAAAAAAAAGCACATAGTTGTGTGCTTATTAATAACTACAATATATATATATATATATATATAAGGTAGGTTGTAATGAAAGTAGGAGTTATATAGAAGTTTTGAAAAAACCTCTATTAAGAAAAGCTTTGTGAATCAAATAGCTTCAAAATGGAATCATTGGCTCTATCATGAAGGAAAAAAATAAAGCAAAATTGTTTATATGGCAAAATAGAAGGTATGGTAGAATCAGTCTAACTGTAGAGTATTTCACACTCAGTAAAGATGAGCCTAAGCCACATACATATAGAAAGAAAGGTTGTAATGTTTAGCACCATTTGTTATAACATACACATGAGCTACATTGCTTGTTTTGATGCAACATTCTTATATGTTCATTTTGTTGGTTTTAATCGTGAACTCAAAAGTTTTTTTCTCATAAAAGAAAGAATAAAGGGTTTACAAAAGCCTTTATCTTCTTAAAAAAAAGCTTTATTGCAATAGTAACCAAGGTTGTCAAAATCGCGATTTAGCATGTAAGATTGCACAATCCTACAATTTTTTCACACCTATGTGATCCCAATTACGTCTTCCAACTTGCTTTAGTGGGATCATTGTGGGATCATCGTACAAGATCATGGAAACGGTATGATCTTGGGATCCAATCGTGTTGGCCGTTCCTAACAACAAGTAGACCATTTTATCACTTACCCAAGCCTAGACCCATTTTGTCGCACAAAACTAGCCCTAGCCATCGAAAATGACCCTTCTCTGCCATATTCAACTCTTTCATCTTCGATTGCTTGGTATGCGTGTGGGAGCTTCATCTGGTGCTTTATCTCAGTGTGGGTGGTGCGTCAAGTACTTCCTCTGTCTGTTGCAACTCCTACTAGTGGTGGTGCGTGGTAGTGTGAACTCCTTACCTTGGCGCATCTAAGCAGTTTAGTGCATGGTGGTGTTGCGTCTCTAGTGTCTAGTGTGTGGGTGGTTTTGTTTCATTCTTCATGTTTACCTCTGTTTCTTTTTTTTTTTTATAATATCTTTGATTTTGGTTGTTTCTGCCTTTGGTTCTTTTTTTTTTGTCTCTTCAATTCATGTTTGCCTTTTTTTTCTCTTGGGAGTGGACTGGCTGGTTTTTATTTGTTATGAATTTATGTTGTTGATTTTTATGTTCTGTATTGCTACCCTGGTGGTTCTATTTTTTGAACAATTGTGCTACAAGTGAAAATGGCTTCTGAAGCTAGTGGTGGGTCTAGGTCTGGTGCTGGTAGGTCAACTTCTGGTGGTGCTGTGAGTAGGAGTGGAAGCTCCAAAGTGTTAAGAAAGAATGCTCCAATAAATAGAAGTGATGTGGGGTGGGCTCTGGCTTTCCAATCAATGGAGATGGAAGAAATATAAAAGGCAAATATTGTGAGAAGATAATAACTAGAAAAGTGTACCATTTGAAACATCATTTGGCAGGAACACAAAAGGATGTTAGAGCTTGAAAAGCTACTAGTGATGAACTCAAAAAAGAAATGTGGTCAATTGTAGCAAATTTACAAGAAAAAATGATTAAGAAATCACAAGAGCTTAAGGGAGGAGGAAGCAAGTCAAGCAACAGTGATAAAGTTGATGAAAAAAGAAAAAAGAAGGAAGTATAGAGCCTTAGAAATATTTTCAAGAAAAGAGGTGTGAGCACTCAATCCACCTTCGATAACACGTTAAAGAAGAATTTAAGGGAAGAAGCATGTTAACAAATTGATAGCTTTTTCTATAATAATACCCTATCTTTCAATGTGGTAAATAGTGATGATTTTCATAAGATATTGGAAATGGTTGCACAACATGGCATAGGATTCAAGCCACTATCCTATCATGAAATTAGAGTGAAGCAATTAAAATAAAAAATAGATTTGACCATGAAGGAATTAGAGGAATGTAGGGCTCATTGGAAGAAAATAAGGTGCACTATTATGACTAATGGTTGGATTGACAAGGAGGAGGATCATATTGAACTTCCTAGTGAATAGCTTTAAGGAAACTATATTTTTGAAAATCTGTTGATGCATCTAATATTAGCAAAACTATTGATAAAAATTTTAAGATGATTGATGATGTTAAAGATGTTGGTGAAGAAAATATTGTCCAAAGTTGTCACAAACAATGCAACAAACTAAAAAGTTGCTGGAGAGATGTTGACAGAGAAAAGGAAGAGGCTTTATTGGACACCTAGCATAGCTCATTGCATTGATTTAATACTTGAGGATTTTGAGAAAAAGTTGAAGGTTCATAAAAAGATACTTCTAATGGACAAAAGAATTACAACTTATATTTATTCGAGGATTTCTCTTATTTCTCTATTGCAGCATTGTACCAAAGGAAAAGATTTAATTAGACCAGTGCTGACTCGCTTTGCCACTTTTTACCTAACTATGGGATGCCTCCTTGACACCAAGGGAGCATTGATAGGGATGTTCACATCTGATAAATGAAATTCCAACCGGTTTGCAAAGACAAAAGATGGGAAGTACATCAAAAATATGATTATGGATAGACAATTTTGGAAAAATATTGTGGCTTGGTTGAAGGCACTTATCCTTTAATCAAAGTGCTTCGTTTGAGGGATTCGGAAGAGAAACTAGCCATGGGATTCATTTATCAAGAAATGGACCATGCTTAAAAGAAGATACAAAGTGCCTTCAATTGATGCAAAAAAAAGGAAAAATATCATTTTTCAATAATGCACTACCAAGTTGAGTTTAAATTGAAATGCATTAGTCTCTTTGTTTAGAAACTAATTCAATTTTTTTTCCATTCTTTAGTTATATGCCTCTATATATGGGATATCATAGATGAAAGATAGAACAAACAACTCCATAGGCCTTTGCATGCTGCAACCTACTACCTTAACCCCTATTTAAATTATAGTCTTGGATTCAAAGTTGATTATAAAATGAAATGCGAACTATATGATAGTTTAGAAAGGATAGTGGAAAATGATGAAGAAATGACTAAGATTGATGTTTAGCTTGAAGATTTTAAGAGTCAATCAAAATTTTTTGGTAGTATGGTAGCCAAGGCCACTATTAGAGCAAAAAAATATAGCACAATGGTGGGAGTCTTTTGGTGATGATCATCCAAAGCTCCAAAAATTTGTTGGCCATGTATTAAGCTTGACATGCAATTTTTCTATGTGTGAGCGTAACTAGAGTGCCTTTGAGATAATATGGTTTTAACACTATGAAATATGATTATTGTTTTAGTTTTAAAATTACCTACTTTCCATGTGTTGATTACTTTTTTTTATTTGTTTAGGCTCGATACTAAGAGGAGAAACTGTTTGAAATGAAAGACAATGAATGATGCTGTATTTGTGATGGCTAACTCAAAATTGGCTAAGAAGAAGCAAACTAGAAAAGCTATTGAGAATAGAATTGATGATCTTTCATCTAATGATGATTGGATTGCGGAAAATTATGAAATTCATGTAAGTTCATCTAACATTGAGGGTTTAGAGTTAGGCAACTTAGATTTGGATTTCCATATGAATATGATCAAGTTGGAGAGGATGCTAGTGATGTTGGTGCTCCTTTAAACGACTTGGAGGTTCCTAATGATGATGATAAGCTTGATATTCATGATTAAGATGATGATGCAATGGTTGATGCCATGGATAGTGATGGTCCTAATGGAGATCATATTGAAGATGATGAATATAATGATCATGGCCTCTAAGTTGCTATAGTTATCTAATACTAGTAATATTGTTTTCTTCTGATGTGCTATCAAAAACCTCTTTTGTCTTTAATATTATGAGTTGCAAGTTGTTACTTTAACTTGAGTTGTGACTTTGTTGAGATGGTATGATTTTTAAAAAAAAAAATAAAGAAAAAGATTAAGATAAGTGTTTAAAAAAAAAAGAAAGAGAGGTTTGATATTTAAGTTTCACATTAGAGAAAGAAGTCTAATGTTATTCTAATTTTAAGTCTCATATCAGAAAAAAAATAGTAAACACTTTTCTCTAAAAATAATTATATATAGACCTTAAGGTAAACAAGTTTAATTGCCTTTCTCCTCTAGACTATTTGTAAAAGAGTAAGAAGTTCTAGTAAATTTTGGGAGCAGGTATCTAATGTCAATTCAAAGTTTGAGCTATTCTGACTTAAGTTAGGTGAGTAGATTTTTTACATAGTAGTATTTTTTAATATTTTTTTGTTGCATATTTTTCATTTGGCTATTTTGGGTAACAAATTTAGACTTTGGTGTCTAGAATTATTTAAGATTTAGAAATTTGATTAGGTAATTTAATTGCCTGTAATTGATACAAGAATTTTTGGTATTTCTATGGTTATAAAACAATACAGGGAACCTCCAGTTCACTAAGGCGAATTATTGAAGGAAGACCTAGTTTAATATTATTAGTACTGTGAGTGGTTTTTATCTGTTATACGTTTATTTGAAATTTGTTTTGAAAATTTTGAAAAAGATTTTTATTATTGAATTTTGAATATAGTAGAGCCTTAAGAACTCTTGGGACAACCAATCTTTTGAAAAACTTAGATATGATTTATGAATGCGGTTATGATAAACTGTTGATTGAACTGAAAATTTTTGCTATTAGGAAAAATATTGCTTTTTGAATTGTCACATGTCTGGACTTATATCAAAATGGTTTTAGAACATTAAATTGAAAATTTTTGGCAATTGCGGAAAATATTAGTTTTCCATATTTGTCATATGTATGGACATTATATTGACAATGGTTTTGGATCATTGATGGATAATGATATGGAATCTATTATGTATACAAAAAGAAATTTGAAAGTCTGTTAAACTTGAGTTTTCTAATGTTAGAAATCATTTTCTTGAATTAAGTTTATTTTTATAAATTTGATATTATTTATTTTCATAAGAAAATTTATTTTTTTAAATAGATATTACTAGAAGTTTTGAAATTAATTTCTTTGAGAGAAATCCTTATCAAACACTATATTTAACAACAATTAATGTTAGCCTAGTGCACATTGTATAATCAAATTGAATCCTCTCTAGTTAGGGGATACTAGCCTAGTGGGTCACTTGGGTTAAATATCTTTTTCAAGCATCGCGCTCGTCGATTCAAGCTATAAGCTTATCAGATTCAGTTCAATCCTTGGACTTGTTATACTATTAGTTTACTCACGAGGTGTGTGCTAGGTCAGTTCAAGCAATATGCTTGTCAAATTCTGCTCAAACAGTGTGCTTGTTAGATGGTTAGTTTACTCATGAGGTGTGTGCTTAGTTTGTTCTGGTTCTACCCTGTGAATTCTCCCATATTGTTTATGTTTTAATTGCTTACTTCAGATTTTGATATATATTGAAAATGTTGGTCTAGTGACTTGCTATTTTATGAAATCTTTTTGATAGAAATTATTATGATCACAACTTTGAATTGTTTTGTCTCCAAAAGTATTATTTTTAAGATATTTATTGTTTATTAATTCTTAATTAATTTTTTGTATACATACACTCTTTAACAATTATTATTTTATATTTTTTATAGTAAAACTCATGCCTTTACTTGATATGTTTCTAGTGTAATTGATATTGATTGCTCACTGGGTTGTAAACTCACCCAAATCATAGTTAACTTTTTTTTTTCAGATATAGGAAAAGAAATTGTTTCTGATTTTAATCCTCTGACTTGGTCAAGGGAGTTTTCAATTAGTTTGGTGAGCCCAATACATTGTTCATGTGGGCAAGTTTGAAGATTTTGTTTATTTTAGATTTTTGATTTAAAAGCCCTATGAGCTAACTTTTATAAGTACTCCATTATTTCTACAACCAGGATCTATGTCAGTATCATATATGTTAATCTCTGATTGAATCATTTTATGGTATTTTATTTTGTAATAGATTATTGGTGATTAAGATTTATCTATTAGATATTATAAAGTTTGAATTTATACTGAAATAAAGTATTTATGAGACTCTATGGTGGCTATTCTGAATTGTCTATTTGGAGTTATAGTTTTGAGGCTTGTGTGACTTGAGTGAGCTAACGGTAAGCCTTTATCATATGTCGGTTATGGATCCCCAATTTCGTTCGTAACATTTGTAAACTTAGATGCATTATGTCATATATGTATTTTTAATTAGAGTTTAATTAAATGCTTATTTTGCCTATTTATGTTATTTCATATGCATATATGTGTGTGTGTGTGTGTGTGTGTACCTTTTTGTACATATTGGGATCACTCTCGGCTAAATTTTGCAAAAATAGCAAGAGCAAGAGCAAAATCATACTTTGAAATCTTAACACCATCTACTTGACCATTATTCTCTTTTCAATTCATTCACACCATATTCTTCTAATCCCATTCAAAGTTAGTACAAGAGATGAAAAATTTGTGAATTGTGCCAATGAATTCATTAGGTTAAAAAGCTACATTTACAGGACAATATATATAGAATTACAAAGTTGATCATGTAGAATAGTTAAGGGTGGCTAATCAATTATACAACTATGGAGGATATGTAATTATGTATCAAGTAATACCCTCGCAAGTTGGAGAATGAATGTCAATCATTCCTAACTTGGAGTGGAGGTGAGTAAATGGTGCAATGCCAAGAGCTTTAATGTATGTCTACAACTTGCTTGGAGGAAAAAACTAACAGGAGATGGATGAAACCTGATTGGGTTTTTTTCTTTGACAAGATGGCAATTTATTTCAATGTGTTTGGTTCTCTTATGAAAAGTAGGGTTGGCTCCTATATGAAGAGTTGACTAATTACCACAATATATATTAATGCTGGTTTAGTAAAGGGAATTTGCTAATCATGGAGAATGTATGTAATTCATTGGATTTCACATATTACTGTTGCTAGGCTATGTATTTAGCCTCAGAAAGATGACTTAGATAATGTTGTTTGCTTCTTAGATTTCCATGAAACTAGAGAATCACCAAGAAACACTCAGAAATCCGTGATGGATTTTCTTGTATCCTTGCATCCTTCCAAATCTAAATCACTAAAATCTTTCAACTATAAACTATTATGAGTTGAGAAGAACAATTCTTTCCCTAGTAGCCTACTAATCAATCTTCTATAAAAAGAAGGGCCTGCAAGTGGTTCTCCTTGTTGCTAATGTAATTTGGTTGTAAGGTCTATTAGAGTCTTATTTGGCTTGCAACCCAAAAGTCCTGCTTCTTAGAGTATCCTAAGAGTGTACTTTCTTTGGCAAAGAGAAATGCCATGCCTTGTTCTTTCTATCTCCAAGCCTATAAATTACTTTAGGTTTACAAGATCCTTTATTTTAAATGAGTCATGTATATATATCTGAGAATGAGTTGGAAGTTTCATTTAATGAGTGATAAGGGAAAGTTTCATTCATGGAATATGACATATCTGGAAAGAAACAGTTCTCTGGAACTTATCTCAAATAATAAAAAACCCTTTATACTAGGCCTAAAACCAAGGAAAATGCATTTCCTTGCCTGTGGATCAAATTTTTGTCTATGTGCTCCTAAGGTGGATACAGAGCATAATGAACCAAAAACCTTCATATTGGAAAGATATGAAGACTGGCCATATGACATCTCGTATGAAGATTTATTTTCAAGAACAATGTTTGGAAGTCTCTTACTCAATTAGATAGAGTGAGAGATGACATGAGAACAAAACTATTTTGGTAATTGAGCATGAAAAAGTAAGGCGCTACTTACATTGAGAAGATGTTAATGCTTTCTATCAACAATATCGTTTTGCTCTGGGTTCTCAACATAACTAGTTTGAACGTATAATCCCCTTTCTATTGTAAAAATCTATGAGGATAAATTAAGTGTCTTCATTTGTCTTTATTGTTGACTGTCTCAAATTAGTTTCTATAAGTGTGACAAATGATTAGCATATGAGTTTGTCTCTAACTTTACGTTCATGGGAAAAATCCGAGTGTGGCTAAAGTAGTTATCTAATATATTAAGAAAGTATTTATGACCTTGTATGAAAGGAATGGCAAAAGGTCCCTAAATATCAGTATGTAAAAGCTCAAGTGCTGTAACTAAATAATTTCATATTATTAAGAGAAAAGTGTAATTGTCTTTGTTTAGCTAGATAACATATATCACATACATTGGACTTTTTTACAATAGATAAATAGATATTTGAAGTGTAGGACACTCAATTTCTCATAAGATGGATGACCTAATCTATAGTGTCACAAGTCAAAATCAAAGTTCTTAGAAACAGAAGCTATAGTAGCATACTACAAAGGAAAATTACAAAGTTTTTCTGATGATGACAAGGCTAGGAAATCAAAATTCACCAAATAGTAAAGTCCTTCTTTGCTTTCAGCTAAGCCAATCATCTTCAATGTATTCAATTATTGGATAATACATTCATTATTTTGGAATGTTAGTTTTTAGTAAAGGGATTTTTTCAACTTGGTTACTAAAATCATTTGAAAGTAAAATGTGGAATGTACAGAACATTAGTTACATGTGTTCCATTAGGTAGCCTAACTAGATTTGGTGTGATTTTCTTATATACACTGAAAAGATTCAGGTTAAAATAAATATGATCAGTGGCTCATGTATCAAGGATCCATTGATTTGTTTTAGAGGAACAAGAAAGCACAATACTTGAATATGAAATTAAATTGGATATATTTTGTGACTGAGTAATAGGTAAGGAGGTACTGGGGTGGCTTGATGAACAAGGTATGATGTTGACCTTGGTTAAAGGAAAAAGGTTTGGATTGTTGAGCTTGATTCTAAAGTAAGACTAGCAAATTTTGATATTTTTCTGGTGTAGGAAAAGATTCAATCAAACTCTTATGTGCATCATGTGGCTGTTCCAAATTGGAGAAAGTGTGTACATTTTACACTGTTCACATATACCTTAGTATTTATGAATTTGAAACCTAGGGAAAGCCATTCTTTCAATAGCATGTGTTAATTGTGTGACCAGACTTGCTACAAAAGATACAAACTTTCCCTCCTCCATTAGAAGATTGACCTTTGCTGCCCTAACCTCTTCCTTGGTGGCTAGAAACTTGCATCCCTCTACCTTTGCCAAGTGACAGTCTTGAGGAGTTGTCAGCAAGATTGATCATTATGTTTGGTTCTCCATTAGAAAGTTATCTTTCTTGTTTTGTCACCATTAAAAATACCTTGTTAATTGGAGGCAAATGATCAATAAAAGTAATGGGTGATTTTACAAGGAAAAACTGGTCATTCAAGCCTTTTAAAGAAACAAATTATATAATTGATTGGCTCTATATTTCTTTTTACTGCGTCAAGTGCAATGCATGCACAAAGGAATTGAGCAATAATAAGATGGGATTGGCTTGAAATTTTCTATCTCATTTCTAAGAATCTTAAGTTTAATGAAGTATGCTGTCACTGAGAGCTCTCTTTGCTTACAGGAGATCTCTTCTTAAAGATTAGAGATTCGAAAGATATCTTGTGAAAACTATTCCTTAAGGTCATCATTCCATGCATCAAAAGCCATGTCAATCCACAAGGTACTTTGTCTGATGGGAAGGGGACCTGAATGTGTGATCCAAGAAAAAAGCAGGGCGTTGTATCTCTCCCATGCTAGAAAAATTGAATCTGCAGTAGCTAGAATAGTAGTTAGAACTAAAATTGCAAAAGAGCTTAAGAACATATGCAGCAAGAAGCAGTGCTCTAATTAGAGTTCTGATACATATATAATACGGGAGATAAAAAAAAATTAGGGTAATATATGAGATATAAAAAATTTGAGAATGGTGCAAATGAATTAAGTTAAAGAGCTCCAGTTATAGGATATAATTATATATAGAATTACAAAGCTGAATTTGGCCTGAACTAACTTCTAACTAACTGCTATTTACATGCTAACTGCCTGACTAAATTAACCATCTAGAATAGCTGAGAGTGGCTAAGAATTATACATTTATGGAGAATTTCTATCAAGTAATAAAAGAATACTCTGTCTCAACGAACCTTGCTACAATCTTCCCCAAACTTGTCTTTCCAATGCCAATGCTATCTTAGTCCCTTGAAGTAATCTTGGTCCTTTAAGTGCAGGTGACGAGTCTTCCTCACATTCTTGACCTTGAAATTTGATAGATCCATTCCATCTTGACCCATACTTGAAAACCACACAAAATCACATATTTGATCATCGTTCTTCACAGATAATAAGATAGGACAATTTATTTGTTCTAATTGGTAGCCACCCAAGATAATCTCTTTGGCTATCTTGTTCTTGTTCTTAACCCTCGGTATCTTTTGAACATGAAAACGAAGACTACTTCTATTGTGCATTGTCGTTGTGTCGAATCTAGAAATCTTGGTATTTTCTTCCACTAATTTGTAAATCCATTTGTATCTCAATGCTTTAGGTTGGTAAAACAGCCGTCTAAATTTGGTAATCGTAATCCACACTTCATCGAGACCCACTGCACATTACCCTCACTCTTCACCATCGTAATCCCTTTGACCCACAGTTGCTTCTTTCGTTTCTATTTTCTTTTGAAATACATTGAGAAGATTGCTCCTTTGTCTTTATTCTTATTCCATTCGAATTTTATCTTTAGCTTTGTGGTCACTAAATTTGCAAAAGAAGAAAACAAGACTGATTGTTTCATCAATGTTTTGGGTTTGGACTTCAAACTCATCCTCCTCATCTGGCATCCTTCTGCCCTCATCGCTTTCAAAAGACAATAGTGCTAGGAGATATTCCCACTTGCTCAGCAATTGCTACAATTTCAGAAGAATATTGCTTTGTTTTAACCACCACAAAGACAAAAATTAAAGGTTGTGAAAGAGATACCATGTGGTGTTCTTGCTTCTCCTTTTTTCTATTCCATTTTCACAAATGGGCATTGTATCCTCACCCTTTCGTTTTGACTACATTTTTGGGATTCCAAATCTTTTTTTCTCAGTGGTTTCTGAAGTTCTAGATGCCAATTATTTTGCAAGTAGTTCTTCTTGAGATAGCAACATTTTTTTTTCATTCTCTTGTTGTTAGCTTTGAGTTTATGTGACCACTCCTCTAAAAATTTTGCCATTTCTTGTAAGGAAGCTTCTTTCAATTCTAATGTTGCTTTTATTTTTTGGATTTTGGTCAATCTTTGCATTCTTGCCTAAACACTTCCATTGACTATGGGGGGGATAAATGAAAGTGTCAATTAATACAATTACTAATAGAATTAATAGAAAACAAGTAACCTTCTAGTCAAGAAAAACTCCAATTGTCATTTTTTATCAACTTCTATACCAATGAACTAATTATACATTTTAATTTTTTAAATCCTATTTTTGCACTTAGTTAACTACTAGTTAAGTACTAATTAGCTAATTAAAGCATAACTGTAAGAACTGGACAGGCCTGCTGACCGAACTGGAAAACCGGTGACTCGATCGAAGGTATAGACAGTTTTTCTCAGACAACCGATCAAAATCTAGTTAAACTAGAAAAATTGTTCGGTTTCTGGTCAATCTCTGACATCATTTTGTGTGATGCATTAACGAGCTCTTGGCCTCTTGTCGGTGGGTGACCTTGAGGTTTCCATAGCCACTTGTTGGTAAGCATAAATGAGAGTGATGATCTCGCACAGAACCAGCACAACAATGAAAGGCATGGAGAGGAGGATAGAGTCGATGATGGATCTGAAAGTAAGGTGGAGTCTAATGGTAAAGATGGAATGTCAAGGAAGATGATAACATAAGATCAATGTATAATAGCAAAAAGAAAATACTGGATGGGGTTGGCCTCAAAGGTGAACGGAGGAGGGAAAGTTTTGGTCTGATGATGGAGGAAGAAAAAGTAACCTCCAATGGTTTCTTTTCAAATTTTGGAAGGCATTCGAAACGAGAAGGTCTGCAAATGACCAATGGATGAGGGCTAATGGGAAAGTGACAAATTAGCAATAAAGCTTAAAATGAAAAATATGGATAATGACCGATGAGTGTAATCTTGAACGGAAGCATGGGAATTGGAAAATGACTGAATGGTGTGTTTGGTTTTGCGTTTCATCGACCAAACTCCCTTTGAGTCATAGCAAGCATGATTTTTGGGGGGAAAAAAAGATATTTCATTGTCTTCTACCGAAACCAAGTTTGGCTGTAGAATCCCATTAGAGGTGAAGCATTTTAGACTTGCTTCTGCATTGGGCGTTGAGGATTGAACGTCCCAGCATTCTTCCCAATGCTCATCTTTCTAACTCTCTCCTCCATGGACTATTTCATATGAATGTTCTCACCTTTTTCTTCTTTTCCCTTTTTCTGTTTCTTTTCCTTTGTTCCCTCTTTGCTGTAAGATTTGCACTGCAGCTCTCAACTCTTCCCTCATGTTGCTTCCAAGATTTGAAACTGCCCTTTATCTAATGGTTACTTCCTTTGTTTTTCATTCTCATTTCAAAGACTTTCATTTTTTTGTCTACTTGCTTTTTTTCTTTTTATTTACTTTCTATTAACACATAAGACAGGACTTATGATGGAAAATTGGTACGTGGGAGGGAGAGGTGGCAATGGGTGGATAAGGGGAGGGGGAGATTTCTATGAGATACACTTTAATTGTAAAAATATATTTTAAATTTATATATTTAAAATGCTATAAAATTGAAAATAACCACTCATAACTCTTTTTATTGAATAAATAATTTAAAATTAAAATTTGAACTTAAGTGTTAAAATCTTAATTTTTATAATAAAAATAAAAAAAATTATTTGATACATAGAAATATAAAGAATAATAAATAAGAAACATCAAATATGGAAAAAAAAATGAAACAAGGGATAATATAGATATCGTAACATGAATTTCATATCCTTTTTTTATAATTACACATTCATAAGCGATTTTTAATTAATATTATCTACATAACATTCATTCTATTAAAATCACTTTTCACATAAAAAGTTTTTTAATATAAATCACTTAACTATAAATTCATTTCTGACCAAACTTAAGTTACACAATCGAGTTCACTTAAAATTACTTTTGCAATATCTAATCTAAATACACACTTAAATACCAAAATAAGAAATAACTAATGAGTAATAGTACTTAGATGAAAATTATATAAAACAACCAATGAATAATAGCATTTAAATGGAGAAGGACGAATGAATCATTAAAAAATAAAAGAAAAACAAACAATTTTTTTTAAAGTGAGCTGTCAACTTTGTGTGTGGCTAATTTTTTGGTTAGATAGCTAGATCAAAACCAATTACTTGGCATTTTCACTTAGTTGATTGTCAATTCATTTCTGATAACTGTAAATAAATATGTAATAACCTTATTGTCAATAAAGATTGACTTATCTGGTCAACTTTCTCATTTGTCTTATCTTTAAAACAGTAAAAGTCTCTCCTTACTCTAATTTTTTTTAATAAAAATAAGTGTACTAACTTTTTTGACTAATTAAAGTATACTAACGAATATCATTGTATTCATGGGGCAAATCTAATGAGTGGTGAATCGATATTTTCATACAAATGATTTAATTATCTACCTAATAAACATCTTTTTGGAAACAATTTGGTGCGCAAGTAATTGTTTTTATTCTTCTAACCAACACGGTCGAGAATATGACTTCTTTGATTTGTTTGTCTTCTGCCAATTACTTCACCAGACTTGCTTCAAAAGCAAGCTAATAATCCATAACCGTGAAATTTTATATCCGTTGCATAAATAATATATTTGGTAGGTCTGAATTAGGAAGTATACTTTGGAAAAATAAATTTTACTTATTCTTGAAACTACAATTAACATACATGTTACCTTTAGTTTGAATAAAATTGAAAAATAATATCTTTTCAAATTTAAAATATCAAAACTTTAATTCAAGTAACATCAACTTTTTTTAGAGATTATTTGATTTAAGAATCAAATTTCACTCCGATAATTAAATCAACTCTTTAAAGATTATTTGATGCAATATTGAATTTCTTTTTTTCTTTTTTTTGTATACATTGAATTTCCTTTTTTTTCATTTACATAAGATTGAATTTCTTTACATGTTATTTCTCCACACCATATTTTGGAACTCCATTTTAATAAAAATATCAAAATTTTCTTAAAATAATTAATTGACAAAAAATATCTTAGTAACTTTTATTCTTATGTTTTTTAAAATATGTAAGATATAATTGAATTATAACATAATCTTAGTAGCACTTTACGAGCTTACAAGAATTTCTTGTGCCATTAAGGCACATATTAATCCCCCAAAAATAACCTTTAATAAAAATATGAAATTTTTCTTAAAACAATTAATTGACAAAAAATATCCTAATAACTTTAATTTTTATATTTTTTAATTATTTAATATTAAAATATAAAAGATATAATTGAATTATAACATAATTTTAGCAGTACTTTACGAGCTTACAAGAATTTCTTATGCCATCAAGGAACATATTAACCCCCAAAAAAAACCTTTAATAAAAATATGAAATTTTTCTTAAAACAATTAATTGACGAAAAATATTCCAGTAACTTTTCACTCGCAAATCATGACATAATAACCAAGGACACCTAACATTAAAAAATATATATATATATATAAAGAAGCTTTTTTGTGCTCTTCTCACTTCTCCCTTCCTCTTGTAAAGCCAGCGAGCATCAGATAGCAACACTCCACTCAGGGAGACCCAGATCTCATCCGAACCGCAACAGAGAATTGAAATTCGAAACCCCTTCCTCTCCCTCTCTCTCGCTCCGCTTCTGATCCCAAATCAATCAAAGATGCTGACCAAGTTCGAGACCAAAAGCAACAGAGTGAAGGGCCTCAGCTTCCACAGCAAGAGGCCCTGGATCCTCGCCAGCCTCCACAGCGGCGTCATCCAGCTCTGGGACTACCGCATGGGCACCCTTCTCGACCGCTTCGACGAGCACGACGGCCCCGTCCGCGGCGTCCATTTCCACAACTCCCAACCCCTCTTCGTCTCCGGAGGTACTCTCTACCTTCTCTGCATCTCCCACTCGTTCTGTCAAATTCACAAACCCAACAAAAAAAAGAGAAGAATTTGTTAATGTGATGATGCAGGGGACGATTACAAGATCAAGGTGTGGAACTACAAGATGCACCGGTGCCTGTTCACGCTGCTGGGACACCTCGATTACATTCGCACGGTGCAGTTCCACCACGAGAACCCCTGGATTGTGAGCGCCAGCGATGACCAGACCATACGCATCTGGAACTGGCAGTCGCGCACCTGCATATCCGTCCTCACCGGCCACAACCACTACGTGATGTGCGCCGCCTTCCATCCCAAAGACGATCTGGTGGTCTCCGCGTCGCTGGATCAGACGGTGCGCGTCTGGGACATCGGTGCCCTCAAGAGGAAGGCAGGCCCCCCTGCCGACGATATTCTGAGGCTCACTCAAATGAACACCGATCTGTTTGGTGGCGTTGATGCCGTTGTCAAGTACGTGCTCGAAGGCCATGACCGGGGTGTCAATTGGGCTGCTTTTCATCCTTCCCTGCCTCTCATCGTCTCCGGCGCCGACGACCGCCAAGTGAAGCTGTGGAGGATGAACGGTAACCATAAATAAACCCGGGCTCTTTGTAATTACTATTAATTGAGGGACATTTTATGGCTTTACGTTTCTTGTTCTGAATGTGGATTTGGATCTGAGTGTCATGTTTTGAGAGAGAAAGGCACGAACTAGCTTTGTGCAGGACTGGCAGGTAGGTCACTGCATAGGAAATTTTGGAGAAATACTTGAAGTACTGTGAGAGTATTACTCTTAGCGGTTTAGATCTTATCTAGATTTTGTTATATAATGTTAAAAATTTAATCTGATGGCACACATTCACTCCATGTGCCATGTGTTATGCTTTTATTGGATCAGCGTACGACTATGAATTTCTTGAATTTTGTGCTCTGTCGTAAAACATGACACTGTCTTGTGCTTGAAAAAAGAGTTTTTGAGAAAAAGGAGAGAATCCAAATCATTTAATTGTTGACCTGACTGGATATTTCACATAGTTTTGATGCTAATCTGATTGTTAGAAACATTAAAAAAACAGTGCTAGGAGACCTTGTGTGTATTTGTTCGGGCATAATATTTTGTCAATTCCTGTTCTTGCAGACATTAAATTTTGTAGTATTTGGTTTGCCAAAAATATAGTGTTGTATTTGAGGTGATCTTCTCCGTGTTCCTAATAAAATGTACTTTCTGTTTTCAGACACAAAGGCGTGGGAAGTGGATACTTTGAGAGGGCACATGAATAATGTTTCATGCGTTATGTTCCATGCCAAACAGGATATCATTGTGTCAAACTCTGAGGATAAAAGTATTCGTATATGGGATGCAACAAAGCGGACTGCAATCCAAACGTTCCGCCGAGAGCACGATCGGTTTTGGATCCTTGCAGCGCATCCTGAAATGAATCTGTTGGCAGCCGGTCATGACAGTGGCATGATTGTCTTTAAGCTGGAGAGAGAAAGGCCTGCTTTTTTGGTTAGTGGCGATTCATTGTTCTACACAAAAGACCGGTTTTTGCGTTTCTATGAATTTTCAACAAAAAGAGAGACACAAGTACTTCCAATTCGACGACCTGGTTCTCTAAGCCTGAATCAGAGTCCAAAGACTCTTTCCTATAGCCCAATTGAAAATGCAGTTCTTCTCTGTTCAGATATAGATGGTGGATCTTATGAGTTGTATAGCATATCCAAGGACAGCTATGGTAGGGGTGATGTGCAAGATGCAAAGAGAGGTGTTGGAGGATCAGCAGTCTTTGTTGCTCGGAATAGGTTTGCTGTGCTTGACAAAAGCAACAACCAAATCCTTGTAAAAAATCTGAAGAATGAACTTGTTAAAAAGAGTGCCCTACCAATTGCCACTGATGCAATATTCTATGCAGGAACAGGCAACTTGATATGTAGGTCTGAGGATAGGGTTATTATATTTGATCTTCAGCAGAGGATTATTCTTGGCGAACTTCAGACCCCATTCATCAAGTATATTGTCTGGTCTAATGACATGGAAAGTGTTGCTTTGCTCAGCAAACATGCCATTATCATTGCTGACAAGAAGCTTGTGCACCAATGTACTCTCCACGAGACAATCCGTGTAAAAAGTGGAGCCTGGGATGAAAATGGTGTTTTTATCTACACAACATTGAATCACATCAAATACTGCCTTTCCAATGGAGATAGTGGCATAATAAAAACACTGGACGTCCCGATCTATATCACAAAGGTTTCTGGAAACACCATCTTCTGCTTGGATCGGGATGGTAAAAACAGAGCTATAATTATTGATGCAACTGAATATATTTTTAAGCTTTCCTTGTTGAAGAAAAGATATGACCATGTTATGAACATGATAAAGAATTCACAGCTTTGTGGGCAGGCTATGATTGCCTATCTACAGCAGAAAGGCTTTCCTGAGGTTGCCCTCCATTTTGTGAATGATGAGAAAATTCGATTCAATTTGGCTTTAGAGAGTGGGAACATTCAAATTGCGGTTGCATCAGCTACAGCAATTGATAAGAAAGATCACTGGTATCGTTTAGGGGTTGAAGCTCTTCGTCAAGGCAATGCTGGTATAGTTGAGTATGCATACCAGAGAACCAAAAATTTTGAGAGATTGTCTTTCCTTTATCTCATCACTGGTAACATGGAGAAACTTTCAAAGATGTTGAAAATTGCTGAAGTAAAGAATGATGTGATGGGCCAGTTTCACAATGCCTTATATATGGGTGATGTTCAAGAACGTGTTAAAATCTTGGAGAGTGTGGGTCATCTGCCTCTTGCTTACATCACAGCATCAGTCCATGGGCTACATGATGTTGCTGAACGGCTTGCAGCAGAACTTGGGGACAACATTCCATCTTTGCCTAAGGGAAAAGTACCTTCTCTTTTAATGCCGCCATCACCAGTCACGTGTGGTGGTGATTGGCCCCTTCTTAGGGTCATGCGAGGCATATTTGATGGTGGGTTAGACAATATGGGTCAGGGTGTTGCTGATGAAGAGTATGAGGCTGCTGATGCTGATTGGGGTGAGGAGCTTGACATGGTTGATGTAGATGGCTTACAAAATGGAGAAGTTGCTGCAATATTGGATGATGGAGAAGTGGCTGATGAAAATGAAGAAGAGGGTGGATGGGAGTTGGAAGATTTAGAGCTGCCCCCTGAAGCCGACACACCAAAAGCTTCTATCAGTACGCGATCTTCTGTTTTTGTGGCCCCAACACCTGGCATGCCAGTAAGCCAGATATGGATTCAGAGATCATCTCTTGCAGCAGATCATGCAGCTGCTGGCAATTTTGATACTGCAATGCGGTTACTGAACCGGCAACTTGGGATAAGAAACTTCACTCCCTTGAGGTCCATGTTTCTTGATCTTCATACTGGCAGTCATTCCTATCTGCGTGCATTTTCATCTGCTCCAGTAATATCATTAGCAGTTGAAAGAGGTTGGACTGAGTCCTCTAGTGCAAATGTAAGAGGCCCCCCAGCACTGCCTTTCAAATTGTCTCAATTGGATGAAAAGCTCAAAGCTGGTTATAAGTCAACAACAGCTGGGAAATTCACCGAGGCTCTTCGGACATTCATTAGTATTCTTCATACTATTCCCTTGATTGTTGTTGAGTCAAGGAGGGAAGTGGATGATGTTAAGGAATTGATTATCATAGTCAAAGAATATGTTTTGGGTCTGCAGATGGAACTGAAGAGAAGGGAAATTAGGGATAATCCAGCACGGCAGCAGGAGCTTGCGGCATATTTCACCCACTGCAACCTTCAGACACCTCACTTGAGGCTAGCTTTGCTGAATGCAATGACTGTCTGCTACAAGGCAAAGAACCTTGCCACAGCTGCAAACTTTGCCAGGAGGCTACTTGAGACCAATCCTACTGTTGAAACCCAAGCTAAGACAGCAAGGCAAGTGCTGGCAGCTGCAGAAAGGAATATGACCGATACCACACAGTTGAACTATGATTTCAGAAACCCATTTGTGATTTGTGGTGCAACCTATGTGCCAATCTATCGAGGACAAAAGGATGTCTCTTGCCCATATTGCACTTCTCGTTTTGTTCCCAGCCAGGAGGGGCAGCTATGTACTGTGTGTGATCTTGCAGTGGTAGGGGCAGATGCTTCTGGATTGCTTTGTTCACCTTCTCAGATACGTTGATTGAGCTGCAGGACCAGAAGCATTTTTTTCAGTTTGTTTCAGGTAAATTTTCAGCAGCAATATGAGCGCTATTGATCAATTAATATTTCCTGCTAGAAGCTAGAAGTAGTCAAGAAGAATCGATGGTTCTGAGTGAGCTTCTGCTTTGTTTTTTTTCTCCTTTGTACTTTTACCTTTTGCTTTCCCTTTTTATTTACTTGAAAATGATTTTCAATTTGATAGATCTATTTCATATTTTAGGGGTGTTAGTTTTTCTTACACAAGAAAGTGAAAGGGTGTACTTGTATCAGATGATGGTTATACACTGCAAGACTCATTGCAGCAGATTTATTTGGCAAAATACATGATGTCTATGTTTAGTTGGGGGTCCAATCCGTTGGTTGTAGAAGGGAGTAATGTTTATCTATGCTTAAGCAACTCTTCATTCTTCTTTTATTTGACTGTCTGTGCAACTTCATTGAGCATGAGTAAACTTTGATCTATAGCAATCCCTCTGAATTTGTCGAATATGGTTGTTGGTTTCAATCTTACTCTTGTCATTATAAATGTATGTGGGTGATCCTTCCATGCATCTTGGCTTGTTAGATGGGATCATTATATTGAGAATTCTATTATTTTTTTGGGGTTGGTGACATTGGTTGAGGCCTTGACTTACAATAAAGTTTATCTCTTGGTTGTCCTAATAAATATGTTTGGATAGAATTTTTTTTCCCCTTAAAATTAGTTGAGATTGATATGACAGGTAGGCGAGAATAAAACTGTAATTGGCCTTTTTATTTGAATGAATTGACATTTCGCAAATAGTAATTGTAAATTTTGAACATAGTTTAACACTTATATTTGTTGAGTTCACAGTTAGTTGTAAACATTACTTAATTTGAAATTAGAGAACATGATGGAATTATGTGTCCAAACTAGACTGCCCAAGGTTATATTTGTAAACATTACTTAATTTGAAATTAGAGAACATGATGGAATTATGTGTCCAAACTAGACTGCCCAAGGTTATATTTGTACTAGTGGTGTATTAATTACCACTATAATTACAAGAGTAATTACCTCAGAATTTCTTCTTAAATAGAGCACTAATTGAGTTTATACATATATAGTAAGAATAATTCTATATCTTTCTAAACAGTAAGCTTAATAATCTTCCTAATTACTAAATATTGAATGCATTTTAGATTTTCAAGACATTAAAAAAAAATTTCATTTAATATTTATTTATTAATTATTAAGAGGATTATTCAGTGGATTGCTTAGGAATTAAGAGGATATAACTTTACTCATATACTGATTACTTAGATATTTCTAACACTCCCTTAAGTTGGTATGCATAATATGTACAAGGCTTGTTACATATATAGTTGACCCAAGGACATCGAAGAGAATAATAAAAATATTTCCTTATGGTATATTTAGTATGTGGGTAAAAATGGAGATGAAATGTTTATGGTTGAGTTTTATATACAAATGAAATTTTCATGGATGAGTTTTGTATATAAATTTAATTTGTATACAAAATTCATCCATGTAAATTTCATCCCATTTTTACTCTTATATGAAACATATGCTTTCTATTAACAATTTTTTTTGGACTAAATTTACTTTTTTACAAAGTGATACTTAATTTCAATTTCCTTGGTTAATCAAATTTTTTTCATCGTTTGCATCTTTTTTACTCTACATGATTGTATCTAACTAAAAGATGAAAGAAAATTTTCTGAGTTTAAATATGATCCTTTGTCCACATAAAAGTTTTTACACTATCAGAGAACAAGATCACTTTTCACTTCTATTAAAAGGTTTTAAAATCACTAATGTTATTAGACTTGACTCGAATCGGCCAATCAAATTGGTGGATTGGTGACTTGGCCCTCTGATGGGTCTAAACCAGTCATTAAATAGGTTATGTTATTGAATATTGTGAATATTATTGAAAGAAAATTTTAAACTATGTAATGTTCTACACTACAATTAGCATGGTAGAAATTTTCTTATTTAAAGTTTTGAGAAAAAAATTATGTCAACAAATTAAAATAAAAAATAGGTTTTGAAAAATGTAATTTTAAGAATATCAAAATAAAATATTTCTTTATGCATGCTTTTCTCTTAATAGTTGCTAAAAAAAAGGTAATTAAAAACAAAAAAAAAATGTTGGGAGAAGTTCCATTTTAGATCTCTTTACGATATATGTTGTTAAACAGAAATATCGTGTGGATTCACCAAATACATTGAGCGGACAAAACCCATTATTTCGTAAGGCTGTCGTTGGAATAAAAAAGATTACAGTGGCCGCCAAATACCCTTGAAAGAAAGTGAGCTGACAAAAAAAGGCTAGTTGTAAAAATACTCATAGTTTCACGGTATTACCACAATTTTTTTAGTCAAATAAAAGGCATGTAATTATAAATAAAAAGGGAAATGTAATCCCAGTAAAGGAGAAATAACGTGTGTCTCTCTCTCGAAGGAAGAAAACAAAGAGGTAGAGATAGTTTTGAGTCTCGCATGCTCCATTCCTTGGGGCAGCGCGAAATAGCTTCTCACTTCTGTGAGCTGAGTCTCGTGCCCATGGTCTGAGTCAATATGATGGATTCTTTCGAGAATCTTTGGAAGAGATCATAGTTAACCGAAGAAGAATGTGAAGGAGGAGTTGTAGTTGTGGATGCACTGGAGAACAAGGAAAGATTTGGTGAAATGTCTGATCGGAAAGATTATACAGTCGAAATAGTTGAACACAGAAGCTATGTCCAGCACCCTGAAACGGATCTGGAGATTGAGTGGGGATTTAGACACAAAAATCCCTAGGAGAGAACATTTTCGTTTTTCAGTTTGAAAGTGCAAAAGATAAACGAAAAATCCTCGAAGGCTTCCCATGGTCATTTGACAAGAATATAATCGTCTTTTAAGAGTACAACCCCACGATAAGACCTTCGGAACTGAATTTTTGCTTTGTTGCTTTCTAGATCAGGGTCTACAACCTACCAATTGGGGGAATGAAACAAGTTGTAGCAGAAAAAATTAGGTAAATGATGGGAGGTTTCATTAGGGCAGATACGGATGAGAAAGGAAGAGCTTGGGGGCCATACCTGGGCATCAAAATGCAAGTTGATATCTCGAAGCCACTTCGAAGAGGTATTTTCCTAGCCTTGAGTCATGGTGAAACAAAACACTGGTACTGGATAAAATATGAAAGATTACCCAATTTTTGCTATAATTTTGACAAACTGGGGCATGGGGAGAGAAACTGCGAGGAAATACCAATGGAGGGCAAAAAATACTGTGGAGATTGGATGAGAGTTAATGGGGACTCAAGGAGATTGTGCAGCCAAAGTCAAGAATTAGAATCATTTAACTCATCTTTAGCTAGAGACCCCGAACAGGCAATCCCAATGGCTTTACTTAACAACACCTAATAGAAAGACTAGAAGAGGAGTCAGATGCTTCACAAAGAAACACTGCAGCTATGGAAGTGGTGGGGGGTAAAGATAAAGAGCTTACAGGGGATGGAACAAAACTCCTGGTCAAGGGGAAAGAGATCCAAAGCTGTTATTCAACCACAGGGGACCTAAGTGGGGAATTGAAAGACCCTACCTCACAAGGTACTGTGACATCTCCAAACAAGAGCAAAAGCAAAGCAGGGACTTGGAAAAAGAGAGCCTGAAGTGTTAAGTCAATTAGTGAAGCCCTCATTTACCCTTTACAAATTGGCTCCAAACACAGAAGGGAAGAAAAGAATGGGTCAGAGTTAGAAGACTTGGTGGGTGATGGAAATTTAAAAAAATTGAAAGGTTTGAATATCATGGAGAATGACTCCCTACTTGTATCAGCGGCGACTGGGATCCAATCCCACCCGAAACAATGAAAATCTTATGTTGAAACTGTCGAGGGCTTGGGAAGCTCCGAGAAGTCAATAGCCTATGTCTTTTGATAAAACAACAAGCTCCCAGCCTTGTGTTCCTTAGTGAAACAAGGTTATACAGTCGCGATATTCAATCTTTGAAGGTCAAGAGTGTTTTGAAGAATAAGGTGAGTGTAGATTATGGTGAAAACCGATTTGGAGGACTAGCAATGCTTTGGAAAGATAAGGTAAATGTAAACTTACCGTCATTCTCAAAGGGCCATATCGATGTAGTAATTGAAAATTTTGATGGGGTCAGCAATTGGAGATTCACAGGTTTCTATGGCAACCCAAAAACCCACCTCAGAAAATAACCTTGGCAATTACTTATGTTCTTACAGGCCCAATTAAACTTACCATTGCTAGTGGCAGGAGACTTCAATGAGATAGTGAAAGAGAGGAAAAACAGGGAGGTAACTCCAGACCTCAAGGCTAGATAGATGACTTCAAATCTACATTAGATGCTTACTGACTCAAAGACCTTGGCTTTGTGGGGAGTAAATTTACATGGTTCAGAGGTAAACTGAGTACAACAATTATTTAGGCCAGACTTGATAGAGCAGTAGCAACTCAAATTTAAAGTTTACTAATTAAAGTCAAAGAGATTAAACACCTCTCGGCCTCAGTTTCTGACCACATACCCATTCTGACTTGTTGCTCATGTGATGATGCACAAAGGGTAACACCAGCCTCGAGGAAGCGATGGTATTTTGAACAAATGTGGACCTACCATCCAAGGTTTTAAGAGGTGACTGAAGAAGGCTGGCACTCATGGAGCAAAATGAATAATTTATCCAAACCTGCTCTAAAATTGAAAGAACTAGTAAAAAACTTAAAGGCTGGAGTAGAAAAGAGTTTGGGAATATGTCTCAAGAGATTAGAAAATTGCAAGACCAATTGGAATCAATTCAAAAAATGCCTATGGACCAAGAATCACTAGCTCTAAGAATGCAATTATCATATTCAATTAATACTGGTGAGGGAAGAGTTAATGTGGAAGCAAAGTTCAAAGTTCACTGGTTGAAAGAAGGTGATAAGAACACAGTATTTTTTCATGGAAGAGCAGCTACCCAAAAGGAAAATAACACAGTCAAAAGGCTTCAAAATGAAGATGGGGTTTGGGATCAAGAAATGGATGAGTTGGAGGGCATAATAGTCAATTAGTTTGAGAAGCTTTTCAAATCTGTGAACCCTCAAATGGTTCATGAAGTTATTGACAGTATCCCTTCAAAGGTGTCTCAAGAAATGAATTCATATCTCATAAGACCCTTCATAGCCGAAGAAGTAAAATTTGTCATACACCAGATGTTTCTAACAAAATCACCGGGACCCGATGGTATGCCCCTCCTCTTCTTTTAGAAATATTGACATGTAGTGGGGGAAGATATATCCAATTGCATTTTGAATTTTCTGAATGGAGGTTTTTTCTTTAAAGATATTAACTTTACATATCTAGTTTGATCCCCAAAATAAAGGATCCAATGGACATGACTCAATTTTGGCCTATAAGCATTTGTAATATAGTGTACAAAATTACCTCAAAGGTATTGGCTAATAGGTTAAAAGTGATACTTCCTTATTTAATCTCCCTATCCCAAAGTGCATTTGTCTCTGGGCGTCAAATAACAGATAATGTGCTAGTTGCTTATGAACTACTTCATTCTTTCAAAGGTAGAAGACAAGGCAAATAAGGATGGATGGCCCTAAAACTCGATATGAGGAAAGCTTACGATAGAGTGGAGTGGGGTTTCTTGGAAGAAGTTATGAGACAAATGGGTTTTACAAATTAGTGGATTCACCTAATTATGAGCTGTGTCACCACGGTTCCTTTTTCTGTTATCCTCAACGATAGGCTGTTTGGTCATTTTAAACCACAAAAGGGCATCCATGAAGGAGACCCTTTGTCACCATACCTTTTCTTATTGATTGCAGAAGCATTTTCTTGCTCTCTTCAAAGTGCATAAAACAACAACCAACTTCATAAAGGGAAGGTGTGTAGAGTCAGCCCTGAGGTATCCCATTTATTTTTTGCTGACGATAGTTTGCTATTTATTAAAGTAGAGGAGAAAGAGGTAGATGAACTGGCAAGAATTATAGACAACTACTGCTTGGCCTCTAGACAACAAATTAATTTTTAGAAGTCAACCATCTTCTTTAGCCCAAATGTCAACACTCACACAAGATGCTCTATCATGGCAAATTTTGGCATCACCTCCCAAGTATTCAATGAGGCTTACTTGGGGCTTCCAAATGAGTGGGAATATAAAAAAACAACTCATTTCAGAGCATTAAGACCCGTGTTTGGAAGAGAATTTAAGGCTGGAAGGAAAGACTACTATCCCAGACAGGAAAGGAGGTGTTGATAAAAGTAGTGGCCCAGTCATTTCCGACGTACTCCATGAGTGTATTCAAACTACCAACGAGATTATGCCATGAAGTATCAATGCTAATGAGTAGATTTTGGTGGGGCTCCAACACAAATGATAGGAAAATTCACTTGGTAAGCTGGAGCAAGATGTACAATCCAAAGGTTGATGGGGGGCTTGGTTTCAAAGATTTGGAAGCATTTATCTAGCTCTGTTGGCCAAGCAAGGGTGGAGGATCATTAAAAATCCATCCTTTCTATGCTGCAGAATCCTCAAGGCTAGATATTTCCCTTCATACTCATTCTTACAAGCAGAAATGGAATCAAATCCATCTTTTACATGGAGGAGTATCCTTGAAGGAAGAAAGCTACTCAAGAAAGGCATCAGATGGAGAGTGAGAAATGGGGAGACAATCAATGTATGGAAAGACCCTTGGATCCCAAGACCATGGAGTTTTAAGCCTATCACTCTCATGACCCCAAATCTCAACGATATCTATGTTTCTAATTTGATTGACATGAATTGTAAATGTTGGAACTATAATCTATTAAATGACATGTTTCTACCACAGGATATTAAAGCCATTGGTAGTACACCTTTGAGTATCAGAGAAGTGGAAGATTCATTGTTATAGCATTTTACTCCTAAAGGAGAATTCACTGTTAATAGTGCATACCAATTAGAAATGTCCTGGGAAGAGAGGCGGCTACTAGAAAAGCTTGCAACTCGATTGGAGGTCAACAGGAGATATGGAAAAGGTGCTGGAAGATTAATATCCTGCCCATAAGAACAAATCTGGCCAGGAAGAAGATTCCATGTGAGATAGAATGTCCTTTCTACAATGAAGATCCATAAAGCCTTATCCATTCCTTGTGGGAGTGCAGCCATGCTCAACAAGTCTGACAACTGGCTAGGATGGTAGACAAGGTAAAGCCCAAGAGCAAAGGAAGCTGTAAAGATTGGATAGATTATATTCTTAATCAGCTCAGCAAAGATCAATTTGAGTGGTTTATAATTATTTGCTGGTTCATATGGCATGCTCGAAACCTCTTAATTCACAAAGAAGAAAGCAAGACAATTCATGAAACACTAGCAGGAGCTGAATCGTTCCTAAGGAACTGGTGTGCTACGAGACAGAAAGAAAATGAGTCTAAAGCCAATCCTAAGGAGAACTGAATTTCACAGCACCAGTGGCATCCTCCCACAAATGGCATGACAAAGATAAATGTCGATGCAGCAAGCTTAAAAGAGGAAAAGAAAGGTGGAATAAGCCTTATAGCTAGGAATTCATATGATTTGTGCTTAGGATATGCGTCCTCACCAGTACCCTTTATTTTCAAGTCAACCATCCTGGAAGCCAGAGCAATATTAGAGGCGCTGAAATTTGCACTATCCCAAAATTGGTCATCCATTATGGGAGAAAGTTATTGCAAGAAGATAATTGAGGACCTTAAGGGAGGGTACGAGGATAATTTTGTCCTAGGTTTAATCTATGATGACATTAGATTGCTGAAGTCTTGCTTTCATGAATGTAGTTTAGCCTTCTTACATAGGAAGGCCAACGCTGCTGCCCACAGGCTAACTCGGTAGGCTAAGCACTTAATTGAAGGAGTGGTTTAGTCTGAGGGACCTCCACCCTTCCTTGCTGATGTTATTTGTATTGAATCCTTTTAGTAATGCGAATCAGTAGTTCCATCTCAAAAACAAAAAACAAAGAGGTACATATTGGCTTTCTGACCTAAATAATACATTTTCCTTCTTTATTTTTTTTTTATTTTAGATTATATTTTGAATGAGAAAAATCTTGTCCCAGCACTATTTTTTTAATAGGGTCGTGTTTACTTTCACAAACACGATTTTTTTTAATGAGCTTGTGTTGGTTGTGTTTGTCTTCGTAATCACGATTTTTAAAAATTTTCTTGGGATTTAATATTTTAGCAAACTCAATAAGCTCCCCTATCCTATTAAAAATAAGGGTAAATTACACTCTATCCCTTTTTTATTATCTTACTTGATACTAAATATAATTTTTTATTAAAATATACACTTCATCTCATTTGACCAAGTTCACTAACTTTTATCTGACTTTGTTAAGGGAATATTTCTTTTAACTTAAAATTAATCATAGTTAATATTATAAAATTAAGTTTGGTATTACATTAGGAAACTTCAAAATGAAGTGTAATTTATCCAATATTTTTTTAAACTTTATCCCATCAATTATCCTACTGCTAAATACAAATTTCATGTTTTCTCCTATGTACAAGTCATAGTATTTTATCAAGTCAAAAAAAAAGTCATAGTATTTTATCAAATAAACTTATAATTCTCACAAAATAAAAATAAACAAGTATAATGTAATATCCTACCATATTACAGTGACACATGAATCTAGTGATACATAATCATACTATAAAAATAATATAGGTATTTTCAGTTTTATCATCCATCATCAAGATATTTGTAAATCATATTTTCTTTCCAAGAAGGAAATTGAACTCCATATTGACAATAAAAATGTATGAAATAAATTTTAAACAATAAAAAAAATCATTAAACAAAAGTTATGATATGCCTAAATATATGGCTGAATTATAAAAGATTAAAACCAATGTCAATTGAGTTATAAAAGACATGTTATGACTTTAACTCTCAGGTAGTAAAGGAAGGATTGGTTTCTAATCTCACATTATCAACTATTATCAAAACTCAATATTGAAACAATCATATTTTTAAAAATATCTTTTATAAAGACTGCTCCAACATTTTTTTTTATTTCAAGTTGTCATATGTTTTATACTTCTAAAAAGGCAAAAATTGAATTACTTAAGCAGAATCAATAATTTAGTATTTATGTTTTTCTTTTTAAATTTAGTTCAAAATTAATAACACAATAATTAATTCTATGAAGAATGCGCATGCGAGGCATGGGTTACTTGCTACTATATGGCTAAATTATTAAACACTAATCAATCATTGTCAATTGAATTATAAGCTCGTTGACTGATAGTTTTGCTATAACGACTTTTATGATTAATTATTCATTAAAAAAATTTGAAATTTATATTAAATATCTTTTTAAAAACAATAATTAACAGTGTTAACATGTAGTTAATCAATTTGGTTAAATAGGGTAGAATGTAAATTTTATATGAGAATTGAGTTTTATGTCATGTTATAAAATCCTAACAGAGTGGAGTGTAATTTACTCTAAAAATAAGGAAGTGATGAGGGAAAATTTACTCATTTTCAAAAAGAACCAAAAAGTTAGCACATAATGGGAAATAAAAAGAAGCAAAGTGTAACAATTGTTGAGGTCAAAAAGTTGTACATAGTGATTAAAATCAACTTATCAACCAATAAGAATAAAATAATTTAGTAAAAATCTAACAATGTAAAAATTTTTCATTTCAATTAATCTAAGAGCTCAAAACTAATAAACAAATATTAGTTAAAAAGCATGAAAATAGAAAGGAATAAAACTCATACGCATTGAAAGTATTGAATAAGATATGGCAAATCAAAAATCCTCTTTCCCTAATGAAAGAAAACTTTAGAGATTAACTAGTGTTGGTTTGAGGAAAATTGGAATCTAACCCCATTAGTTTTGAATGCATTAGGTTAAACTTTCTGTCTACGTGAACTAACTCAACCCAATTAGAATGGGTTGGTCATTGTTTTAGCTTTTGTTTTTTTTCTCTTAACAAACCTTTCAAAGTCAAAGAACAAACACATTTTCAGTTTTTCACCCTAAACTCTCACTACTCTTCCTTTACTTCTTTTTTGTGTCTCGCTAAACTTAGGCACATAAATGAGTGTTTTGCATTGATCTCACTCAAACTCAGGAACACTTTTTCTATGAATTGTAATTATTGTGTGAAATTAAAGCTATAATAGACCTTAATTTGTTGTGGTGCCAGTGTTGGTTGCTTGAAAGGGCAAAGGGAAGAAGAAAGTGTTATCAGAAGAAGAATATCTGGGGTGGGTGCTGGGGAGAACTCAAATGTGACTAAGGCTTGTATTGGAACAATTTCCTTAAGTGAAATTTGCTCCCATTCTTTTTGAGTTTGCTGATAGGTATCAATGGCAAATCACTTCCGGATATAATAATCACCTAGATTTTGTAGACAATAATTTTAAAAATCTCACTCAAACTCTCCAGAAAACTATATTAAGAACTAAAAATTGATCGAATCCAGATATTTGGCTGTAAGTGCTCCCTTGTTTGAAAAGACATATCTATTCATTCGTAGCCTTTCGGCCTCAACAAGTATATCTCGACCAAAGGAGATACCTATTACTTTAATAATTCAAATGAATTAATGGGCCATAGTCCAATACAATGGAGTCCATGGTGATATACACCAACACCATACTAAAATATTACAAGTTATACGAAAATAATGCAGTCAGGCCAATGGATACACGGTAAAAGCTTAAAGCTTTGAAGCATTGTACCTTGGGATCAAATTTGGATGGGGACAATCCTAACCTCCTCCTCCCAATCCCCACCCTTGGACAAAAAAACAAAGAGCTATACAAAGATAATAAATAAAATTTAGCAAACAGATGACCCTTCCCTACAATAATTGTAACAAGTAATTTGTTAATCAGGTTGGGCTTGGTTGCTCAAGTCACCAGGTCAAATTGACCAAATAAACAACTGTAATCTTTATTACTTCTTGTTCAAGAGAAAATGAATAAATAATGGAATTAGTAAAATATTTAATTTTAATTCACTGTCAGTATAAATTTTTTTATATTATTTAATTATATATTGTCATATTATAAAAAATATTAATCTATTAAGAGTCTGTTTAAGTCTACACTCCATTTTATTTGACCAAATTGACTAACCACATCATAACTCTATTAATAATTTTTAATTTTCTTTAAAAAAAAAACTTGGCACAAACATCTTATTCATTTAATGTACCTCTAACCATACCAAAAACTATAGTAAAACTATCAACTTTGGGTTAAAAAAAGGTTAAGAGAGAAGAATGGAAAAATGCTCTAAGAGAGATGAAGAGTCTTTTGTAAATAATAGCAATTTGTCATATAAGTTATATTGAAAACCCTATGCATTCCTCCAATTCTAATGTGACATTTGATATACAGAATGACGATTCTATAAAATGATAATAGAATAAGAATGAAATGAAATGAGTTAGAATGAAATGGTAATTTTGAGCTTATAGTTTAACAGCTTTCAAATTAATACATGAAATTAATATAGAATAGAATTAAAAATAATTAAAATGACATAAATGCCCTTCTTATAAATTTTAAACTTATATATATATATATATATATATATATATTATGTAATATAAATGTATCTTCCTGAGAGCAATGTTTACATTTATTTTTTATAGCTTAATAACAATAAATATTGTTACTCAAGGAACAAAAAACAAATATTTTTTTATTTGTGAAAAAAATTAAAATGTGTACATTGTTATTTAAGATGAATATACAATATAATTATTGAACTTTTAATCATCTTCTCTCTTATTTAAATTTTTCTTAGATGATACCGTCCTCTATTTTTCAATAAGATTTAAGAGTATTAAATTTAACATAAATAATAATTGTCATTTTGTAAAATTAATGAGGATATATTAAGAAAAGAATGATTAAATCTCATTTCATTAGGTTTGGAATCTCAATTCTACTTCTCTTAGAGGGAATAGCTTTTATGGTTCATTCTAAGTTTTGTAAAATGAGGTATGGAATAAAGATTTTATTCTTAACTTATTTTTGTCAACAAAAATAAAAATATCTTATTTTATGGAATGGGCATAGTGATTTTATAGAACGAACATAAAATAGAATCACCAAATCACCATTCCTGCTGTCAAATGTCACGTGAGTGTTTAAACTAGTTAGAAATTTTTGAAAAATTTCCGTGTATATGAGGTAAATCCAGACAATCCATTTACATTTATTGGATTTTATGCACAAGTTTGGTCCAAAAGTTGATGACTATTTGTGGTACTGTTTATTTTTCAATAGGTATGGCTAACGTTGGCCGTAATTTGTCACCTTTTAGTATTATAGTAATAGATTTAATTGTATAAGATACACACTTCCTTCGGAATAAGACAAAAACTCATATTGCAAGGTCATGGATTTTCAATCAATGCTAAATGGATTTTTAAGAAAACATTTGTTGTTTTTTTTTTTTCATTTTTAAAATTTTAAATTTTTAAAAACATGTTTGGTTGATATAATATTTATTATAATTATAAAATTGTCATTGTATTTTTAGTTTCGTACTTTTAATTTCTGATATTTTGTGAAGCAAATGATGAAAATGATAATATGTAATTTTGATATTTAGCTTAATTTTAACAAATGTTTAAGTGAACTTCAAACAAACAAAACAAGTTTTCAAGTCTATTTTCTAATTTTATTGAAAATATATTGTTGAGAAACATGACTAGACGAGAGAAAATTAAAATAAACTTTTGTGAAAATTTTGAGAATTAGATTGAATGGTGAAAAGTGATTACACAATAGTCACAAAGTTACTTATATACTAGAAGAGAACTAACTAGTGATATAACTAACTAACTAATCATCAACTAACCATAATATGGACTTGTTTGGATAAACTTCTAAAAAAATACTTTATATATATATATATTTTTAGTAATTTTTTTTAAAAAAAGTAATTTTACATTTAAATACAATATTTAAGAAGTATTTTTAAATAATATAAGGACTTTTAAGTTTATTTGAATAAAAAAGAACAAAAGTACTTTATTTATATCAAAATTATTGAAAAAGGCATCCAAATGTAAAATATGATGAGTTATAATATATAAGATATGATTAAATTGATCAGCATAATAGCAAAGATGTAGTTTTCAAATATGTCATGATAACAGTGTCATGAAAAATAAGACATGAAATAATAAAAATATGCCTAATTATGTATCAAAAGGCCTAACAACATGTTGTCGATATTGTTCTATTTTACTTTCTTTACTTTTTTTAAGTGGTATGGTCATTGAGGTTATAATTCGGTTTAAGGTATTAGGACACAATAGTTAAAAATTACGTTGTTTAAAATGTAATTCACAGAACTGTCTAAAAAGAATATGAAATATAATTTTTTATAAAAATAAAAGATATTTTTATCATAAAATTATATTAAAAACTACTTCTACTTTTACTTTTTTTTAAAAGTTAAAGATTACTAACTTCTAAAAAAAGTGATAAAAGAACTTTTTTGAACTTTTTTTTTTTAAAAGTTACATTCAAATATATTTAAAAATATATAAAAATATTTTTTTAAAAAAAATAAATGTATCTAAAACGCACTCTATATGGTAAAAGCCCCGCAGGCTGAAGGATGCATATTCAGCATTCTCAGCTTGGGATGAGCAATGCTTCTGATTTCAATCAACACCAAACACTAAGAGGCTAACAAGAAAGAAAATCAAAATGAATGCAAATTTTGGTAATAGCCGAGGTAGATAACTCCTAAAAGTCTTTGGCCTTTAAAAAGTCCTCGACATTCTTCCAGTATCTCTACAGCACAAGTCCCAAGCAAATCAGGGCTCTTTCAGGCCACAATAAATCAACTTAACCACCTAAGAAGCAAAAGCTATCCAATCTTAACCACCCATGAAAGAAACAGAAGCTAAAGCCGGATCAAAACTGGGTAAGAAATGTGAGAAAAAATCACAAAAGTTGAACCAAAGTTGCTCAAAAGAACCCGCAAACGAATGGAAGAAAAATGGTAAAATCTCCCCTTCAGCAAGCCCAAAAAAAAAGCAAAGACTATGAGTTTTTTTTTTTTATTGAAAAGTATTAGCAAGGTTTCCACCGCCCAAGAACTTGTGCAGAGCCTGTACGCACTAATCCGAGAAGCACAGCACAAGCGCACTTCATTCAAAAATGGATTGAATGAAAGAAAGAAAAAAATGCAGCAAAACAGAGGAAATCTCCTAAGAAAATGGAGAGAAAACACAGAAATGGTAACTCCAAGAAATGAGAAAATATAATATAGAACCATTACATAAAGCCATGCAACAACCAATAGAACTCAGAGGTGGCGACAAGCCAAAAGCCACCATCACCCCTCATTGGAAAACCGCTGCAGTGAAGTTGCATGTCCAGCGCTGGCCAAGAGGAGCAGAAAGGAGAGAAAAAATCATGAACCCAAAAGAAAAATGAATGAATCGAGAGAAAGTGAACGTGAAAGTGAATCTTGGGAAAGGGAAAAGGCAGGTGAATCTGGTAGAATATGAGGAAAAGAAAATGAGGAAAAGTCACAGAAAATTAGAGAAAAAGAAAGAATAAAAAAATAAAAAAATAGAAAATGCAGCAAAAAGAGCTCATGGTGAGTAACATGGGAGCTCTCATACCATATTGAGAAACATGACAAAAGAGAGAAAATTAAAAGAAACTAATGAGAGGAATATGAGAATTAAATTACGGGTGGGCTATTCCCACTCCTAATTCTTTATAGGCGTTCCCATTAATAACTTTTAGTTATTATTTTCTAAAATACTTTCAATTATATAATTTTTTATTCATAATCAAATCTTAATTATATTATTTATATTTATATTTATATATTTACACTCTCAATTACCCTCAATTACCTTTCCTTTTTTACTCTTCATTTTTTTCCTTTATAATTTCCTTTTTTCTCTAAAGCGCGTTCTTTTTTTCTTTCTCATTGTTTCATTATTCTCCATAAATTTACTAATTCATGAAATCAACAATGAAGCAGCAACAAATTAAAGATGGGGACATTAATTTTAATAAGCTTATGTTTTATCATCAAAATCCAAATTATATCAAATTAGCCACAAGGATCCCCTCTAGCCAACAGTACATCTAGGTAGAAACTATAAAAATATAATTTCTTTGCTTTACATTTGGTGTTTCCTTATTGGATCCAGCTGCAAAATCATTGCAACTGAATATCCAAGTGCAGAGACAACAATGGAGATCATGTATTAGATTCAACCATCATTTCTTTCGAGAACATAGAAAAAACAGTAAAAATATAATTTATATTTTTAAAATTTATTTTAATATCAAATTATTTTTTGAAATTTTTTTATCTTATGGAACATTTCTAAACTTTGATCTAATTTAAAAATATTATTTTTGTTATTAAATGAAATAGAAGTTACCGTCACATGCACACTACATAATCATTTAATTAAAAAATTTTATAGGATAAAATATAATTTATATTCTTAAAATTTATTCATGTATCAAATTATCTCTTGAATTTTTTTTTGTCATACTAAACCTCATGAAATTGAGTGTAACTTAAAATTAAATTTTAATTTTCGTTTCATTTAACAAAAAAATTAACATTAAATTAACGTTTTTAAGTCAAAATAAAATTTAAAAGAGTTTAATGAGACAAAAAAAAATTTAAATGAATAATTTGATACTAAAAATAATTTTAAAAGTATAAATTATATTTTATCTTAAAAAACTTAACAAGATACAACTCAATCAATATATACAACTCAATCAATATTAAACTATAAAAGACTTTATTAGTTTAGTTTATCAGGCAATAACTCTTCTTCAGAAAGATTCTTATTATATTTAGGTGAGTGTTTGACTGATTCAAACCAGCTTTTTAGCTATTAAGCATATTGATTTCTTGGTTTTTCTCAGTCACCAGCTCTTCTTCAAAAAGATTATTGTCGTGTTTGATTGGGTGTTTGACTTCCAAACCAGCTTTTGAACTATCAAATGGGGTTTAGGTATATTAATTTTTTGTTTGGTTTCACGTTCATATTCTCTCTCGAATAGAATTTTTCCTCTAAACGCCAGTTTGCTGCAAAGCAATTCAAAGTTGCTTTTGCATTTGGTGTGGGGATTTATGGCAGAATTTATTGTCTCCCAAAAGTTATATTTCCATTTGCCCTTCTTTATAAATTATTCTTTTAGCCTATTCGTTTGGTAGCCCTTCTCTTATCTATGATTATATATATATATATATATATATATATATATATATATATATATATATATATTCTCTCACTGGAGATAGTTTTACGTGCCATCTTCTCCACGAGCTATCACAACTATTCTCCTTCCCTTTAGTTTAAAATAAGTTGAATTCTATGGTACCTTATGAATTGGGAGGTTTTAAAATCGATCTTAAGTGGCCCAATTAAAAAATACCTTTGGTTTAACTTCGTGAGTGGAAAAAATGACGTGTAAAGCTGGTGTGGAAAAAAAAATAAAAGCTTAGTTTTCCCAAATTATCCAGCTCAATTTCCATCTCCGGAAGCCTCCATTTTGTTCCCGTCACGGCTGACCCATGGTGACGGTGACGGTGACGGTGACAGCCACGGGCGACGGCAATATGAGCTTCAAAGGCAAGTTTAGAGGTAGCTCGTAATGTCGATAAAACATAAAAACAACATTGGGGGTTCTCAATTTCAGCATCACGTTTATTTTGGAGAAAGCAGCTACAAGTTCCTGCTTCTATGGGGATTCACATTGTCAACTTCGGTGCAAGAGAATCACGCAGCTCTTCTGGCATTTCTGATTTCATAGTTCAACCAAAAGGCAAAAGACAAATCACTGCCCACTGCAGCATCCTTTCGCAGATAGCAAGGATTTCCTTTCTGATGTATGCTTTACACTGGCTTTACCACAACTTTTTCCGAGCAACCATTTTAACAAGCGTACCAATCTTGCTGATGAAGGTCGCCGTCGAGAATGAGAAGGAGGTCGCCAAAGAGAGGAAGAATGCTGGTAGCAATTTCTGTTGGCAGAGACGAGAACGCCTTGGGAGGAGGGAGAAAGCTGTGAGAGGGGTAGGTTAGGGAAGAGGGATAATTTGAAAAATCTAATTAGTTTTATTTTTCAGGTAAGCTTTACACATCATATTTCCAGCTCAACCAAACTAAACCACCAGCCATCTTTTAATTGGGACCCACTCAATTCAGAGGGTACCATAAAATTGACCTTAAAATTAAACATCTCTTTTCAACTTTTGGCTTTCCTTTCTTCTGTTTCAGTTGCCTCTTCCTTTTCCTTTATTACCAAATTACTCAATTCAATACCCAGCCCTCCAACATCTTCTCTCGAGTTAAATATGCTAATTGTTGTTATTAAGAAGCCATCATTATTTCTTTCAGTTAATGATATTAATTACTGTTAATTGCTACTGTGAAGAGGTAGAGGGGTTTCACGTGTACCTTGGCATCCTTGGGCTCGTGAATCCATTTCAATGAGTAAAATATTTCAATGTCTGGGTAAAGTGCTGTCAGTTATTTGAAGAAATTGAGATATATTTTATATTATAAGAGTTCTAATTATAAATAATAATTGGATACTTTGTTTTTCTTAACTGCACGTCAATTTCGTAATAATGTTATTATCCACCTCCTCGTTTTGGACTGTTGGGTATTGAAATGCTAGATTATACCAATTAGGATTCATCTTTGCGATATAGTATATGATTACCTTATTATCTTTATCATACAGAAATTCATATTCTAACTAACTAGCTAATAATTATTAGGAGAATCAAATTGATCACTAATGGTAGATATATAGAATCACGAATTGCCTGTCATTTAATATAATTAATTATGTTATTTGTTATATGCTTTGGTTGAGTTGTGTAACATTTTCTTTTTCATAAAATATTTTTGTAGAGTAATTTTAGTTTTTCTATTTAATGTGAATAATTTAATTAGAAATTTGTTTGAAATAATTTTGTAATAGTAATTATTTTAAAATTAAATTAGAATAAGCATAATAATATGACATTAAATTAAAAAATAATTTAATAATGTAAAAATTATGAAACTAGAAATAAAATTTATTAAGATAAAATTTTTGTATTAAATTTAAAGAGTAATTTTTAACTATATAAATAGGAATAAAAAGATATTTATAAAGAAAATAATAACATATTTATTAAAAAAAAAAAAGACTACGTAACACGGGAAAAGTACAACACTTGGAAGATCAAGCATCTAGATAATTATCTAAAAGTAACCATTGCTTATTAAGAAAAACACACACAACACGGAGCACTCTACGTGTTGGATAAGGCAATCAGAGTTTTTTGGTGGTGAACTTATGTTTCACGTAACAAGCTTATAAATAGGGGGCTGGGGAATGGGCTGGAACCGAGAGGGAGAATAGAGAAGAAAGAGAGGAGAGAAGAAAGAGAGAGAGAAAAAAAAAAGGAGAAAGAGAGAGGAAAAGAAAGAGAGAAGAGAAAATAAAGAGAAAAGGAAAGAGAAAAAAAGAAAGAGAAAAGTGAAGAAAAAAAAAGAAAAGGAGAGGAAGAAAGATAAAAAAAAAGTAGATCACAACCTTATTACAGTCACATCAAACAAGAGGTAGGAAAATAAATTCTTTTTTTTTCCTTCACTAAAATTATGGCTATTATATATTATTAGGTATTTTTATTATATTATTATAATTTTTAATTTAAGTTGTTCATATGTAAGGTTTAGAATACTTGTGTCAATATTTGTGGCTATGTTTTGGCTATGAAAATATTATTTTATTTAGACTTATCATATTTTAAATGTTGATTCGTTCATGAGACCAATATTATATATTATTTAAGACTTAAAAATTAATCCCTTAACATATGTGATTTTTAGATATTAAACTATTAATACTTTAGCTTGAGCATTTATGGACTTTTGACATTAAACTATTGATATCTTTACTTGAAAATATTTTAAGACTTTTATGATGACCGTTGTAAAGATATATTGATACCTTTGTTTAGATATAAATTTTAAACTTTTATAATGACCTTTTCATGAAGAAAACCCTTATGCAATGGACTCTTTATCAAGATTATGAACTATATTGAGGACCTTTAAAAGAATTATCAAAATTATTTTAATAATTATGTTTGATTCTTTATTGAATTGACATTTGAAATTGATGATTCTAAGTTTTAAGAATTTTTCTCTTATGATATTGTTAGAAGTTTATCATATGAAAGTTTGGTCATTTATTTATTATAAGACTAAAGTTTTGAATGCGTAAAATGAATTATTTATATTTGTTTATATTTTTGCATATGTACCATGTTTAAAGGAAAGATTATATTTATCTATATTTATGCATGTGCATTATGTTTAAAAGAAAAATATTTAAAATATACACCCAACTGCCAGGAAGGCAGATGGATAGATGTAAGATCTTTTTATGTTACATGCCTTGGTTAATGTGGTAATTATCTTACTTTGTTATCACGATATTCAAAGTAACATTAAAGATGGAGAATTTTCTAAGAGAAGGCCTTGGACTAAGATGTGAAACAAGCAGACACAGATAGTGAAAGTAAAGCCAAGATCAAAGCTAAAATGACATGCAGAACAATTGCATTAATTATGTTTGCACGTGAAATTGCATTGAATGATTTATTCAACAATTATTTTATGTTGTTATATTTTAATTATGTTGTTGAGAATAATATTATCATATTTAGTAGCCATGTGGTTTTCTATGAAATTACACAGCTGAAACTCACCATGTGTTTTGATAAATATTTTTCTAATTGTTCATCTTCCTATTAAGAATTTTAAATTCTCACTTTATTGATAGTGATTTCATATTAATACAGGTATTATGGATTATACTGTTCATGAGAAGTAGCTTCAGTTGCTGATCCTGATCCTCCTGCTTTTGTTGTTGCTTCGCAACATGTTAAGCTTATTGTGTAAATGTCAGAGAAGAGACAGTTAGACAGAGACAGGCTGTCATTTCTGATTATTTCATAATATATCTCAGGAAAGATATCACAATATCATAGCTAATTTTAATTTATCCTTAGTAGGAATATTAATCCATTATCAGATAACAATTAAGATAAAAAATATAAAATAATGATTTAAGACTATAGTTTTCTAATATCTTATAAGATTAAAATTCCAGAATTAGAAAATAATGTCCTATTTATTTTTAAAGCTTATTACATTTGTTTAAACTTTAATGTCAATGATATTAGTAAATACTCAATAATAAATATTTATAATTTAACTTAATGACTATGTATTTTCTTTGTATTTTTTATTTTATTGAGGCTTAACATATTTTCATTTGTTATTATTATTATATTATATTATTATTATTATTATTATTATTATTATTTTGGTAATGATTTTTTATTATTATTTTAGTTGTAACATGTGTCATGCTTTGTTAGTGAACTAAATAAAGGATTTCAAAACAGATAAAAGCACAACAAAAGGTAATGAAGGCTAAAGCTGGCCACCAATGAATAAAAACTACTGAGAGTTATTTTTATAACTTCATCAAAAGTATAATCCAAATTTCACACCCATAATTTTATATGTTTTCTGCTGGTAATTTTTTCTTCCATATATCAATAATTTTTTTTTCTCAAATTTGGAATTTGTCACATATTTTAGTAATAACTAATTTTGGAATAGGATGTCTATTTTTTTATTTTAATCTAATACTAGTACCATAAAAAAATTATAACAACATTCATATTAGTTATTCAATTATACTTAAAAATTAATGAAATGAAATAAAAAAGGGCAAATTAGACTAAGTAACATAGAATTCATACCCCTTTTAATAATTATACATTAAAAAGTGATTATCATAAACAATATTCAAAAAATATTAATTATGACAAAATCACTTTTCAAATAATAGTTTCAAAATATAAATCATAGTCATGCAAGCCTAATTTTAAATAAAATTAAGTTTACAAAATTAAAATGATTCAAAATTAAATTTACAAACTCTAATATAAGCATACACTCTATCAACAATTAGGCCACGTGTTACAAAAGTGTCCATAAAAAATAATTTATGTAAGCATTACAATGCTTTCGAAAGAAAAAACATAGATATTTAAGTTAAGGAAGATTCTATACATTACAATCTATGACATATTTCAAGGATATTGTCCATATCATAACAATTATAGAAACAAATAACAATGAAATTAATGATTACAAATTTAATTGCAACTATCACATTAAAATTTTTAACGTGCTTTAATGATAAAGAAAAAAAAAAGAAAAGAGAAAGAGTTGAGGAAGGAAAAGAAATCAAAAGATGGGAGTAATTAAATTGGTTACGAATGTAAATAAATAAATATAAATATAATTAATTAAGATTTGATTTAAAAAAATTTTATTTAATTGAGGATACTTTAGAAAATAGGATAGAATACAATTGACAACCTTGGAGTTTATTTTTGTTTTAAATTATTTTCTTAAAATTTTATTTATCTTACTAAACTCTTTTAAAGTTTAGTTTAAGTTGAAAACGTTAATTTTATTATTAAATAAAACGAAAGTTATTCTCACCTACACATTACGTGACCATTTAATTAGAAAATCTTATAGGGATAGAATATAATTGAAAACCTCTAAAATTTACTCCTGTATCAAATTATCTCCTTAAAAATTTTTTTATCTCACTAAATTCTTCTGAAATTTAGTATGACTTGAAAGTGGAGGTTAACCTCCATTTCATTTAATATAAAAATTAATGTTTTCAAATAAAATCAAAATTAAAAGAGTTTAGTGAAATAACAAAAATTTTAGGCAATAATTTGATATAAGAATAAATTTTAAAGGTATAAATTATATTTTACTTTAAAAAATAACTACTAAAGTTTGTTAATGGGGAGTGCCCATGGATATTTAGAAGTGTCAATAGCCCCACCCTTAAATTGAATGGTAAAAAGTGATTATACTAGTAGAGAAGTAACTAATTTATTATATCTAACTAAAGAGACTATTTGCTAAGAAATTTTTAGATAGTCATTTGTCTATCTTACGTACTATATTTAATAGCTAATAAAAGAAAAATTTATTAAATTATATTATAAATGTACACCATTATTAAGAAATTAATAACATATATTAATCGTTGATGTTAACATTTGGTGGATGCTTATGTGCTTAAAATGGGCTGCGTTATCCGTGTTGCGGTGTGAATGTGCTAAGTAGTTTTTAACACCTCTCTATCTCTCCTCCCCTCTCTCTACTTACTGTAATGCATACTGTTCCAAGTGAAACTCTCTCTCTCCGCATGTGCTTGCTACTAGGGGTATTTGTGAGTTGGATTGGGTCAAGTTTAGAGTATTTTTACACTCAATCCATCCATCAAAATAGTGGTTAGGTTGAGTTAGAGAATTTTTTTTTTCTAAAACCCGAACTAACCTAATCAGCACATGAGTGGGTTGAATTGGATTAAACCCGCGGGTCCGACATACATTAAAAAAAAGTCACTTATTAAATTAAATGTCAAAATCAATACAAAATTAAAAATTCAGTACACATCATAATAAATAACTTAATAATTTTTAACAAAATATGACATACAAAGTCTCAAGCAAACTAAAAGTCAAATAAAATAAGTTATAAGTCATAAAAATAATATAACAAATCTTAATTTTAGAAATAAAAGGAACAAATACAAGTCTCAAAAGTCAAATACAATAAGTCACATAAGATCTGAGAGAGAGAAAAAGAAAAAATAATAAGTTTAGTATGCTGAATATAAAAAAATAGCATAATTTTTTATTTTTTTAAAAAAAGATGGGCTGGGTTGGGTTGAGTTGAATGAGTTGTAATTTTTTCAACTCGTAACTCAACCTATCATTATCGGGTAGAGAATTTTTAAACCCAACCTAACTCACAAACCCTATCTAACCCGTCATTTATGGGTTGAGTTGAACTTCTTATAATGAATGCCTACTGTTTTGTTTTTTGTGACTTGAACGAATGTTTATTGTTTTAAATTTACATTCAATAATAAAAAATAATTTAATTTTTAATTTATATTTATTTTATGTAAATTTAAATTATAAATAAATTATATAACATTGGTTATTATTTATTATTGAATATAAATAATAACATAATTTATCATTTTTTTAAAAGAAGATGAGTTGAGTTAAGTGAGTTAAAATTTTTTCAATCCGCAATTCAACCGATCATCATCGGGTGAAGAATTTTTAAATTTAACATAACCCACGAACCCTATCTAATTAGTTATTTATGAGTTGAGTTGGTTAAAACTGTATTCGTGAGATAACCTAACCCAACAGACATCCCTACTTGCTATAACGAATGCTTATTGTTATTTATTTATTTATTTTTGACTTGAACAAATGTTTATTGTTTTAAATTTACATTCAATAATAAAAATTATTTAATTTTTAATTTATGTTTATTTTATGTAAATTTAAATTATAAATAAATTATATAACATTGGTTATTTTATGTATTAAATTATAAAATATTTTTTTATACATAAATATTTTATATTTAAAAAGATAAGATGATTAGTGTGACAAATGTTTTATTATTTATGAATTATTTTTTTTCTTATGGTGTAACCTTACTTATATTGAAATTGTCCACCTTTACAAAATGTTATTCAACAAGATTTGAGCTTTTGATATTATGAGTTAAATTTGTCTTATTGATCATTTTATTCAAAAATGTAATTTTCTTAAACACTCATTTAATAATAAATTTATTTATTTTAAATAAATATTAAGTTAAAATATATTATCTGAATTTTTAAAATAAACATATATTAATTATAAATAAACAAGAAATAATTTTTTTTTTCAAATTCACAAGTGGCATAGACTAGTGATATAACTAACTTAACAAATCATCAACTAACCACTAACGTGATAATATACATGTTAGTTGGTCCGTTCGGGTCTTAGCGGGTTTAATGATCTAAACCGAGCCGAATCGAGTCGGGAATGTTGCGGGCGGGTGAGGTGACGATTGTCAACACGGCTACATCTTCCCGGTGCTTGCGATTGCACATGACATTCACAATTTCACATCACTTGATTCAGGCATTTGCGTGACTGAGAAATGAGAATGGAGGGTCCTCCTCCCAACGATCTCTGTTCTGTGTGCCATGGCAACTTTAACACTCCCTGCCAAGCCAATTGCTCTCACTGGTTTTGCGGTGCCTTCTCTTTCCTTCCTCACAATTTCTCTATTCCTGCGAAATTTGGATCCAGTTTTGAACCCTAATTGGAGCTTTCTTTCTTTCATCATAACTCTAATCCTGTAGTTGTTGCAAAATTTTGTTTTACAAAGTTCGTTCTTCTAATTATTTTTTCTACCATTCTCTCAGCGCCCCAAGGTGGTGATGTGTGATTATGCGCTATTTTGACATTGATGTTAACGTGAAATATAATGGAAGCTGGTGATTTTTCCATATTTTCTATGACGGTTTTTTTTTTTTTTTGGGAACAAAATCCGTGGGAAGTTATTGTAATTTCTGCAGAAGGATAAATGTTTACTGAAATGGAAGTATTGTTGTAATGGAATAGGTTCCTAAATTCTTTGCGTTCTTATCATGATTAGCAGAAGGATGAATGCAACAGAGAGTGAAATTTTTTTTGAGAAAGAAAGTGTATTAAGACCAAGGTACCTCAAGGCTGTCTTCACTTGGATCAAATTTTAATATGATTTTTCTGGATTTGACATGGCTTCCTAAATGCTCTTCAGTTTGACCAAAATTTTGTTTCCCTGAAGATTTTTGGTAATTGGATTGTGCATTTGTGTATATAATTTTGTAGTGGCAATCTGATCTATTGATATGTCCCATTGTTTTGTACATAGACCTAGAATATAATATGGAATGAAATCTTTGCAACCTTTCCACTGTGGTTCAGTATGCCTTTCAACTCTTAGGTAATAGGGCTGCTTTTATTCTTCCTCTTTTCAGGTAATTGTATTATGCTTGTGTGGGACCATGGATCGGCTATCCAGCCCTGTAAATGTCCCCTATGTCGTCGTCAAATTACTTTGTTGGTTCCAACTGAGGACTCTTTAAGGCAGCGTCACAACAAAGAAGTTGCTCAGATTCTAGGGAAGATTGAAACATATAATCGTTTGTTTGGTGGACATGCAACTGGTCTCGTTCAGGTATTAATATTATGTATTAACAATTTTCTTTCCTCCTTTTCTTTCCCTCCCCTCCTTCAATCCCACTGAAAAAAAAGAAAAAGAAAACAAAAAGCTCAAGTTGCTGCTTGCTATTGAAATATAATGAATCCAGGAAGATATCTTTTGTAACTTCCATCCATGAGAGAATTTTTGCTTGTTTTCATGTATTCCTAGAAGGTTAGAACATCATTTGCAGTTATTGTCCTCTCCTCTCATCTCCATGCTGTTATAGATACACCTCATGTGTGCTTTAGAGTAGCATATTTGAGATTACGGATAAAAGTAGTTTGCTGGCTCTAGGAGAGCATCATTTGTAGCATCTCTTTCATCTCAGTTTGCTGGCTCTAGGTCATTCGTATTTGGAAGTCTTGAAGAAATTGTGCCCTTTATTAGAGTCCTATAGTCAATAAAAGGGCTGTCTACAACTTTGAGATTGTAATGTCTTTTGTGCCTTCTGTGCTTCTGTGCCTTCTGTGCTGAAATTTGAATTCAATTTAATTGTAATGTCAAAATCTTATGAAGTGATAATGCCAAAAGAATACTTTTTTGCATTATTGTCATCTTATTTTAACCCAACATGACATGATTCACCAATCTTCATGCATTGTTACTCTTCAATGAAATGGGTTGGCAGAACATAAGAACTGCTGCCCTGCTTGAGCCTTGTTATTTCAAATGAAAGTTCCTTAAGTTTTCTGTGCCGATGCCGTTCATACTGCCACATATTTAATTAATCGCGTGCCATCCTCTGTGTTAAATGGACAAATTCCTTACTCAACCTTGTTTTCTTCATGCTTTTTGTTTCGCCTCCTCCAAAAGTGTTTGGCTATAGTTGTTTTGTTCATGATGTTCAACCACTTGTTACTAAGCTAGATCCCAAATCTTTACAATGTGTTCTTGGGATATTCTTGTACTCAGAAGGCTTATCACTTATCGGTGTTTTCCTGCTGACCTCAGTCCCTACTTTGTGTCAGCTGATGTTAACTTCTTTGAGAGCATCCCTTTCTTTCTTGAATCTTGTCCAGATCTTCCAGTGAATCAGATGAGTGTAAAGTAACATACACTATGCCTTCTTCATTTGCTCCTCAACCAGAACCTCCATATTTCGACAAAGTGTTGCCATATGAAATTGGAGTTAGAAGCTTTTTGCCTTGTGGATACACCTGAGTTGGATGCACTCTGTGCACCTACTTCTCTGCCAAAGGATCTTGATCAGTTGATCTTGATCTTCCTATTGCCTTGTAGAAGGGTAAGCGTACTTGTACATTTGCTATCTCTTCCTTTGTGTCTTACCATAGGTTGTCACCTCCTGAAACCTTGTTTGAGTGAGTCGCAGTTAATGGAGGAAGGCCATGGAGGAGAAAATGCTTACCCTTGAACAGAATGGCACGTGGAACTTGGTTCCATTGCCTCTGGCTGGTTAAGGAGGCCACTGGATGCAAATGGGTGTATGATGTTAAAATGAATCCCAATGGTTCTGTTGTAAGATTCAGCTTGTTTAGTTGCAAAGTTTTATACCCAGACTTATGGAGTAGACAATATCCGTACTCATATCCTTGGCAGCCTCTAAAAATTGGCCATTGTAACAGTTAGATGTGGAGGATGCTTTTCTTAATTATTCATCTCCAATCAAAGAAAAATGGTCATATTAGGACATCATTGGATAGAAATGGAGACAACTGATCATCTTACCTCAAATTCAAGTGGCTTCCAAACCAAGTTCTGAGTTCCTATTGATAAGATATACACTCGACAAAAGAAGACAAGCTAACTTTAATTTGTTTTCTGCACCCAAAATATTCCCCCATATAATCTTGTCCCAAAGTTCCAACTTGCATTATCATAAGCCTTTTCAAAATCAAATTTAAATACCAGACCTCTCTTGTTTGAGTGCTTCGTAAAATCAATAAGTTCATAAAGATGCCATACCTTTTTATAAGGGAAAATTACATTGACCTCCCGAGGTTTTATGAAATTGCACTGACCTCTCCTCTAGTTTTAGAAATTACACTTACCTCCTTCTATGTGCATGTCACCTGTGCAAATATCTGGATGTGTTTGAAAAATAAAAATACAAGATGGTATTTGTCTGATGAAAATTCAAAGTAAGGGAAGTTACTGTTATTTCCAAAACTTTAGCGGAGGTTAGTGTAATTTTATCAAACCTCAAGGGAGTTCAGCGTAAGTTACCCTTTTTATAATGTCGAAATACCAATGAGCCCATTTCTCTGTCTTCCTTGTTCTTGAGATGTAAGTTGGCCTTGGTTGGATACTTGTATTTCATGTGTCCCTTTGCATTGATAAATGAACCCTCATGTGTCATAACTGACAAAAGATATAAAGAGAAATTTGTCAACCATCCTATTTGCATGAGCATCTGATCTTCATTCTAGGTACTCTTTTATTCTGCAAAACTAACATGACTTTCCTTTGATGATGCAACTGATATATTGTGATCTGGTAGTTTCTGTCTTTCTGAAATTTCTTAAATTACCTGATTTAGGAAGCAGGTTTGTTTTGTTTATCACATGATATTAAGATTTTTATAGTTGCTCATAGGTGGTCATGAGTTTTGAATGCTAGTCACTGAGCAAAGTGTGAACTCATTTTTATGCATCTTGCTTTGTTGCATTATCAGTTAACATCTTTCAGATGATTTCTTTTTGACAGAGAATGCAAGATCTTCCTTTTCTCTTGCGAAGGCTACTACAGGAACTCATGGATCCTCAGAGATCCCTTCCTCTTGTCATTAGAGCCCGTGTCTATATTGCAGTTAAGTACTACTGTGAAGGGTAGGATGATAATATCTTGAATTTCACCTTGAGTTTTTGCACAGGAATTGGCTAATTCCTGTCTTTAATTTTCATTTTACTCTTGACTTGTCAACTTACTGAACTTGTTCCTTGAATTGGTGGCCGCTTGTTTGAATGTTAAAACAGTATTCTTGTATTCAGAATTTTTCCTGAATGTCTGAATATCTTGATTCTATTTCATTGATTTTTTCCTGGTATTTCTTTTTTTTTTTGTAATTAAAAGTACTTGCAGGTTTAATGTTCTTATGAGTGACATCTTAGTCTAACCAGATAGCAGGATATTTTAGGCTTTTAGGTGTCTTGTTAATCTGTCCCATTAAGTACTTAGAACAGATGAGGTGAATTCAAAAAAAAAAAAAAAAAGGAAAAGAAAAAAGAAAATGCCCCTGAATCTACAAGTGAAATAATGGTTTTCTGGCACACTAGAAAAATGATAAGAAAGTTAGTTTATATTTTGCAGTGTAACTTGCATACAGCCCATAATAGGGTGGTTATCCATAGGGGTGAGTAATCCTAGTCATTAAGTTGCATGCTTCCAGTGTAGTTTTCTAGATTTTTTATACTACTACAATACACCTACATTTTTACGTCTTTCTTGTGCAAGACTTCATTGAAAGAATGAATATAAATAACTACCAAAATAGTAGAAGATACAACTTATAAGGTTTCCTCCCAAACTCTGCCTGGTCAATTTTTTATCAATTTCTGTATGAATTCTGTCTTATGTATCATTGTTGTCTTCAGCATCAATTATTGCCTGCTATAACGTGATGGAACCTACTTGCCAAGCAAATCATTCTGTTTCCTTTTCCTTGATCCAAAGTGACCTAGTTTCTGGACACTAATATTTCATAAATATAAAGGAACTAACTTATCGGTTGTCTTTAGTGAAGAGAGAAAGAAGAATAATTGCCTTCTTATCGGTAACTCCTTTGCATACTTTTTGGTGAGTGCATGGTCATGTTAGCATTCATATAAGTGCCTGTTATAGTCATAAAAACCTTCCAATGCACTCGTATTTGTATTTCATATCTCACCATGTGCATGAATTGGTTTACTGTTTTTGAAAGATATTTATTACCATGGACTTAAGGATATTGCTGTTTGGATCTTATAGTGCTGTCAGTAATATAAATTATATTTCACTTGCATTGTCAGGAGAAATTTGGTTGTCAAATTTTTGGGAAATTACAAAAATAGAAATTCTTGGAAAAGACATTTCTAGTTTAGTAACAATTAACCACTTGACTCAAGTGGTTAATTAAGTCAATAAGTGTAAGTCATTAACCACTCTTTGAACATGGTTAACCAATTAAGCATTTCTAAACTGGAAAGATTTTTTCCAATAATATAAACTCATAAACTGGAAATATTTTAATCCTAACCATTTATATGATTTCCAAATGGTCAACATTTCCTTCTCTAATCTCATAATAAAAACACCTCTTTGATTTTTTTTATTAACAAGTTACTTCAATATGGTATAAGATGAGAGAGTTTAGTGTAAGGTGGTAATCAGTTGCAGTTGCACCACAGAAGTAATTGCCCTGGCGGGGAATGATGAGAAAATAATGTAAGGGAATCTAGAAGCAATTATGACCTGGAATGACGTGGGTGTGAAGTAGTAGGGAAGAAAATGCGTCCCAAGGGACTAGTGGAGAATATGATATTTAGAAGAAAAAAGAATGAAATAGAAGAATTCATGAGATTGATCACGAGTAGCTTTGATTTGTGGAATTATGTATCTCCTGAGTATAAGCTTTTGTTGTATATGATTATATGAATAGGTGTCTTTTTCAGGTGAGCAGCATGGATGGTAAGAAACTTTTAGTTTGGAATAACAGGGAGGGAGAGAGGATGCAACCGAATTATTCATGCATTTTTCATGGATAAATTATTATTTTTTTTTATGCAATGATTATTGATGCATCTTCATTGTGGACCCTCATACTGTCTCTTTTGTACAGATGATACTAAGTGCTGTATACATCATCAGTCCTGTTGACATTATTCCTGAAGGTACATTGCTCTTTGTATTTTCTAGTTGGATGACTTACATAATTGTCCCAGTAACTATGTATTATTCATGGGTGTTTTTTCTCTTTCTATTCTTCTTTCCCGCAGGCATATTAGGAATAGTTGGTCTCTTGGATGATCTCCTAATTGCGCTCATCTGCTTCCTGCACGTTGCTGCCCTTTATAGATCAGTACTCTACCTCCGTCATGGGGGTTCCTGAAGTGAACTATCTCTTTGCAATGTTACAGGTAAACTGGTGAAATGATCTTGGGCATCGTACTGTCGTCTTGAATTCCCCGTTTTGTAAATAGAAAAGTTCATTTTCAAATATTGGATTTAGTAAGAGAAATGACACGCTGCACATAGAAGAGCTCCCCATAAATTTCAAAACTTTTCAGGAGATTGGCCCTGGTGAAATAGGCATATTGACATATATTTCGTCTTAGAATTAGAAAGTATCTCAATCAACGTCAAAGAAATGCGTGAGGGAGAGAGATTGGTTTTTTTTTTTTTTTGGGTCTTCATCCCAAAAATTGGTTTGAAAATTGAGAAATATCTATTTTAGTTGGGTTTAGGTTAGTAGAAATTTTAGATTGAATTAACCCAACTCGATCTATTTGGCACTTATTATTAGTTATAATTTATAAATCAGATTTTGTTTGTGGAAATTTTATTTTTTGAATCAAGGTAAAAGTTTAGGGAATAAGGAGGTTAATCCATTCAATGTTTTAAAAAAACTGGTTTAACCGAAAATGAGAGTGATTCATAATATAACCGATTTGACCAGTTAAATAAGATAATATTACAAATATATTTAAAACAAATTTCATAAATTATGTGTAAATAATAAATAAATATTAAAGTATTAAACTAATAGACATAAATTTTAAATTTATATAATCAAATACAACATTTTCTACTGGATAAACTTCTCTTTTGAAATCCTAGCGTGTGTGCAACAGCGCAACAAATTTCTTTTAATAAGATATAGACTTGTAGCATTTATTTTCTTCAAATATCATTGCAATTCAAATTTATATTTAGGGAAAAAAAAACTACCCAACAACCGTGGGCCTATATGTCTAGCAAGCCTATTAACTTAACCTAGCTAACAAGTCAAACACACACATAATGCTTAACAGTAAATATAAGGTTACTGAAAATTCAATAGAGTTTTTCCTAACATCCCTTAACACAATTGGTGTCAAAATTCAGAATGCAACAATCTAGCTTAATATGCCCTTCATCAAGAAAAGGGTGAGTAACACGTATTCAATGAGGGCAAAATAACTACAAAGAGCCTAATGAAAAATAACAAGTCGCAAAAGAAATAAGTCAAGAATAATAAGTACTAAAATTAATAAATCCAACAAAACATGGTTTCCATCAACATAATTATACGTTTAACAAATATAAAGTATATAAAATTGTTCACACCTAACGAGCAGCTCCTTATCCATCAAAGGAAATATGTCAGGACAATTGTACCTTGTTAGCAGCTCCTTGATTCACACAGGCAGTTACACCTAACAGGCAGCTCCTTTCCTCTCACATACCTCAATCAACTCAAAATCAAAGTATTTCTCTTATCGAAAATTCAAGGAAAATAAATCTTGTGGCCATATATAAACGTAAATAATAAAAGTAAAATTGGTTACAAATGCTAAAAATAGAATCACTGTCACAAGTAAATAAATTTGATATTAGCTTCCGATAACAAGTTCAAGGCATAAAGAAATAATGGACATATATATATATATATATATGGGTGTGGATCTACTTACACCAAGTATAAGTCTTTGGACACTTACACCACTTAATAACTTTTTATGGATGTTAAATTTCATCAATCTAACCGTTGGATTGAAAGTTCTTATGAAGTAGATCAAATCTACAAAATTTTATATAATTTAAAAATTAGTTGATATTTCATCACACAACTTTATTTTAAGTTATAATGTGCTTTGTAAAATATAAAAAAAATTTTGACTATCAGATTACATACCTATGAATGTCTAATTTATCTCAGATTTGACAAGCATGATTATCAAGATAATAACATATGATTCACCGGTTGGATTGATTTGATTCACATTGTATAAAAAGTTATTAAGCGGTATAAGTGTTCAAGACTTACACTTAGTGTAAGTGGCCCTATATGTGTGTGTGTGTGTGTGGATCATGATCAATTGACACCATGTTGTAATTTTTTTACACTAATCTCTAGCCATTGATTTCATTTTAATGTAATGATTCACGATAACCTAATTCAATAAAGAAAGAGAACATGAGCAGAATCTTAAATGAAGAAAGAGAATAAATTGTATGTAGTTAATGATGACAGAAATTTTAAATTTATTCATTATAATATTTATTAAATATTTAAATTCTTATATATATATATAAATTTAATTTATTTAAAGTATAAACAATTTAGATGACCAATAAAATCAAATGATACCACCTACAATGACGAACCCACATACATTGCAGTGTGGGTAAATATTCACACCGTCACACTAAATTTTTTAACTCCTTTATATGTTAGGCTTTTTTTTTATTTAAATATAGAATATTTTTTTATTTATCATAATCAAATTTTTAAAAATTATTTATCAAAATATGCTAAAAGTTATAAAGGTCAGAAGTCACCCTAGGCAAGGACGATTTCGGACTTGCATCAAATATTTTTTTTCATAATTAGTATAGAAGTCGTTATGGGCTATGGCAACTTCCGAACTTGTTGTCAAAAAAATTAAAAAAATTTATTTTCCAATCAAGTTGGGAAGTCACCTTAACCTAGGACGACTTCCTGACAAGTTTGTCAATTATTTTTTATAACTAGGGAAACTTTTAAACTAATTATAAAAAAATTATTTGTTATGGGTCAAAAGACTTAAAGTGACTTCTAACCTTTACAATTTTTAACATATTTTAGTAAATAATCCAAAAAAATTTCTATATTTATATAAAAAGCCTTATATGTTACATATTGTAGTAATTATATAGTTCAAGATTTTCCCACTCAATTCTAAGTATTGCACCCACTAGATTTATTTAAACTAGACAGAATAAGCTTTCTTAAATAAAATTATCTAATATTAACTATTGTTTCTATATTAAAATTCCTTACTAACATAAGAATTTAAAAAACTTAATTCATGTTATCAAAATTTTAAAAATTATAGATTAATATTAAAATATAGTAAATTATAAATAATATGAAAAATAATTTTGATCTAAATTTTAATTTTTAAGACTTAATATATTTTTTTAATAATTATACAAATTTAATTATTATTTAAAATAAAAAATTATAACTTTGTATATTAAAACGTTAGGTTCGGACAATATTTTTTGTTCATCTATACTATATATAATGGGAATTCCCGCTATTTGGTATCTAACTTTTACTTTTCTTAAAATGTCATTAATAATTAATTAAATATAAATAAATAAAAAAGTAAAACTGTAAATTCATAATTTTTTTTACAACCTCCATTTATAGTTACTTTGGGCACTATTTCTTCCTTCTCCTTCTATTTTTATTTTATTTTTTTGATCATATCTCAAGAATTGAATCGCAGTCCTCATATTTAAGGGTGTAATTAACTTCCATTATACTAGTACATTTTGGGTAAGTATGTATAAATATAAAAATATAAAAAATGTGAATTGACAGGCACGTTAGTGGCCGTCAATGCACTAATAAATAATAATAAAAGTTCTATAATTGTAAAAATTATAAATATATTAACATTCTATTATAATGAATAAATTTAAATTTCTATTGTCATTAACTACATATCTATTATACTCTCTTTATTTAAGATTCTGCTCACATTCTAATTTTTCATTGAATTACGTTATTTTCAACCATTAGATTAAGTGCATGTTCCGTTTGAGGGAAAAATCATGCCTTGAAAGTTGTGTAATCATGTTTAGTAATCACAAGACATAATTACTTTTTACTTGATATATATTACTTTACTCCAAGCTCACTTATTACTAAAATCAAATTTGTAAAATTTAATTCAAACACACACTAAAGTGAAATCAATGGCTAAGAATGGTGTAAAGGCAAACTCTTACACTATGGTGTCAATTGATATATATGTATATATATATATATATATATATATATATATGTATTCCATTTTATAATGGGCTCGCCAAAGTAGAAACTATTTACAAAGTTTAGATACAATACAACAAATGACTATGGCCGCAACAGCCTTCAAAACTAGAGAAAAACTCTGATAAGAAAACTGTAACCTTATTAGTAATAGGAATTTTAATGAAAAAGATATCTCAACAAAAGCCAAACCACTTCAAATAAATCAAGAATATTTAGAATATTACAAAAAAGAAATTCAAGAATATTTAGATAAAGGATTAATAAGACTTAACAAATCTCCTTGGAGTTGTGCAGCATTCTATGCAATGTTCTGAAAACCGGACCGGACCGGCCGGTTCGACTGGTCGGACCGGGAACCGGTGCCCTCCTCGGTTCGGGTTATGTCCCAGAACCGGAGGGGTCAAAAACCGGTGAACCGGTTCCAAACCGGTCAAACCGGTCAACCCGGTACCGGGCCGTACGGGTTTGCCGGTTCCTTTTTTTTTTTTAGCCTATCAGTTGAAACGACGTCGTTTCGTTCCATAGTTTACAAAAAAAAAAAATGCTCGACGACGTCGTATTGAAGCGGTCGAAATTTGAAACCCTCGGCATTCGTCGTTCGGTGTTCCGCCGCAGCACCGCAGCCTCGCAGACGCAGCACGCAGCATCGCAGACGCAGCACCGCACCGCAGCATCGCAGCCTCCGGCTCTCAGCATCGTAGCCTCCGACTCTCAGCATCGCAGCCAGCGAGCATCGCAGTCAGATCCGCCTCCCACCGCAGATCCGGCGTACCCCAGCCAGCAGTGCCAGAGTTCGCAACCTCCGGCTTCAGCATCGCAGCCAGCGCAGCAGCTAGCACCGCAGTCAGCTCCGCCTCCCACCGCAGATCCGGCGCCCAGCAGCAGTGCCAGCGTTCGCAACCTGGCTCTCAGCATCGCAGCCTGCGAGCACTGCAGCCAGCATCGCAGCCAGCGAGCACCGCAGTCAGCTCCGCCTCCCCACCGCAGATCCGGCGTACCCAGCCAGCAGTGCCAGCGTTCGCAACCTCCGGCTCTCAGCATCGCAGCCAGCGAGCACTGCAGCTAGCACCGCAGTCAGCTCCGCCTCCCCACCGAGCTCCGGCGTACCCCAGCCAACATTATTTTTTTATGTTTTAAATAATTTTATTATAATTTATATTATATTTTTATAATTTTTATTTATTTTATTAATATATAAATAATTATATATATATTTAATTATATTCCGTTCGACCACGGTTTCAACACGGTTCGACCATTGACCCTTGAATCAGTACTCGACCGTTCAGTGACCGGTCCGGTTTTCAGAACCTTGATTCTATGTTATGAACTCATCAGAATTAGAAAGAGGTACACAAAGATTAGTAATTAATTATAAACCTTTAAATAGAGTATTAAAATAGATAAGATATGCAATTCCTAACAAAAGAGATTTAATTAAAAGAGTACATAATGCCTTAATTTTTTCAAAATTCAATATGAAATCCGAATATTATCAAATTTAAGTAAAAGAAAAGGATAGGTATAAAACTGTTTTTGTAGTACCCTTTGGTCATTACGAATGGAATGTTATGCCACAAGGTCTCAAGAATGTCCCTAGTAAGTTTCAAAATATTATGAATAATATTTTGAATCCTTATACAAAATTTACTATAAAAAATCTAGATGACATACTAGTTTTTTCAAACTTAATAACTCAACATATATCCCATCTAGAGCAATTCCTAAATATTATTAAAGAAAATGGTCTAGTGGTATATGTAAGAAAAATAAAACTCTTCCAGACAAAGATTAGATTTTTAGGATTTGAAATCTATCAAGGAATGATTACTTCTATTAATAGATCGAAAGAATTTGCTAATAAGTTTCCTAACGAAATAAAATATAAAAATCAATTACAAAGATTCTTAGGATGTGTAAATTACGTAGCAGATTTTATCTCCAATATAAAAATCATCTGTGCCCTATTATATAAAAGATTTAGAAAAAATCCTTTTCAGTAGGATAGTTCCATGACCAATGCCATTATTATAATAAAAAAAATTAATCAAGAAACTCCCATGTTTAGGAATCTCAGATCCTAATGCTTCATTAATAATGGAAACAGATGCTTATAAATTAGAGTATGGAGGCATATTAAAGCAAGTCCATAATGACTCTTCTAGGGAGCAAGTCATTAGGTATGATTCAAGTATCTGGCAACCGGCTCAATTAAAATATAGTGCTATTATAAAAGAAATTTTATCTATAGTACTATGTATAACAAAATTTCAAGACGATTTATTTAACAAATTTTTTTTATTGCGAACCAATTGTAAAGCAGCACCCAGTGTTTTACAAAAAGATGTTCAAAATCTAGTTTCAAAACATATTTTTGCAAGATGACAAGCTTTACTTTCCTGTTTTGATTTTGACATCATTCATATAAAAGGATCAAAAAATCATTTATTTGATTTTCTTAAGAGAGAATTTTTGCAGAGAAAGCAATAGGAATCTCTCACTGAGATTCCATGACTACCAAGAATAAACCAGTATTAAAAGATCAATATGGCTCTCTTCTGAGAGTTAATAATGCTAAAGATTTAAGTTCAAAAAGTTTCTTACAAACTGTTCAACAAGATTCAATATGTTCTCAAATAAGTTCTACACCTGTTTCAAATATATTTACCCCTCTTACTCGTTCTTCCTCTTCACTAAAGCCTTCTTTACCTCCCCCTCAAACTCCTTCTTCCGACCCTCAATTATATCATGATAAATAAGACTATCTACCCATTATGATTATTGAGCCCGAATGTGTTCAAAATAACTCTACTTCTCGACAAATTGCCCTAAAGATTTTTCCCTTTTCCTGGCATTATCCCCCTTTAGATCTTCAAAAGAATAGGCTTTTTCATGAATTCATCATTGTAGATACCGATTCTATATAATTAACTCATACACTAGACAAAAATGATTCATTAAAAATTATATTTTCCAAAATTAAGATTCTCAAATTATACTCCCCAGATTGGCCTGTCCAAATGTTTACTCATTGATCCTTTTCAAAATAACTTTTTCCTCAATATTATACCTATCAAGATTATATAAATACCTGGTATAATCTTTTTTATTATCAACCTCATTCTCATTCCTGGTTTATTGGTTTAAATGAGGAATTTCACTCAACTTTCCAAAATGATTTATAAAATGGTTTCATGACTTTGGATCTACTGTTCAAATTCTTCTTGACTATACAATATCTTCCTATTACAAATTTAAAGATCAAACCATCTTTCATACCAGATACAAATTGTTATCTTTTATAGCATCAATGAGTATTAGCTGAATCATGACTTGAGACTATGATATAGCCCAACAAAATAAAGCAGTAGATATCAGATGGTTAGTAAGAAATATCAAGATCAAATGATGGAATAAATTTGATCGAAAATTATTATTTGATCAAAAGCTACAAGATTGGTTTCATAAAAATAAAAAAATATCTCAAAACTAATCCGAAACAGGTCATTTCATCTGAAACCCTTTTTTTCATTGAAAAGTCAAAAATTATGGCAAATTTAGCTTCATCCTCCTCAAAAGAAGAAATTTCAAGAAAGCTCAAAGTTGTGTTGTCTCAAACCTCTCAAGAATAGGAGGACAATGATGATGTAGGGTCAAGCCAGAGCTACACGCCGCTCAATGAAGACAACTGCTTTGGCATCAATAATTCATTTCAATATGAATAAAGCCAAGCCAAGATTATTAAAGTTGCTTACTGTTCAATCACATGCCCGACAAAGCTCATCAGATTCTCATTACTTTCGACTACTTTTGAAAAGAATATATTACTATTCAATCACATGCCCGACAAAGTTCATCAGATTTTCTTTTACTTTAGAAAAATGAAGCTCATCAGTCAAAGTTGTAATTAATTATGTCAGAATGAATTATTATTGCTACTATTAGGAGATGCTCCAGCTCTACAAAAGGAGCCTTCTTGTTCATAGGGGAACATTGGAAAAATTGTGTACTCTTCTCTCTCTTTCTAATTTTCTTTTGTAAAAAGAGTGCTGTATTTTTTCTCTCTGTAAACTTCCTTCAATATCTTTCTGTAAGTTTCCGATCTTCATCAATATAGTATATTTTCAATATTCTTATATTCTTTTTGATTTTATACTCTATTATTTTAATTTCATCCTTTTACTTATATTTTCTATATTTTCTTTCTATATTTTATACTAGACTGCCAATGCAGCACTTAGTACTCCAACTAATGGCCTTAAGTCTGTTGCAATTGGTACAATTGCGTCAATGGGATAGAAGGAAACTGGCTAAAAAGGATTAGAAATGGACTAGTAAGAATATATATATATATATATATATATATATATATATATATATATATATTTATCATACATACACATATATGACAAGAGATCAATTAATACCGGTATAAGTCAAATTCAATCTTATATTATTAAATAACTTTTTATTGGATGGTTTGTTTATAAAATTCACCATTAGATTGAAAGTTCTTATCGTGTAAATCATACTCATAAAAAATTTATTCTAACCCAATATTATTTTATACTCTATTGATATACATCAAAATTAACGTAATATATACTTTTTAAATATATAAATATAGGAACAATTTGATTACATTCTTATTTATATGCAATTTTTCTAAAATTTGGTACAAATGATCAACATGATGGATAATTATAATTCAATGGTTAGATTGATTATAAATGCATTTTATAAAAAGTTATTAAGTGGTGTAAGTGTACCGAATCTTACACTAGTGTAAATTGATCTTTCTTCTCTCTCTCTCTCTCTCTCTCTCTCTCTCTCTCTCTCTATATATATATATATATATATATATATATAATATATATATATATATATTCTAAAATGAGTTATTATCCACTCACCACACTAGCCAAATCAATAGGTTCAAGTTTATGACATTGCGATACCATCGAAAATGACAGGAAGAGCTTCCATTGTATCTACGACTATAGACAAGGTATCCATACCAACTAGTTAGAACCATAGAACAACCAAATGTAACTCCTATTTTATAAATTCCTATATTGAATCCTAAGTTCTAACAATAACATTGTCAAATCATAATACCCCTAGTTGTATCTAACTTAATCTATGAAATAGGAGATGTTTTGAGTCTTAGGATTATCTTTAGGAATCAAGAACATGGAAAGAAGTGAATGAGTAGTTTGGGTTTTTACCAAACCGTAGCTTCCACACTCCAAAAACACAACTTTGATACACCGACAGTAATAATAATGTTCCAGCAGTGTAGACTATGTGAAAATGTAGGTTTATGGTGGTTGGGACATGAAGAATAGAGCGAACACAAAGGAGAGAGTGAAAGACGGAGGTTCTAGAGTGATGAGGATGGTTGTCAACAGCTCTGGTGTTATGGATGATCTAATCTACGCTATGAGGATGGCTGGTTGGTTGCTCAATACACTACTTATTTACATTTTTACTCTCCATTTATTTTACCTGAAAATAATGGCCTTATTTATTTTACTCTCCATTAACTTTAAAACTTAAATGTAAATAAGGAAATAACCCCATTTGGATTCAAATAAATATCAAAATATTAAATTTCTTAAGAATAAATAGTCAAAACTCAAGTTCTAGTTTAAATTTATGAAGTTCTTGACTTTTTTAACTTCTTGCCTTTAAAACAAATTGGTTTTTTCAAAAATTCATTAAAAATTAGTTTTCAATTGTATAGTGTCCAAAGATCAATTATCGAAAATTTTAGTTTCAAGAAAATACATGTATCATATAGCCCTTCAGATAGGTGCATATTTCATACTTAGAAAAATTTCAGGACTCAAAATAACATGAGTACTAATTATGTCTACAAGTCTTCAATAACATTTTGGCAAGGTAAATTTAAATCAATGAAGTTTATAACTAAAATAAAGTGGCTCACAAAGTCAATCCAAAAAGCTCAGACAACACCAACAGAACTACATATAACCCAAAAATTCTAAACGAGACCAGGGTATCACAATTTTGAAGTGGCTGTTTCTGATTTTCTGGTTTGATCGGTTCTAGTGGTTTAACTGGTTTTGAGTGATTGAACATTTGAAACGGTTTTAGGCTTGAACTTCAACTAATATAGTCTTCGGTAAATGGTCTAACCGATCTGGTTGGACTACTTTTTAAATCACTAATTCCATTCCAAGGTTTAAGAATTTATAATGATACTTATTGATCACCTACTAATGAGATATTCTAGTAGCATTCGAACTCAAGAATACATAATTCGATTATGTGAGTTAAGTGATGTGTGGAATTGAATATGTTTAACAATAGTTTAATTAAAATTATTTATATTAAAATATGATAAAGAAAATAAAGATGATGTGATTGAAAATGAGTGAAAAAAGGGAAAAAAAGTAAAAAAAAAAAGCAAACAGAATTTTGTTGGTGATTTAAATTAATTATTGGATTAAAATAAAGCCTTTTTTTTAATTAAATCGATTGTTGCAATAACTATAAACCATTTATATTCAACTTTGTTTACATCATTTTTTTTCCATGTTCTGTGGGTGGAAGTTGCAAATTTCTTTTCTAGGTTTTTCAGTAATTATATTTATTTATTTTTTTTACAATGACGGTATGAAAGTTTGCCCTTCTTTACTAATTCATTACTGTTTAAAATTAAAGATTAAAAGAATAACTTATTTATAATAAAATTATATACATTTATTAATTACAAGTACATATTCATATATTCAATAAATACAATAAAGGACCGAGTTAATTTTATTTTCGAGCAATTGGTGAACAAGAACCAGGATCATTTATTTTAGTTATCATTGACTTTACATTAAGGTGATAACCATAAGTTGTGCGTAAGTTATTACGTACTAGATTCTAGTACACTGGTATTATTTGTTTGGTTTTTGGACTATATTTGAAAATAACTAGCCATCTATTTTGATTTGAATATTGATTACTTGATATATATATATTTTGATAATTTAGTTGAATGTTCACCAAACATTCTTCAAAGTAAAATTGGTGATCGTATTTATCAAATATAAAAAGTATTTATCCATAATTAATCAATTCAAATACTTCTGTTATAAATAAGTCTTTGTCGTACTTTCTATTTTTGCACTTTTGGTATTGGACCTTTCAAAACAGGAATCAAGATCATCTAAAGCACATGGCGCATTTTAGAAAGTAAAATGCGTGATTAATAACTATTGAAAAAAAATCAGTATTTTTTATTTTGTTAAAATACAAAATTATCAATAATAAATTCTGAATTTGTTAGCATCAACCCTTTTAATTTTCTCATAAATAGTTATTACTTTCAGTTTATCCTCTATAAAGTTCACCTTATATTTTAGAAGTTCTAAATTCTCGAAAACAAAACCAAATTGCTTCCCCCTTTTGCTCATTAAAAATTAGTATAAATAATAAAATAACATTGAAACGCTTGAATTTAGGGCATGATGCATGATAATCTCACGTGCTATTTCCTACTTTGTTTTTTTTCTAAAAAGTGTTTTATTCTTTTCATGAGAAAAGAAAAAGTTTCCTTTATCTGTCAACAGTATTTTGATGGGGAAAAATTATTTAATTGAGATCCAAATGCCCCTTAAACTTAAAAGCAGCAATAAAAACAGCAATTGGTAAGATGCTCAAAGAAGAGTGAGAAATGGAGAAAGAAAAATCTGGGTAAGTCCTTATTGATGGCCATGGCCACAGTCATCGAAAGGCTTTCGATTCAAGTCATGCAAAGCTAGAATCAAACACCAACAACAAACATGGTTTTGGTAATGTTTATGTTTTCAGTGAAAATGAAAACAAAGAAAAATACAGTTAAAGGCAAAGCAAATAGAACATCGATTTCCAACATGCACTGTCCCTTCAACTGGACTTGTTTAACGACAATATTTATCATTCATTTTCGAGACTTTTTTTAACATGTTTGGCATCCCACTTGAGAATTCCATTTTAATGTTCTAGAAGACATTCTTTTCCCACTTGAAAAGTAACAAAATTTTACTTTTCGGCAGCATACATTTGGGACACTATATATTTTGTACAATGTATTGTTTTTATTTTAATAATTTCTCCTTTAAAAAATCAGTATGTAAAGTTATCCAATAAAACTTAGTACATGATCCATTAATAGAGATATTTTTTTTTCTTTTTGCTTGATTGGGAAAGATGTTCTTAGTTTCATTATGATATAAATGAATCTAAATTTTCAAAGATGGACTCACTATAAGAAATTTTTTTAAAGAAGTTTTCAATAGAAAATAGTCCATCGAAAACATGGAGGTCAAAAACTTGTTTCCACAATATGTCCATTGATGCTAATTTTCGAAAATGTACGAAATCATTAAAGTAATGAAAGAGTGCGTAGAGTATTGCCCTACAAAGATTTGTTAAGTTTTACTAAGTATCAAAACTACTAACTTCAATTTGATCTGAAAATATCAAAAAGGTAATGTAAAATTAAAAGACCAACTAATTGTGAGGGAAAAAGTTATTAGATTGAGATATTAGGGCATGAGATTTTTTCATATCCATTCTACTTTAATTTTATTAATCATGTTATTTAAGATTAGTTTATCAATTTGTTAATAGAAATTACCTAACTATTCAATGGTTTCTCTCAAGCATGTCCCTAATTCTTTAATCTATCAATTTTCTTCGTGAATTTAGATAAATTAGGATACATGAAGTTCAATAAAGTTTTTTTTTTTTAATAGATATTGCACCAATCATGCAGCACCTCTTGATTAAGCATTCAATTGATGATATTCATCACAAGAAACTAAGCTGACATTATATATCACCTTTCGGCTTCAATATAATCAACAGACACAATTAAAACATAAGCCAAGCATTTGAAAGCATTAATCATAGTAATGAATACTCATATTGATAAAACTAAACTTGTATAACTGAAGTTTTAGAATTTATAGTTAAACTGTATCCTTGTCCTAGGAACAAGAATTTAGCTAATACTAAATAATATGTTTGGATGTAGAGGTTTGAAAGGAGAAGGAGAAGGAGAGGACAAATATTTCATTTGAAATAAACATTTTCCTTATTTGAGAATTTTTAAAATGAGAGATTATTGTGTGACTTTTCAATCATTTCGTATTCATTTTTTATAAACATTTTTTAATTATCTCAATTTAGAAATAAAAATTTATCCTTTCCTTCTCTTTCCCACCAAACTCTTTTATCTAAATATACTCAATGAAAACAAAAACAAAATTATACAATTAGAGAATATCATAAAAACTGAAAAACGGTAAAAGTAGAAAAGTTGTGTGGGTGCATAGCTGTGAGCTTCCAATTTCTACCCAAAGGTTCTTCTCTTCACTGTTGCGCCTCTTCCTCTTTTCTGTTAATGTTCTAATGTTGCACATAACTTCTGTTAGTATTTTTTTTTTTATTATATCCATATGTTCTTTTCTTTTCTTTCTTTCTTTCTTTCTTTTGTTTTTTTTTTGAATTGTTTACTTCAAATTATAGTGAGTCGCTTCCTAAAATTTGGCAGCTCTAATGGATTTTTTTATTAAAATAAATAATTAATTCTTATAATTTTTATTTAATTTAAATTTTAATTTTTATAATATTTTATTTTTAAATATCATCTCTGTAATTTCACTTATTTAAATTTTAATTTTTAAAAGATCAATACTTTAATACTTAAGAATTATACGGACTAATCCTTCAAAAAAAATAAAAATTAATAATTTAATGAATACAAATTATAAAAATTAAAACACAAAATTATAAAAAATATAAAGACTGACATTTTTAAAAAACACGAGTTCCTTGGCTTATTTTCATTTGGTATATGCCTCAGGGACTGCACAAAATGTATCATATTGAGAATAGATAGCACACAAAGAATTCCCTAAGTGTGTATGTGTAAACACCTAATTTTATCCATAAGAGTTATTTTTCCTTCACTTTCCAATTTGTTTAAAAGTAACGATGATAATACAAAAATAAACATAAAAAAAAAGATTTAACAAAAAAGCAAAGCATAAAGCAAGGGAAAAAGCCAAAATGTCCAAATGGCGTAATCCCACTTGCGTCCATCCTCTCCTTCTCTCCCATCCTGACAGATGTTGGCTTTCCCTCCTCTCCCTTTATTTTTTTCCCTTCTCCCAGCCAACACAATACTTACTCTATGATTGGAATTAATAAAAAATATAATTAATTTTATTTCATTTAAGTTTAAGTAATTTAATTTAATTTAAAAATTATTTTTATATTTAAAAATCATTATAAAATTAAATCAATTTTTATTTATAATAAAAGTTTTGCTCTTCTTATGACGCTTCATGTATTTGGAGCATTAGATAAAGACCTCAACTCATATATACTTATCTTGTCATGTTATTATAATATGTTTGCTCCAAAGTTTTAAAAACCAAACAGGTCATTGAACCGGAAAAAGAACTGATTCAAGGTTTAATGGTTTAATCGTGATTAAATTATAATCGAATCAGTATATAATTAAATATATATTTATATATACAAAATTTAATATATATACTAGTTAACAATTATACACACACACACACACACATTTTATATATTTTATATAAATATATCACTCATTTACTATTTATATTATTCTTAATATATACTTAATTTATGAAAATTTAATTTAATTTTATTTTATTTTTTCCATGTCATCAACACCGATTGTTAATAATAGTTATTTAAAGGAACAACATCATATTCTTGATGAAAGTATTTTTCATTTGAATGTTAAGCCTCTTTTTGATAGTATATATATAAAAAAAGGAACAATAGAATTGAATGTCATCATAGGTTTAGCGGTGAGCCCTGGTGGACTGCATACCCATGCTCCGTCTTCAAACTCTAAGAGCCGACCAGTTTGCGTGGTTTGGCCAATTCATTTCCATTTCAGCGATCAGAACGCTGATTTGTTCTTTTTGCTGAAGTTAAGGGTCTAGCGGGGTTTGCAAGGATGTGTTTAAAGAAAAAGAGGGGCTCGTGATTCACTAGCAAGAGTGTAAAATTTGAGAGAGTTGAGTATATACCCTAATTATGGAAACCAAAACAGGGGCATGGGTCCAGGTGTTTTCGAGTTGGCTATGCTTTGGGTTTGAACTAGTTACAGCTTGATGCTGAAACCATAGTGAGGTTGATGTTTAAGACTACCTATTACAGTGTGAATTAGAAGGGATAGTCTTTAAGCTAGGGACATACAAAATATAGAACAAGAGGCGGACAGCGGCCGGGGAGTCCAGCGTGCACCACTCCAACACTTCCTCACTTGGTCCTTCTTTAAGTGTATCCGGCAATTAAAACTGTGATGCTCCACCTAACATAGTCAATTACTTTCTTAAATTAGACGGCTAAGTTCTAGGAGTCATATAGAGCTATACCTACTTTCTCAACAACTCAAAAGTCTACTTTTTTTTTTTTGTTTTTATCGGGAGAAGGGGAGGGAGTCGGGGGACGGGGATTCGTTCCGTCTGGAATTGATCTTGGGTGAGGTTAAGTCTGTTTTTCTTTCTCAACCAGCCCAACCAGCCCAAGTCTTTCAAACACAGCATATGTTTGACTTCTTTTTCGGCCTAATCTCTCAAAATTCAGAACAGATTGAGCAATATTAGATAGTAAATTAGATAATAAATCCCTATGATTATGATAATGATGCATAGGCTTTAACTTCTTGTAATTGTGATAAATGAGACAATAAATTCCTAAGATCATGCTGACCAACATGTTTCAAATTTGGAACATACTGAGAAACCCTATTATTAGGACAATCAAGCATTGAAACCTACAGTTACTATGTTCAACATGTTTCAAATTATTAGTTACTCTAAAACTTGAATTTTCCTGAAAATCTTTTTTGACAATTGAATGTTTCCTAACTGGACTTTGATTCTTTATACTACCCTCATAAAGTTTTCTTCTTCCTAAAGGTTGTTGTAGATTTGAAGGAAAAAAAAAATCCAATGTTATTAAAACTAAACCGAACCGTGAACTAACAAAATTTTCAGTTTAGGTTCAACTCTTGAATGACATTATGATTACGTGTGTTACGTATTTCAACCAGGACAATCATATCAAACTATCAAACATAAAATCTCTTCTCAAATCATAAGTCAAAATATAGATTACTAATTATAAAACAATCCAATTTGGATTAAGAAGTATGCCAAAAGTACACTCTAAGGTTAAGCAAATTAAATCAATCAACACTAGTTTAATGTAGAGGCAGAACACACAAGGAAATCTACTCTAAAATAGCCAAATCAATTGCTTGCTAGCACGCACCCCATGAAACATACATGTAAAAGGAGGCATCCAAATAAAAAGAAAAAGCTCATCAATATTTTTGAATTTTTTTTGAACTATGACCTGCTGCTTTGGACAAAACCTCCTAGTTTACTTAGTTTCAACCTGAGTTTCGACTAGTTTAAAATGGTTCAACCACAAATCCAGTTATCATATTAAACCATAACCATAGTAGAGAGCGATTCATAGTGTAGCTAGTCGGACTGTCTAGTCTGATCCAAATAGCATTGAAAAAATCTCTAATCAGTTCTAGAACTAATACTCTTTGCCCAACTACAATCATTAAAAGAAAAAGTATAACATCTATATCCAGCAACTCGACCAACAACCAACAACAGAAGAAAAATGACCGAGACCCCAAAAATAGGGTGGTATACCAACCATGCCTATATAAAAGACCACATTTTCATTGATAGCAAATTGGTTCATACAACCAGCTGTAGGCACACACCACTGCAGAAGAACATAGCACCATGAAACCACCACTCCTTTTGATGTAATACTCTTCTTGCTTCTTGTTCAGACACAAAATTACAGAGAAATAGAGAATTTAGCATACATGCCACCTTTAAAACATGAGATTTCCAATCTGCCCAATCTTTAATCTGATCAGTCATGGCTTGCCCTTGAAATATACTAACTAAACACCTACAAACAAAGTAATTACTGCCTCGACCACTACTAACATCTACAAACCTACCTTTATCAACCACCACCTTAGAATCAACTAAGGATCAGAGTACAAATCCCGATGTGTCTAATTCCTTAGCCTTTTTTTCAGCCCACTTGATTTTATTAGGGCACATAAAGATAATCATTTTTTATAGTCATGGTGTCAACTACTTCCATAAATACATCTCCAAGTGTTTCAATATTCTAGGCGCCAAAACGAATCATACTCTCATGGACTAAGTTTTTTAGCTACATTCATTGAAGAAAATGAAAGAAACACTGCCTATTTTGCACTACATTTAGGTTCCAATGTAAGGACTCTTAACTCATTTGACATTGCACTCGAGCCATATAGTGCAATGATTACGGGTAATGACTTGACATTAGCACAATCGTATCATTTATCCATATCATAAAAATCTGACAGTTTTACATTAGCTGCCGACTGCCTAACACAACCCTCATCTCATATCTGAGCTTAGGACTGACTATATAAAGATTGGCAACAAAGTGCGACATAAGCAGAATTCATGACAACAATGACAATAAAAAAGATAAGCTAGAATTCATCAATCTTCTCGAAAATATCTACATCGTTGATATAATGTCCTATCCATTTTAAAAAACTTTATAAGAAACAACATAATGCAAAATCACTAGGCCAAGAAATCCTCTAAAGAGCAGCTGAATCATCTAGACACATACCTGCAAAAGCAATAAAAGATGTAGAATGGAGCACAATTAATCCATAAACCCAAAAGCCGAGAAAACATGCAAAATTAATGTCATTAGTCTCACAAAATCCATGTGGTTGCCTAGCATCTTTCAAAAATCTTATACAGTTTTTCCAATGAAGCCACCTGTAAAATATAAAAAAAGAGAAAATAGAAATTAAAGAAATCTATAATCATACTAATCAAATTCCTTCAACAGGATAAAATTGAATAATACCCCTCTCCACTTCACTAAGATTAGCAATTAGTAATTATCAGCTCTTGGCTCATGCAACGAATAGGAAAATTGTAGAGAAAAAGATATATAGGCTGCATATATAACATTACAACAACTTCAAAGTAACATAATGAGGCTATATTAGTCTTTCAAATAACAGAAATTAAACAAAACAAAACACATATTGACTCAATTTTGAAGTTATATTTGCCATTAATTAAACCTGACTTTATCATTAGAAATTTAGAATAAAATTACCAAAGCTAAATATAGGGGTAAAATCTGTTGTTACTTTGATGAAAAGTTTCAATGTGTAGCTCTTTAAAATAAAACAAAAAAGCAAAATAATTCATGGTATGTAAGTAAAGATAAAATACACATAAAAAAATTAATTTTTTAAATGGTTATTGTTTAATGAAACAATCAAAATCAAGATTTTAAATGATAAAAAAAAATTAAGTGGATAAATCATGATAAAGACGTGGATACACTTGATAATTGTAACTGCATCATATTTATTGATGGAAAGGAAATTTTTTTTTTAAAATAAATAGTTGATTCTGCCATGTTAATCATTGTATATAAGAAAGACAAGCCAGTCAGATTTGACAGGTTACTCTATAAATTTTTTAACTGATTTAAAAGTTTTCTACATGTAAGGGATTAAGGAAAAGGGTTGAATCCCTAGTGAGTTTCAATGCTCACATTTAGCCTACCTTTTCCCCTCTCTTCACCTGGTCTTAGGACCTCCTTTGTAACATGATTACAAAAAGAAAAGGTTTAAGTTTGTGGTCAATGATTAACAAACTCTTGTCTTCACCTAACATATATAATCAAGCAAATGAAGCAGTCACGATTTTGTCATATGTAATGATATGAGAGAGAGAGAGAGCATATGGGGGATGAGATTTGCATGGCATTATGAAATAGAAGGTCCCAAGGATTATCAATAAATGTTAGAAATTTAAATTATTAAATCAGAAACATATCCATATTACCCGAACAAAGGTTCCATTAGTAGCCATAGAAACAGGTGGTTTGAAAAAGAGTCTCATGGAAGGAAACAGCACATGTTGTATTGACCATTCACGCTGGGCCCATGCAGTCTCAGCTTCAGAAAGCAGTTCATCTTCTATTTTACTGTCGATTACATCACTCCCTAAACACAAAACTCACCTAGTTAGAACTTAGTAACATCCAGCAAAAACCTTCATCTGAATTATGGAAGAATAAAATCCGAAGCTTATCATCTAAGAAGTCTATTGTATAACGCCTCCCTGATCATATTGTTTCTCAATAACAGAGTCCATATATCTTCCCAATCAAGAACCACTAAATTTACATGGCTATAGCCCCCTGACATGGCCAAGAAAGTTTGAATCAAGAAGATGAATTTTCTGTTTTTAGACTTCTATATGCTTAGTAACTGAACATTAAAATTACATGCAGCATTTCAAACAAAAATATATGCAGTATGCCGAAAACAAAGTTGAACTGAAAGTAGGAAGGCAAGTTCTCACACAGAATGGTCAGCCCAAAGTATCATCATCTGTGCTCCTTAGAAATATACACAAAAGTACACTTTGGACATAATATGAGTGAATAAAGATATTTTCCACTATGTCACAAAGAAATTGGACAGTTTTGTTGCATATTTTAGCCACTATAGCTCGCTGTTCTCTTTGCGTTTTTCTATATAGGAAGATTTCTCATCCTCCCTCTAAGACCCAGATGTACTCTCCCTTCTCAATGCCCCTGCCAATAGGAAAACCAGAAAGTACTGCTTGACTTGGATTGACTTTGCCATCATCATCAACAACCAAGGTTCCCAACTAAAATTGCTTGCCTAAGTCATTACAATCTGTCAATTTTCCCACTGTTAACTTAATATATAATAAAAAGTCAAAACAATGGTTGAATAATTGGGATGCTCTCTAGTTATTTTGATATAAAATTATAAATAGTAGTTTAAGGACAGTATTTTGTATCACAACCATTTAGTCCTTCTTTCTATTTCCTTGGCTGCCTCTTAACAATTGCCATTGTATCAGTTGGATGCGAAAAAAGCATTTATCCATGGTGATCTACAAGAAAAAGTGTATGTGGAGTAACTACCTAGGTTTTTTCCTTCGGTGGAGAACAGGAAGCTGTGCTCCTTAAAGAGGCTATTGCATGGTTTGAAACAGCCGCCTCTACCATGCACTCCTGATGGGTGAATATGAGAGAGGATGCTGCAAGAGGAGAGAAACACTCGGAAGGACAGAGATACACATGGAAGGAGAGAGAAACTTCGCAGCCATGGGTCTTATGAAAGATTAGGGTTCCGGTGGCCAGAATTAGTGCACAGCCAATGTGAAAGAGAGAAGCACCGGGAGGAGATACTGTGGGAGAGGTGTTCCATATTTTCCAGAACTCGGAGGAATAGTGACAAGACTAGGTCATAGAGGATGATACTGCGTTGATAATGTGTTGAAATTATAAGGTTTAAGTAAAGGAAAAGGACAAGAGAGAACAGACTCTGAATAATAGAATGAGATTAATAGACTAATGTGTTACTGTCACGACCCAAATTAAAGGGCTGTGACCAGCACATACGATGGATTAGCGAACCTAGCAAGCCTTCAAAAAACCGTTACCAAATCGAAGAAAATACATATAATTTTTATAAAAAATCGGACAGCACCTCCCCTAAAAGCTCAACGCCCCAAAATACAAACAGACCATATAATCCAAATTTTTCTTACTCAGTCGATAAATATATAACTGGATATTACATAATCCAGTTTTCAACCTGCTCAGACAGCATTTATACAAAGTCAAATCATTTGGTCCACAACACAAGGCTTTAAGAAATAATAACAAATTAAGACAAATATACAAGCGTGAATCCTACTTGTAGACAACGGGGCAACTCTAAAATTTACAAATGACGATACTAGAATCAAGATTACAACATAAAATATAACAAAATACAAAACACACCCACTTAAGTAATTGTGGGCTCACCTTGAATGAATGCTACAATTCTTGAAGGCATATCAAAAGTGGGCACAACTTCTTCCCTTTTATTTGGAAAATTTTAAAATAAGAAGTGAGTCATACAACTCAATGAATAACTAATATCTACAGCAACGAAAATAGAACAAGTGAAGGTCCAAGTTTTTCACAGAGAAGTAACTTCAAATAAAATCTTCACATATAACTTAAAAGAGGAACAATAATATAATAACTTTTGATAAACTCAAGTATTAAGCAAGTTGTAAAATAGATTTTACTTTTTCTTTAGAAAACATTGTGAATAAAAAAAAATTAAAGGTTAAAATACATAACAGAAAATACAGGTGGCATCCCTATTGCATAAAGCATTTGCATTTAAATTTAAAAATTTGCAATTTAGTTGGTAAGTGTTTTAGTAATAGAAAATAGGACATTTTCAAATTAAATCATTCTTACAAGTACACAATGATATAACATTGTTAGAATTCATATAACACCACTTAATTATTTCAAACAATAGAATTCAACTCTTAAAAATTTCTAATCATTCAATCGCAATGTCAGATTTCTTACAAATAAGAATATCAAAGAATCTAAGTCAGAACTCAATACATATCTCATTCACAGTCATATTACACACTCAGGATTCAAGAGGTGACCCTCAAACATTATCATATTTGTGGCACTTTGTTCCTAGCATGTCAATCGTGTTAATGATGCCCAGGACTCAAGAGGTGCCCCAAATATTCTCAGGTTTTGTGGCACTTTGCTCCTAGCATACCAATCACATCAAACATTCATTCTAATTCCAATCCCAAGCAAACATAGCTTGAGGCTAGTAACTCCCCTACTTGATGGGGTCTAATCAAGGTGCACCAAGGCTAACAACTACTACTATTAGTTGTAGTGTTCTGACAGAGTTTCTCATACCAAAACAAAATAGTTACTAACATCCTTGCAATCAAAAATAATTTCAAAATAATTATTTCAAAACCAAACATTTAGATTCACTAAATTAACAATATTTACTTAACATTCTAGTTTGATATCAATTCATGAACAAGTACAAGCATTCAAAGACGATGTACAAATTCAAAGACAAAGCAAAAATTCAAAGATAGTGCTTGTCTCACAGTTTCTATACCTCTATATAAATATAACAAATATTTTAAAATGTGCAAAAGCTGAGTAAAGCACCTTAAACAAGAATTTAGAAGGTTTCAGGCAATTAAAAATTTAATACAACATATAACAGTGAATTTGATAACTGTCGAAAAGAAAAATCCTACCCATCAGTGTCAAAAATAATGAACATGGAAAACAAGTTATATAGGCATATTTTAAATTTAAAATTACAAAATAACACAGCAGATATGAGTTACTCACAATCGAAGTAGGAGTTTCACATTTTCTTGTCTCACCAAACTCTCTCAAAGCAAAAGTGTTGACAAACTCCTACAATCCATTCAACACAACAAAATGATCAAATCTATGCACCCAATCAATTTAAAACATCATCTATTCCCAAGATCCTGAAATTTTGCATATTTTTTGCCTTAACCTAGAAACTAGCACTTAAATCTAGACTTGTCCCTATCCTTCACAAAATCTAAGCTTCAAGAACAAGGTTTACCTCAAAAACAAGGAAAGGAAAGAGAGTTGAGATGTTTGCAACTTGCTCCCCAAAAAAATAAAATACCCCACGCAGCAAGCACCCAAGCTATAGAGCGGAGGAGTAGTATGAACCAAAGGAAGACAACTTGCTCTAGAGTTCTCGAGCTGGCCAAGGGTGGGAGGAATCACGACTCAGAGATGGAGAATGAGAGAGAGTGTGCAGAAGAGAGGAGGGGTTTTGGTCCGTGAATGCTCACGGTAGAGGAGAGAAAGAACAGATTGAAATGGGTTTTAGGTAAAAATAACTTATTTTCCCTTAGTTCAAAGCTATATTACTTAAACCCCTTTCCTTTTTTTTTTTTTTTTCCTATGGGTTACTACAGTTTCATAAAACAGTAACCTAATGGTGCTATTTGTACTAATAATTAGGTCAAGAGTGCTAATGTAATCCTTATAGTACAAGCCCACTAAGACTTCTAACCTAACAAGACTCCTTACAGAATAAGAATCCTACAAATCCTAATATTGTAACAGTTAGAAATGTAAAATCATTATTGGGTCTCCACCCAACAACTTAAGCTTTCAGTAGAGTTGGTCCTTTACATGATATCATAGCTTATATGACCAAATGGTCAAGAATTCGATCCTTTCCACCCCATTCTTCGTAATTAAATTAAATTTCAGCACAAGGTAAAGTGGGCTCTTGTGTGAGGGGCCATATTATCCTCGACATCTATTTTGGGTCTGTCCTATCATGTGATCCAACCTGAAAAGCCCGCAGGGCGACCTAACAAGGACGGTAAAGTGTACGAAAACTCAGCAATGTAGGCCTACAGTTCGCTGTAGGTTGAACCACATTAATTCCATGTCTATTTCTCTTCTCCCTATTTTTTGATTGCGCACCTGGTTACAAGATAGAGGAAACCAATGGGAAAGTGGAGTTGTTTGACAGTTACCCAGCTAGACATTGCTTTTGCAGTAAGTGTTGTGAATTAATTGATGAAAGTTAGAGGTTATTTAGTTAGGATTAGGATAAGTTTGTTTTGTTTTGTTATCTATTTTTATTTAGTTAGGATTAGATAAGTTTGTTCCGTTTTGTTATCTAATTTTTCTGTTTTCCTTAATAATATGAGGAGTTGAGATATTTTTTGGAGAAATCTTATCTCCTCTCTCTCTTCTTAGTTTATATATTAGTAATCCTTTTTCTGCTGAAATATATGAAAAAAACACTACACTCTTCTCCCTACTTTCTATATGGTATCAGAGCTCCGAGACTGACCAGAGCCATGGTAAAGTTGGCCATGACAGGAGCCAATTGTGGCCCAGTTTCTTCTGGAGAGACAATGGACAACGCTTCCTCCACTCTGGTAGCCGGAGTCGATTTCTTGTCCTTTACAGGATCTAGTCCGATTCAATTTAGTGTTCATAAATTGAATGGTAAAAATTATCTAGAGTGGGCACAAACTGTGAAGCTTGTAATTGATGAAAAAGGCAAGCTTGGACATCTTAATGGCGAGGTTAAAAAAAACCAGCGGAGAATGACCCCAATTTTGCAGCATGGAGATCAGAAAACTCCATGCTAATTGCATGGTTGATTAACTCTATGGAACCTACAATAGGAAAGCCTTTCCTATTGCTACCGATAGCCAAGGAAGTGTGGGACTGTGTCAAAAATACCTACTCAGACGTGGAGAATCATCTCAGATGTTTGCACTTAAAACCCAGCTATGGCACAACAAGCAGGGAGATCGAGACCTGACCACATACTACAATGAGATGTTGACATTGTGGCAAGAACTTGATCTCTGTTATGAGGACAAATGGGACTACCCTAAAGATAGTGCAAGACATTTGAAGAAGGGAAGCAAATGACAGAGTCTACATGTTTCTTGCAGGTATAAAATCCCCTCCTTCCTGCTCCTTAGCCCAATCAAGTAACTATCTACATGCTGCCCTTGTTAGTGTCAATTCCTCTAGTTCCTGGATTATAGATTCTGGTGCTACAGACCACATGACTGGGTCTGCAAACCTATTTGGTTCATATAGTCCCTATGCAGGAAATAAAAAAATTAAAATATCATATGGTTCTCTTTCTGCTATTGCAGGGAAAGGTTTTATTTTCCTATACTTGAGAATAATTTGTGAATGGCTTGAGGAAAAATCTCTCAGCCCATGGATTTATATTTACAGATTACAAACATAGATCCCTTGATGTTAGGGATTGACGAGATTATTTACAGCAAGAGAATCAGCTATTTTCCTATTCTATCTATACAAGATATCTACTAACTATTAACTAAATCAAAGAATATCAACAACTAAATCAAATAATATCAACACTCCCCCTCAAGCTGGTGCATATCATATGCATCAAGCTTGTTACATATATATGTTACCCTTGAACCCCGAAGAGACTTGGTGAAGATATCAGCTAGTTGATTACTAGAATTCACAAACGAGGTAGCTATTTCTCCGGAGAGGATATTTTCATGAATGAAATGGCAATCAATTTTCTATATGTTTAGTTCGCTCATGAAAGACTGGATTGGAGGCAATGTGCATGGCTGCTTGATTATCACAAATGAGTTTCATAGGCCCTATTTTGCAAAACTTCAATTATTGAATCAGTTGTTTCAACCATATAAGTTCACATGTAATGAGTGCCATGGCTCGATATTCTGCTTCTGCACTTGATAACAAAGCTGCAATCAGTATTGCTGATAATCCAGTACAGCATGACCGAACTAAGCATGTAGAAATTAACAAACATTTCATAAAGGAAAAGTTAGAAGCAGGGGTGATCTGCATGCCTTTTGTTCCTACAGCTCAACAAACTGCTGACATCCTAACTAAAGGACTCTCAAGACCACACTTTGAATTTTTGATTAGCAAGTTGGGCATGATTGATATCTAAGCACCAACTTGAGGGGGAGTGATGAAAGTTAGAGGTTATTTAGTTAGGATTTAGGATAAGTTTGTTCTGTTTTGTTATCTATTTTTATTTGTTAGGATTAGATAAGTTTTTTCTGTTTTGTTATCTATTTTTTCTGCTTTCCTTAACAATCTGAGGAGTTGAGATATTTTTGGAGAAATCTTATCTCCTCTCTCTCTCTTCCCTGTCTATATATTTGTAATCCTTTTTCTGCTGAAATATATGGAAAAAACACTACACTCTTCTCCCTACTTTCTATATTAATATATGCCTTCACTAACTACCAATGATCGATCAGCTTTGATGCTAATACTAAGTACTTAAAGATGGCTCCAAGGAAAGGTGTGTTGTGTAAGAATCATGGACATAGGCAGATTGAGGCCTTCACTCATGCTGATTGGGCTGCATCTCCAATGGACCAAACTCTAGTACTATGCATTATGTCTTTGTTGGAGGAAAACTGGTTTAATGCAAAAGTAAGTTGCGGATGTAGTTGCAAGGACCAAAGCAGAAGCAGTATATCATGCTACAGCAAAAACTACTTGTGATCTCATGTGGATTGAACAATTGCTGTGTGAAATTGGGTATACCACCACGTCCAATCTTAACAACAATAATTTCAAGATCCCGTTGGGCAGATTTTTTATTTTTCCTCACATTAGAAGTGAAATGGATAACCAGTGCATATTTCAACCTTAAGTCTGCATATATTTATGTATATGTGTGGGTGTGAGTGATCCAGAAAGTAACAAGGATGCAGTCCATACCAGTACTATTGCAGGTATTCTCCTCAGCACCACTCTTGAACAGTTTTTTCTTCTTGTGAAAAAGCAAGCCCTCACCAGATGGATTGGGCAACATGGGTGGATGCATAGCATAGAAATTCCCCAGAGCAGCTGAAATTGTTTGAATGCAATTCTTTTCATCTTCCCAATCAACCTATCAGCATTATAAAGTTGCATATTCACAATCTTTCAACATGTTTAGGGAAAAAAATGATGTGATCAACAACCACAATGAAGCATTCATGATTATCAATAAGCATGCAGATGAATAATCAGTTGGCAATAAATTCAATGGAATAACAATTAGAAAAACAACATGGTGCTTGCTCACAAAAGTGTAATCAGAATAAACAGAAGTGCATCAATGCACAGATGTGATCACCATGTTAATCCTTTTAGTGCATAAACTGAATTTAAGCATCACAGTGATAGCAGATAAGTGATAACATTACCAATGAGTCAGATATATACAGAGAATAAGAAATCATGAAGAACTCTACACAAACAGGTGAAGAGAGGAAGAAAGAAAAAAAAATTATAACTAACATCATTGCCTAAACAAAGCGCAAACTCAGGGACGCGATCCATGTCAGGAGTATACTGGTCAAGTATAACAGGAAGTCTAGAAACATTTCCATGTTCGTCAACATGAATGCTGAAATACTCCTCCAGCATTTCAGTCTTTTGTTTCAGCAGTTCTGTGTTCATCTGGAGAAATAGCAAAAGAAAATGCCCATAAATAACGAAAAGGAAGAATAGTAAAGAAACTATCAAACGAAATGTGCATGCACAGGAAATTAAAATATTCTCATGTTGATCTAAGAATTTTGATTGCAGTAATAAGTACACTACTCAAATTCAAAATCAAAGAGAAATGGAATCCTAGCAAGACAGACAACAAAGACATTTTGTGGAGTGAGCAGGGTTGTCAAAAGCAACTGATGCAGTGGCATCAGCTTTGAGGCGAAGCAGTTTTGAGGCTGCACATCAGACAGCTGGAGGTGCCTTAGGTTGCATGATGCAGGGGTGATGTGCCACTCTCCCCGGCTGATGTGGAGATGCAGTTGAGTTAGTTGCATCTTGCATTTTCAGCAAGATTACCACTTTTTCCTTACTATAACAGCCAAAAGCTAATGGTTATCTGAAACAAGGATAGGACAGTCTGAACCTTATAAAACCTAAGGTAAACACTAAAACACCCTACAATAGTGTGATCTACTATTTGGTTCCTGTTTATGGAGCATGGGACTGTTCTAGGTTGTGGAGGAAGCTGCAATTCACATCCTGTAGGGACAGAAGGTTGTGATTTACTTGGTGTCTTATGTTATGCATTACTACTACTTGAAAGCAAAGGGGTTATTCTGAATTGTTTTATAACATAAAGCACTAACACATATATATATACAAAATAATTAGTTTAAGTACTATTGTAGTACTACTAGTACAAGCCCAAGCCCAATAACACAATAAGACTCCTAACAGTAATAGTCTAACATTCCCCCTCAAACTGGCACGTATATTTCATATATAACTAGGCTTGTTACATATATAATCTACCAACTGATCATTAGAATTTACAAGTGCAATAGTAATTTCTCCAGTCCTAACTGAATTTTTTCCCTTACAAAGTGAGACTCAATCTCAATGGCCAAGAATGCCTCTATTTGTCTCTCTTTCCTTGCTGCCATTAGACACTGGCCATTTATTAGCTCGACCAAAAGAATCCCTTTCTCCATTGAGAGCATGCTGATGAAGTTTACATGGAGCAACCATCTAGTTATGTTGCTCATGGAGTCTTGACTGATTTGCTGCCTGTATTGCTCTCTCTAAGGTTTGAAAATTCTGTGCTAGCATGGTTTCAGAGATTTAGGCAAGAATCTGTTAATTGAAGGAGCATCTCTTTGATCATTTTTAGACTAGAGATTTGGATTCTGTGCTTTGGTGATTTGGCATTACCTTTACTGGTAATCTGTTACTGAATGAGGCTGCAAGGAGTGAATATAATTCTCTGGAGTTAAAGGGATTCTCATGTATTGGTTTGATTAGGTATGGCTTTGTTTCTGAATTGCAATCATGGGACTTGTGGATTAAAGACTTTCCACAACCACAATAGCAAAGGGTTTTGTTTGTGTTACTAGGTGGTGTGAGACTGGGTCATGGAGAGCAGCAGGGAGAAGGTTGAGGGGGCAACTAAGGAGAAAGATCGAAGAATTAAGGAGCTATGTCATGTGTTTGGGATGTGCACCAAGGAGAAGCTCAGAGAAGGTCAAAGGGGCCATTAAGGAGAAAGGTTGAAGACTTATAGGAGCTCTCTTCAAGGACAACACCAAAGGTTTTTATTTTATCCAGGGGGAGTGCTAGTTGCCTACGTTATGGTTGACGGCGTGCATTTTGTTCTTTGTTTTCTCTGTTTTCTGATGTAAGCTGCAGCTTGAGCAGGACAGTTAAGATTATAGAAAACTGTTAAGGAAAGTCTTGTGAATTAAGGAAATGTTGACCCTAAAATCAAGGTTGATTAATTGGGAATTGATTGGAAAATATGCTGGTAATATTCCTCTAGCATCTAGTATAAATTGATATGTAGGCTGGGTTCAATTTACGCAAAATATTGTGCTTCGTCCTACAGTGTTTTTACATTGTCTCTCGTTCTCTATCTTTCTCTGTCTTACTCTTCCAAACCTTTTTCTCTAATTTTTCAACAAAACCAAATGCAAGCAAGTTTCTCATGTTCTTTAGAATGAAGCTTCATTAAATAAATAGTTCAAAGAATAGTTTCTCTGAAACTATAATCAATCAAAAAGTTACAATATGCTCATAATATAAGATTACAAGAGATGAGATATACAGCAATAATCTAAAAGTAGAGAGAAATTACTTCTGCAATCTTCTCTTTTAAGTTGTCGTCATCATTGCATTCTGAATCTAAATCCTCTTCCTTTAGTGCCAAAATAATCAGGTCTTTCATGGGGGCTGGATCACTTAGTTGTATGGCATTAAAATGGGCAAAACGACTCAGAACTTGCTGATACATAAGCTCTTTGCTGCAAATGAATCAAATACAGATTGTGTCAAAGACCAACTTGTTGGAAATGACAAAGTTGATTTTTTGGAAACATAAGTGCTCGCAATTAATTTAGTTTTTCAAGGTTCATTTGTTTTCTTCTAGAATTTATTTTTCATTAGTTTCGAGGTTATTTTAATTGATTCGTCTAGAACTATCTGAAGAGCCTATATATATGTACCTTGTTGTCCATGAAAAAGTCAAGTGAAGTGAAAAATTCAGATCAAGTTCACAACTCATTTCTCCATAGTTTCCTCTTGTCTACATCTTTTGGGTTTATTCTTTGGGATTGTTTATCCTCACATTTTTGGTTGTCGATCTTGGGCTAGTTTGATTTTGTTTACACTACAATTTTTCACATGGTATCAGAGATCTAAGGGAGCTTCGGGTCCATGGCAATATCCTTTGGTGGAGATTCTCAATGTTCCAAAAGATGGATTTGAGTAGACAGAGGTCTGATTTTAGTATGGAGTCGTTAAACCATGCCAATTACAAAGTATGGAAGACCATGGTAGTCGGACGATTCACGCGATTTGATGTGAATCTGCAGCCAACCGATGCAGATCGCATGAAGAATCATTTTGACTCCGAAATCGTGGACAGAATCACCGGAATCTTTTGGTAATACTGCGCAACCAGGTCACGCGAAGATCTGGGTCGGATCTTGCGCGACCCGGATTGAAAAAACCTAATTTTATTTATTTATTTACTTTTTGCAATTTTTTAAGAATCTGGAGGGAAAGTGCCGAAAATTCCCCTCCCATCTCATATGTAGAGAACCCATCCCTATTCCCTCTTTGTTTGCGAAAGTCGATGGTGCTGGTCTCCCACAAAGCTTTCTAGTCATTGGCTTTTTTTTTTTTCCTTTGGGTACGGAAGATATTCGATGGCCCTACTTATTGAATACCAGCATCTTTACTTTTTTTTCTTTCCTTTGTGTACAGTGTCTTTCCTTTGGGTACAAAATAAGAGGATATTTGATGGCCACTGCCTCTTTGTTTGCAATCTCTTTTGCTGATAAATTATCTTTTATTTGTTGTGTACTCTTGCCGCTACTTTATGTGCTCTGTGAGTCTACAATAGGTCAATAAAAAAAAAACAGAGTCATGTTGTCTGTAACTATTGTGAAATATGAGCTATTTGACTTTAAAATGTTAATATGCATATGTTTTAAATGTTTTATTATGTGAAAAAAGTAGTTTATGTTATTTTTATTAACTGCGATTCATGATACGTTTCGATTCACGATTCAAAAAATAGGCTTTCTGATTCGCAAATCAATTCACGATTTAATAACCATGTGGAAGACATGCATGGAGTCTTATCTCCTTGGTGAAGACTTTGGGATGTAGTTGGTGGAGATAACACTATTATTCTAGCGAACAATAATGAGCATGCCGAAGTACTCAAGCAATGGAAGAAATCGAATCCAAAGCTGAGTCTGCTTTGGAGAGATAAATTTCTCCTTCCTTGTTTGACCACATTATTCATTGCAAGTCAGCAGGTGAGATTCAACAAACTCTTGATAAATCATTCAATAAAAGTGATATGGCTCATTTGAATTGTTTTAGAATGAGTTAGCTAATGCTAAGCAAGGTGATTGCTCAATTTCTAATTTTTTTCTAAAAATTAAGAATTTGTGTTCAGAAATTTCTATGCTAGATTTGGATGAGCCTATCTTTGAAGCAAGGATGAAGCATTATATTATTCATTACTTAAAATCAGAGTACACTCTTTGGCCCATCAATTCAAGGGTGGGCTCAACAACCATCATTGGAGGAGTTTGAGAATTTGTTATCACAAGAATCTTTGGCCATGTAGATGGTTGGTGTCCCTATGAAAGATGATGGAGGAAATGCCTTGCTTGCTAACAAGAAGAATTTCAAAGAAAAGGAAAAGAAGATTGGGGGCCTTCCTATTCAAAGGAAGTGCCTAACAATACATCCAATTCTACCACTAGTGACAAGAGACCTTCAAATGTTATTGTTAGAATCTATCATGATTATGTACATAATTAGGGAGATATTATATATGTCCAGATATATTATATGTAGAGCAATAGGAATCTTCTCTAATTTAGTTTTCTATAATTAGGCCTTAATTATAGTTTCATATTTATTGTGTAAATAATATAAATAGGCTGCTCTATGGTGTATTAAGACACACAATGTCACACAAACTCTTATCTCTCTTTTTCTCCAATTCAACTTGGTATCTAGAGCCTAAAGATAAGTAATCTAATAATCATGCATGCCTATTGGATCCACTATCCTCCGGTGAGAAAAATTTTTCCGACAAATCATGTGTTCACTCCAAATCGCCAGATCTCCTTCATCCCGTAGTCTCTTCGGCATGTTTTTCCCCTTCTGCTGCCGACCACCTCCATCTGGTGACATTTTCCGGCGAGCTTTCCGACCGACACCACCACCAGACGACTCCTTTTCCTCCGACAGGCCAGCCCATCGAAGCGCAGCCCCAACGGACGCCGGACGTGCCGTCACGCTCTCCCTCTAGCTGTTGCGCACAGCATCAACCGCAACTCATTCCTTACATGAGTGCTGGCGTGTGACTGACCTTTTCTGGCCATTGTTTCTAGTGCCGGCGTCGACGTGACGTCCCAGTTCAAATCCACTCACTTCTTGACCACTTCGTCACCTGTGTCGTGCCCCACAGTGCAGATTCCATTTTAGGTACTTGTTTTTTTCCTTTTTTTTTTGGCATCTTGTCTCCTCATCCATGGTTTCTTCTAGCCCCACAGATGCTCCAAAGACAAAAACACCTGTTTTCACCAATTTTGTCAGTGCTCCTCTTTTTACGAAAAAAATGGATGGTAGTAATTATGATACCTGGGCATCTGACATCAAGTTATGGCTAACTGGTCAAGGCTACACTGACTATCTTTCCACGAAGATTGATTCTATGCCTGAGGCTGAACGTCCAAAGTGGAAGAAGATCGATGCCCAGTTGTACAGTGTGATTAAATCCACAATTATCCCTCTCTCAAGCAAATCTTTTGTGCTCATGTTACCTGTGAATCTGTTTAGTAGCAAGCCAAAGTTCTTTACACCAATAACACTCAGTGGCTTTATGGAGTCTGTCATGACCTTATGAGTATCATTGCTCCTAGGAAGTTTGATGGTTCTATGTCTACCTATTTAGGTAAGGTTCATGGCGCACTCCATGATTTTAATGAGTTGTTATAGCCAGCAGAGACCCCTGCGAAGGAACTTGAGCAATGCAACACCTTCTTTATGCTTTTTGCTCTCTATGGCTTACCACCGTAGTACTCCACAAACTGTGATCAGATTCTAGGTTCACCTATTGTCCCTACTCTGTCCATGGCATGGTCTACCTTGCTTCGAGTTCCTGCTAAACACACTTACGACCAGTTGGCTACTACTATTGTTAGTGATACATCTGCACTTGTTTCTCAGGATAACGGTCGTGGTCGTGGTCGTGGTCGTGGGCGTGGCGGACGCTCTAGTTCTAAACCACGTCCTAAATGTGATCACAATCATCGCTTAGGCCATACCATTGATAAGTGTTGGACTCTACATAGCCCTCCACCATAGACTGCTAATGTTGCTCAAACGGCTCCTACAGATACACCTACGACATCAGCACATCCTAAGGCTGCCCTATGCAGATTTTCTGAAATGGTTTGAAGAACGTCAGTCCTCGGGTTCCACCACCTCAATTGTGCACACTAGTAATTCATTTGCTTGTATATCTCAATCACCATCCCTTGGCCTTTAAGTCCTTGATTCTGATGCTTCCGATCACATCTCTAGTAATAAGCTCTAATATAAATTATGGATTGCTCTGTTATCATTACGATATGCTGGGCCCAGAGTAGCCAATAGCGGCAAATAGCAACGCTATAGCGGTGGAACGGAGCGGAGTGGCTCTCTGCCGTTACAGGAGCTCTATAGCGGAGCGTTTTTGTGTTGCGGCCGGAGCAGCCAGGATAGTAGGAAATCGCGGCCCAAATAACGGCTGTAGCGGCTGCTACACTGTTTCTTGGCCAGCCCATCCCATTTTTAGCCATCCTACCTCATTTTCAACCAATCCACCCCATTTCCGACCAGCCCACCCCATTTTCAACCATCCACCCCATTGCCGACCAGCCTACCTCCATTTCTAACCAGCTTGAGGTTGTTCTTTTTTCCTCTGTTTCGTTTTTGTATCAGCCCGTTTCATTTTGCAGCTTTTTGTTTTTTTTTTCTTTTCTTATCATTTGCTTTGTTTTATACCTCTATTCATATCACCCCCCCTTTTTTCTTCTATTCTTATTATCAGCCCCTGTTTCGTTTCCCTTTTATTTTAATTCAGCCCTATTTTTTTCTTCTATTCATATTATTTGGTTCTATTTTTTTCCCTCTTGTTATGTTTGGTTGGGCAAAGCAATGTCATCAACATAGTCAGTCAACTCTTCAGAGCACTTCACCCTCACCCTCTTCCTTTTCTTTTGTTATGCCTTTGATTAATGATGATTGTGTATATGACTTTTAGGTACTAAAGATGAATATGTCTTAATTTTGAGTAGTTTTTGAATTTTGAGCATTTATGTGTATTATAAATTATTTGACTTGTATTTGCTATCTTCGGTATAGCGACTGCTTTGCAATCCGCTATACCGCTATAGCGTTTTTGGGGTTGGCCACTCCGCGCCGCTATCCGGGATTAACTACTATGGCTGGGCCATACATGTAAGATTAAAGGAAGGCAATGTAGCGGAGTATAGATTCCGGATGTGGTCATCATTCAACAGGAGATGACTCAATGCTCAACTTGAGAAACTTTGAGTAAACTGAGAGAAGAACTTAGAGTAATGTAATCTAAGAGAACTTAGAGTAAAGTAAACTAAGAGAAGATTTCTTTTGAATTGCTTGAGTGATTAGGCACTTAGCAGGCTGATATTTAGATACACAAAGGAATGATTACAAATTATAGTTACAAGAACAATAATTGGTTAACAAAGCTCTAGATGAACCCCTAGCTACAACATTTACTACGGATATCATTTCCATCATTCCCCCTCGAGCTGGAGCATGCAAATATATACACCAAACTTGTTACAAATGTAGCGACTTCGAGGTCCTCTAAGAGGCTTTGTGAAGATATCTGTAAGTTGTTCACTTGAGCTAACAGATTCAGTGACAATTTCCTTGGAAATAACTTTCTCTCAAGCAAAGTGACAGTCTATTTCTATATGTTGAGTTCTTTCATAAAAGACTATATTGGAAGCTATGTGAAGGGCAGCTTGGTTATCACAACATAACTCCATTTGTTTAATGTCTCTAAACTTCAATTCCTGAAGTAATTGTTTTACCTATATAAGCTCACAAGTAACCATGGCCATGGCCCGATATTCAACTTCAACACTAGATCGAGCAACAACGTTCTGCTTCTTACTTTTCCATGATATAAGATCACCATCAAACAAGATACAATATTACAATATCCTAATATAGATTGACGATGAATAGGAGAACCTACCCAATCTGCATCTGAGTAACCTATAACTTGAGTGTTCCCTTTGTCTTCATATAGTAGCCCTTGACCTGGTGTTTTCTTAATATATCTCAAAATTTGAATAACAACACCCCAATGATTGATATGTCCACACTAAAGGAAATGTCTGGTCCGGTAATAGTGAGGTAGTTAAGTTTCCCAACAAGTCTTCTGTACCTTTTGGGATCTGAATAGGCCCCTGATTTGGTACAGAATTTGGTTATTCCACAAGGGTTCCCTCCCTCTCTCCACTACCAACATGGCAGTTAGTTACTTTAGTCACACTATTTCTGTCTCTTCCCCTTGATCCCCTATGGCCCTTCCCTCCTTTCCTAACATACACCTTGCTAATAGGGGGTTTACTAACAGACCCTTTACAGCTAAAGAGACCTTGAGCTGACACACAACACGAGAAAGCCAAAAACAACAACTCTATCCCTATAAGAGTGGCGAGAATAAATCTCCAATGAAAATCTCTAGTACTACGCTACAACCATAAGCATCACAAGCCCACAAAGAGATCACACTTTCAAAGAACCTTAAAATTCTTCCTTGAACCGAAATCAAAATTGTTTCAGACTACATATAGGTAGGTCTATTTGACAAATTTCCCTCTAACCATGTTCATTAGTTGCCTATAAACCACAAAATGTTATGATCTAAATCCAAAATTACTAATCCCAACTGCATATCCCAGTTTTAAATATGCATATGCTTCAAACATTTGAATTATAGAGCATTATGTTAAAGGTTGCTTAGCATAAACTAGCAACAAGACAATGTCTACCTCAAATTTACAACATTTGCAAGATAGAGATGAGTATTATGCTGAAGCAAAGCGAAGATGTCATCTGCCATTCCAATATATGTGCAGTGCCTTACAATGTCCATCAAGCCTATAGAGCAGATGTTAGTAGGATACATTTTTCAAAGTCGCTGAAAGGAGTCATCATTGTGAGTAGTTAAGAAAAATACCAGGGTGACAGTTAGTATTGATCTCATCAAGAAGCTCTTGAACGCTAGTGAGATCTGAAGAATCTTTTGGGTTCCTTCTTTGTCTAACTGAGGACCTAGAAAAGGGCAATACAACTTGTTTGTTAGAGAATTGACCAATGCATATATTTCAATCATTACAGAATTGTCCAAAACATACAAACTTTTAGCATCCAAATATACATTACAAACTAATTGAAACTAATCAACTACATATGGAAGGAAATAAGAGAGTAGAGAGAAAGAGAGACATCCAAAATTCCATAGCTCATACAAGGCCCTCATTCCAATTATCTAAAAAGGATTTATTCTTTTGAAAGTCCGAGCATTCCATAGAACTTTGAAAAATGCTAAAAGAAGGGGAAGAATACATTCACAAGGTCTTCACAAACTCAAAACACAATCATATAATCAATAAGAAAGCAAGCATAATTCCAGTAGTTAATCTAATCTTCAAGTTCAATCTAAATAGGGGGGCAAAATTCAGTTTATAATTTAATTATTCTTCTTTATTCTACCTCTCCTATTTCCCATTCTTGTCTAGATGGTTTGTCTCTTAAGAAGCCAAAAATATGTTTCCATGAATTTCCTTGTAATATGAGTCAATGTTAAGGAAACAAACATAAGGAGGAACTTCATGTTTATAAGTTTAGATACTCTGTAGATTCTACACTTGAGAATGACAATAAGGGCATGGACCAATATAAACAGATACTGAGAGGCTTAAACAACATAAAATAAATTTAAAAATAACTAAAAATATATATAAAAGAAGTTTCAAAAACAACTGAAAATGAAAGGATAAAGGGAAATTCCAACATACTGAAAGGGCTTAGAATTACCACTGACAAAAATCAATTTAAAGAATGAGTATTAGCTTGATAGATGGAAAAACAAGTACAAGAAGAAAATGGGAATCACCTTACTGCATTCAAACTAGCACTCTTTTCAAGATGTCCATGAGCCTTGGTTTGCACGTAGGCATGCAATCTTCCAACAGGATCCAATGAATCTGTTCTAACCAATTTATTTACTGGCACTTTCTGTGATCTGGAACCTATGATCAATAAAAGATAATATCATAATACAAGGTAAATGAAACATGTTAAGAGGATAAGCCAAAACAAACCGGAAGTAGGAAACACATAAAGACAAGAAAATTTCCCATACCCATCGGCTTGGGGCTGAGGTTACCCTCCGTCCTTGTATTAATATAAGAAGATGAAGATTGCCCAACTGTCTGCCACAAGCATGAGACAAAATACGCCAACAAAATGCAGGAGTTAAGTGACAGTATTTGAAAACAAAGAAAATGAAGCAAAGCAGAATCTGCATTCATGATTTATAAGAATCTATCAATCTACCAGACCCTGGTAGATATGATGGCTCATTTGCAAACTTAACTACCTAAGAGTAACTCAACAGGATATCACTTTTTCCGTAAATGTGATAAGTCAATTTCTGAATGCTCCTTGTGATAGTCATTTGGATGTTGCGGTTCACATTCTTAGATATCAGGAGTGCACCAGATAAAGGGTTACGAGAACAAAGGCAATACTCAAGTTATTGGTTGTTCTGTTGCTGACTTCAACATTAGACAGGCGCTCAACTTCAAGGTATTGTGAGTTTGTTGGAGGTAACTTAATTTCATGGAGGATTAAGAAACATAATGTACTTGCCAGAAATCTTACATGGCAGCAGCATGCAAATCTTACATGGTTAAAGCAATTGCTTCAGCAACTGAAATTGGGAAAGGTCAAGCAAATGAAACTAATATGTGACAACCAAGCTGCCCTGCATATTGCTTCCAACCCAGTTTTTTATGAAAGGACCAAACACAGAGATTGACTGCCATTTTGACAGAGAGAAGGCCCTTTCAGGCGAAAAGATAACAAAATCACTACCAAGCCGTGAAATTACCATTGGCTTTGTTAACTCCCATGACCAATTAGCTGATATATTTACTGATAGCATACTAGAAATATAATCTCTATTTTTATTTATATAACACTTAACCCTCCTTCCACAGATATGAAAGTGAAACCAGTAGAGGAAAAGGGAAAATACACTCAAAATAAAAGAACAAAACAGAAAATGCAGAGCTTCAAGGGCCTGCTCCTCCCAATCCTTTCCTCACCAAATTCTTGCCTACCTCTCCCACAGCCTTCTTACTCTCCTTATATCACTCCTCCAACCAAATCCTCTCTCTCCATTGCCACGTGTCCCATTCTGTTATGCTTAGAGCCCATTAGTGTAAGTGGGTCTACAAGTGAATATTCTTTCGTTTCATGATTTCCTCATCCTTGCTCCTGGGTGCTGATCCCCTACTCCTCCCCTTATTTCTCTTAGTGTAGACCTTAGTAATTGGTAGTCTATCATTTAACAAGCCCCTTAGAGGGCTTCAGGTTGACTTTCTTTGTAACAAGCTTGGCAAATACAATATATATGCTCCAGCTTGAGAGGGAGTGTTAGAATTGTAATTATGTTAGGTCTAGTCTATTTATGCTGATTAGATATTGATTATTAGGCTGTAAATTAGTATGTAATTAGCTCAATTAGCCTCTTGATTACCTCCCATAATTGGTTGTAATCAAGCTATAATAGATAGAACATGGGTGTGCCCTAACTCACGATTTCTCAAACACTCTTCTGCTCTTTTAGTAACCACTCATTGACTTAATTAACCACTTGAGTGGTTAAAGTGGTTAATTGTTCCTACACTGAAAATATTAAGAAAAATTTTAAGGAATCAAAATATAAAATTCTAATAAAAGCACTGTCAATGAACCAAAACACCCCACACGTGAAGGCCCTTTGCCCTTAAAGTGTTAACAAGGCATAGCCCATCATTAACTTGGGCTAAATATTAATTTAATTAAGGGAAAGAGGAGTGGCAAGGATCAAACTTTTCACCATTTGGTCAATGAGGCTCTGTACATTGTCAAAGAACTCGAAATCCCCTATACATAAGCTGTTAGGGGAAGACCTAGGAATGGTTTGGATTTCTATCTCAAACAGAAACAAAGCCATAATCCAAGAACAAAGCCAGAATGGATACTAAAAGAGTTGAAACAAAAGGGACAACAGCCAAAACCGTATAATTCTTCATCAACACAAATCTGACCACAAATTGACAAATTGCAAATATATAAAAGATGTGCCAATCTGACAAGGCATGATCTCTACAAAAACATCAAGCCATGATATAGATTTTAAGAGATGATAAAAAAAGGAAATAAATAATACTTGAGAATTTGACAAAGTAATAATCTCTACCAAATTCTTCATCTGCCTATCAACATAATATAAAATTTAGATCCGAACATAATAAAACATAATAGCATGTAGAAACCTCCACTCCAAGCATGACTCAAACAAATTCACTTAACAAATTGACAAAAGCAAGAAAAGTGTTGAAATTCGCAAAAGTCCATTTCTACGTAGTTCTAAGAAAAGTTCATCAATTGTTGTTTTATAAAAGAGATTGTCACCTGCTTTCTCTATCTATGAATCCAGTTGAAAGAGTAAAAATCATTATACTCAAAATGATTATATTTCAAACCACACACAAAATTATTAAGCATCAGTACTATCTCCTACACATACCTGTTCTTGAAATGTCCGTGCCTCATTGGAACTCCTCAATCTTGATTCAACCACCGACTGTATCTTCTCAATGATAACTTCCTGATTTAAAAGGCTAACCTACATGCAAACAAATGCAATGTTTTCAATAACAAAGAACTAGTAAATGTAGTATTTAAAATTTGAACAAATACAGAAACTTCATGCTAGCTACATTATAGGGTATCAGTTACAAGGGGGAGAACTTTAGTCCACAAAATAAGATTGTTTTCTAGCCTTTGTCAACTTCTGCCGATGGTCCTTTTAGAAGGTATCATTGTCCAACAGGCGGGAGATTGGAAAGCTCTTCTAAGCTGATATACTATTTTCTCCTATGTTTCTTCCGTTTGCCTAAAGAAGTCTCCCTGTCTCCTTTTGTACTCTTCCTTTCTAGTAAAATTTTCTATTGTCCAAAAATCAATAGTCTTTACAGTTGATTATCTAATACCTAACAAAATATAATTATGCTTCCAAAAAGCCAAGATATAACTTCTGGTACACATTCTATCAAAGACCAATTCTCCTAAAAGGTTAAGCTGGTGGAGGCCCAGCCGCCCAGAAATTGTTTTATATTTCTAACTCACCCTCTCATACAAGAGACCTTTGGGTTTGTAGCTCGGACAATGCATGAACCCATTTTATCTTGTGATGAAGAATGAGGGCGGCAAAGATTGAGCTCTTAACCACTTGGTCATAGAAGCTTTGATACTAATAGACCCCCCATAATAAAGGTATATTCTAGAAAAGGGAGGAAGAGAAGTAAGGGAACAAGCTCAAGTGCAGTGGGGAAAATGGGGGCAGTGAGGAAAATCACGTGAGGACAAAGAGGAATATTCAGTATGGGGATTTGGGGAGCAGCAGAATGGACACGTGGCATAAGGGGGCACAGCAGAGAAGGATTCGGTTGAGGAGAATGATTAGAAGGTAGTGGACGCCTTTGAGGGAGGACACGTGAGGATTGAGTCAGGCTTGGGCAGGAGGAAGCAGGACCCTCGAAGCTCCTGCATTGTCTCTGTTCTTTCTTGCATTTTCTTTACTTTATTCTTCTGGATGTACTCTTCCTGGACTGATTTCATTCTGAAACCAGTACCAGAACCTTGTTCTTAAAGAGTTATACAGTAATAAAACCAGAGGAGTTTTTCAGATACCTATTAGATACCCATCTCAAAGACTAACTCTCCTAAAAGCTTAAACTATTGGGTGGAGGCCCATGAACGGCTTTCTATTTCTAACACATCCAAATACAAAATACAGAATCCTAAAAAAAAAACAAGAATTTGGTAGCAGCTTTTTATCAGAATCACCATAAATAATTGATGCAGAGCGAATTACCAGCAACAAGCCTAGGTTTAAAGATTAAATTGTCATATTCCAGTTTACTTATGATAACATAACTGATTGTAATGTTATGAAGCCCTTACTAGATCACAATTACTTAGGGTTCTTAGCATTAATAAGTTGTTATTTTTATTTAATTGTATACTTTCAGTGCCAGGAGCATTTAACTGATTTTGTATTTTCTGGTCTTGGCTAGTAATTGGCTTGGGTTTACGTTACTTAGGTGTTAATGGTTTTTATTTTATCATCCAAATTTCCCTTATGGGTTTAGTAGTAGTAGAGTCTGGACTCTCTATACTTGTAGGATCAGGATTCTAACAATAAATCAAAGATGATCAGATTTATGAATTATGGCAACATATTGCTCTCTTTTTTTAGTATGATACAATCAAATCCTAGGTGTAATAATGACTAAGGGACCCTAGGTGTTATGCCTAGGTTATTTTCTTCTTCTCAATTATATTCTGTTCTATTTGATTTGTCTATGCTATCCAGATTAAATTTACTTTGCAGACATCATTAATAATTCTCCCATTAAAGACCTAGCTGATTCTTCCTTCAAATTTGTCCAGAACCCATCCAACCCAAAATCCTAATTTTGCATGCACTGTTCACAACACCCAAATAGCCACCAATCTGACCCTCCAATTGCCTGCAATGCCCCGTTACCCTCATACACCAATGAAACTTCGACCCACCAATTTTCTACCTTCAATCCACCCAAGAAAACCCAAATCCTGACATATTCTATTCCAACCCTTCCGCTGTCCTAAATCAGTAATATAAAATCAAAGCATACTTTTATATGGAAAAAAACAAATTTATCAAGGAGAGAAAGAATTAACATGACAGAGAGGATAAGATATTCTGAAAAAGAGAAACCACCATGTTTCTGCTTCCCAATTCTACCTTTCACCAAAACTTAGTACTAGAAACAAGGCAGCCAAGAACAAACATAGATCACTTGATCAACAAGACCATCTCAAAGAACCACGAATTGAATACTCCAGCTGTTAGCCAACGATTTCTCATTCTATATTTTCATAAAATAGCAAAAAGCAAGAAACGGTACTACAACACGAGAGAGTCCATCAACTCAAAAAAGCAACCTAGTCCCTTTGCAACACTGTCAAATAAATGCACCAAAAAATGCCACTGGTCTTGACCCACATTAAAGCCAAGAACGCAAGCCATTCAAGAGAACATGTATGTCACTATTGAAATCCTACTGTTATGCTCCAACCACAAACACCAGAAAAAATTGCAGAGCTCTCACCTCCACAAAGCCTTCTGCTCCTTACTCTTCTTCCCAAAACCTCAATTTTATAAATGATTACACAAATTTACTAACACCTCTAATCACTTGAATGATAAGAAAAATTAACACAGTTAAACAATGCGCGCGCGCGCGCACACACACACACACACACACACACAAAGTGTGGAAGCTTTTCTTATTATGGGATTAAAAGGCAGGAGCCAAATTAAAGTTTTATTTGCAGGCTTGTAACATAAACAAAAACAACAATAAGTCAGGAAAAAAGTTTTCATTGTGCAAAAGAACATGAAATATGACTAATAATATTGAGGAAAGACTAAAATAACATTCATCCAAAACTTAATCAAATGAAAAATAACATCAGTAAGTAGAAAGACTAAATAGAACGCTTAAGATGTGTCTCAAAGATATCAGATCAACAACCATCAAAGGTCAAGGGCCTGTTACACGAAACTTTATTTTCATCAGAGACTTTAGCAGTAATTATGACAAACAAAGAATTATACACATGCATGTTTAGAATTAGGTCTGTACCTCTCTCTTTGTTGGATGCACATTGACATCAACGTTCTCAGGTGGTAATACAATTGAAATATATATAAATGGTTTAGATGCTTTGGGCAATGTGGCTGCATAAACAATTTCAATAGCTCTCTTCAATGCAGACCACTCAACCAATCTATCTGAGGAACACAAACAAGAAAATTTTCATGAGAATCTATAACAAGTAGCACATGCCAGATATAAATATAAAAATAGTTCACCGACAAAATTGAAGCATATAAACATGAAAAGAATATTCACCGGAACAAAAAAGATGAACAGAATAACATATAGACATTGTTCAATGAAAAAGTTGATGGGTATAGAGATACAGAATAACATATAAAATTAACTCCAGGATATTTTATATTATATGCATAGTAGCATTCAAGATAAGAATATATTATTAGGAAATATATATTTAATAAAGCAAAAGAACCTAGTAATGGACAAATACCATCTCCAAATACAACGCTTACAAATAGTGACATCTAACAGATTATAGCTGCTTCCTAAATACTCCTGTCGGTTATGCATCTTTACATTTTTGTAGATCTCAAAATTATATCCTTAACCTGAAAGTAAAGCAATTAATTTTTCAATTTCCCAGTTTCCCTTCATTTCTCGCCTCCTAATTCAGTCTAGCAGCGGCAAACATGGTCAAGTAAAGGACATTTATTTTCTTCATTTTGACCCAAAAGACAAGGGGATATTCTCAAAAATAAATGGTTGATCTTATGAGGCTAATAAAATAAATTATCCAGCATTATAGATTATTAATGTCAAAGGTTCATCCAATAAATAAACACCTCCTTAAAGCTTTCAAATGTCAGCCAAACACGAAACACAATATGAAATGGAGCAAGTAGAAATTTTATGGCATAAGGAAACATTTTGATTGACAAAATTTAAAAAAGTAAGTAGCTCAGGGACAATGATCATATCTACCAATGTGATAGTGTAAAGAAACATTCAAATAATATTATATTTTAATTCTTATACTTGATAAACATTGCGCAGTCAAGAATATTTAAGAATGGCAGCCCAATGCACAAGGCTCCCACCATTGTGCGAATTAGGGAGGGTCAAATGTACTCACCCTCATATCTAGAGGAATATTTGCACAAATAAAAATTTCTATTGTTAATAATATTCTGTGTCATAAACCAACTATCCCAAAAGCTTAAGCTGTTAGGTGAAGACACATGAATGGTTTTATATCTCTAACACGTCCCCTCACGCAAGAGCCCTTTGGGCTTCAAAGCGTAGACAATGCACAGGCCCACCTTACCATGTGCTAAATTCAACTTAATTTTAAAGAATGGAGACGGCAAGAATCGAACTCCTGACCTCTTGGTCATGGAGGCTCTAATACCATGTCATGAACCAACTATCTCAAAAGCTTAAGCTGTTAGGTGAAGACACATGAATGGTTTTATATCTCTAACAATATGATTTATCATCTCCATTAGATAAATATTTGCATTAATATTACCTAATAAAGGTATTAGTGTTTATAACAATAGGAATATATAAATATATGGGCATTGCTAACAGCCTCCCACTTATTTTTACGTTGGTGGATGTTAGTAAACTCCACATTTTCATTCGGATAATAATGTCCTATTTTTTATTTTTAAAAATAAAAAATTCAAGAGTATTTAGATATTTTATTGATCTCTCTCTTTCTCTTTTTTGTCAAACATTATCTCTCTCTTCTCATCTTTTTTCTCAACTTATTAAAGAAAAGAGAGAGAGTAAGTTGAAAAAAATAATAAACAAATAATAAGTTAGGAAAAAGAAAAAGAGAGAAATAATTATTGAGAAAAAAGAGGAAGAGAGAGATAAATAAATGTCTTAAATGCCATTATATTTTTTGTTTTTAAAAATTAAAAAATAGGACATTATTGTCCAAATGAAAAAGGTGGAGTTTGCTAACATCCACCAACATAAAAATCAATGGGACGATGTTAGCATTCCCCTATATATATACATATATATATATATATATATATATATATATATAAAAGGTAAGGATTAATTGAAATCAGTGTAAATCAAACTCAATCTTACACCATTAAATAACTTTTTATTGAATGGTTTTTTTACAAAATCCACTATTGGATTCAAAGTTCCTATCATGTAGGTCATATATATAAAAATTACATATTAATCTAAAATTATTTTATACTCCAATAATATGTCTAAAGATTAACGTAATATACAATTTTCAAATATAAGAAAATATAAACTATTTAATTACAATCTTATTGATGTTCAATTTTTCTAAAATTTGACAAGAATGATCAACATGATATATAGGTTTAATTCAACAGAGCTTAAGCATATTAAGCTTTAAGCTTGTTACAAATAACCACTTTAAAAAAGTAACATAAATATAAAGTAGGCTCCATAAAAACAAGGCTGGAAAGACAACTCAAGGATATTGAAGACACCGGATAAATGAGCATTGAATATTGCACGGCCAAGGAAGAAGAGACTTTGTTGGAAAGATGCTCAGCAAATATTTCCTGGCAAGAACTTGAACTTCTCCAATCTTATCAAGAAGAGCATTTGGAAGCATCAAACAATAAGAAAAATTAGGAAACCCAATAAAAATCTTGGAAATTAAATCCAGGAATTAAATTTGAGGATGGTGTGACTCAGCCAACAAAAGTCACCATCAAAAATAGAAGTCATTACTAGTATGACTCATTAGTGGGAAAGAAGCCACCATCGAAATGTTGATCAATGGGAAGAGAACAATATGACAAACACTAGTATTGAAGAGAAGTCACCATTGGTATAACTCATCATTGGGAAAGAAGTCACCATCAAAATGATCGTTGATAGGATGAGAACAACATAACAATCATTAGTATTGAATAGAAGTCACCACTGGTATAACTCATCAGTGAGAAAGAAGTCACCATTGGAATGATTGTCGATGAAAAGAGAAGTCAAGACTAGTTTGTTTCATCAAGTGGGAAATAAGTCACCATTGGAATGATCATCAATGGGAAGAGAAGTTACCACTAGTATGATTCATCAGTGGGAAATAATTCACCATCGGAATTATCATCGGATGAGGAAACAGTGGAGGAGAGAGAAACACATGGCTATAGAGAGAAAATCCTTCAAACAGCAGCAAAACGTGCCAAACAGTCGCTGGTATATATAGGTGGAAACTCGTCAAACAGCTGTGGGTTAGAAGAAAATATAAGGTTTCGGTAGTCGGAATCTGAGCACGGCCAACAAGAAAGAGAGAATCATGGAGAGGAGACACCATGAGAGAGAAGTTCCATACTTTTGATAACATGGCAGTGGAATTGTGATGGGATTAGGTCACAGAGGATGGTACCCCTTTGATACCATGTTGAAATTATAAGGTTTAGATAGAGAGAAGGAAGAAAAGAAAATAGAGATGGATAGGTGAAAGATGTGATACAAAAGATAAAGCACTAACTCCTATTTATATTCTATTAACCCTAATCAAATAAAGAAATAAATTAGGAAACATAATAAAATCAGGAAACATCTAACTATTCTAAAGATATTCCAAATAAATTCTAACAACATACACACACATACACACACACACATATATAAATATATCTATATATATATGTATGAATGTATGTATGTATGTATATATAAATATATGTAATGTATACCATTGATGAAAAGCACCATAGTGATTTTCTTGGCAGCATAATTTGCATTTGACATGAAACCATGCATATCAAAAAGTGAAGTAGATGGATCATCGTCTGAAGCTTCAATTTTCATCAGATTGCGAGCAACTGAGACACCATAAACAGATCTGATGGCATCAAGCCTTGAAGATGTGGCAACTGTGTGAACATCTGCTCTAGGAGCTCCATGCTGATTGAAATAGGAGTCACAAATATTAAAAGAAAATAAATATATGACTTACAATATGGCACAAAAGAATGCAGTAAATAAGTTTTACTGCTCAAGAGACCAACCTTTCTGCAAGAGAAACTGACACTAAAGTGATGAATAGCAAACCGGCTTAGTAAGTCTACAATCTTTGAATAATCATCAGAAGAATTTTGCAGTGTCTTCCTCCTTGCGGCCATGTTATAGAATAGATTCTCAACCTAAGAACACAAGGACAAGAATTTCAACCCAGAACACAATTAATTCCAATTGCTTATTTAGAGCATAAGGACAGCTCAGTTCTGAAAATCTCTAATCAGTCCTAGCATTTCTGTCAAGTAATCCAGAAGGTAATGTCAATCAGCTTTGTAGTGGGAAATTTGATGAAGAAATGTCTTTCCTGAGATGAATAAAGATGGAAAATATTGGAAATGTTCAAATGTACAACTTGTAGCAAGTGAAATTTAGAATATAAACAAGTAAATTTACAGAAAGGTGAGGATAGCCCAGTTGAAGATGAGAAAAATTATCTGAGGCATGATGTCAGATCATTTGGTAATCTTCCTCCCTAAAATGGCTGTTTGCAAGGCATAAGCTTTCATATTGAAGATTCAAGTGCCAGGTTACAAAGGTATGTTGGAAAGTTACAGATTCAGGAAGCAAAAGAATGATTTCATCTCAAGAAACTAGCCTTCCGCGGAGCACGAAGTTTCAAACAGTCATGATTCAAATACAGCTTAAATATTCTAGAGTTCAAAGAACTTATATGGAGGATTTTAATCAAAACTTTTAATTGGTTCAATGAAACATCAGCATAATTGACAGTAAACCATGGGGAATAGAGCATTTTTATAGTCATAATAAAAAATCTTAATGACAATATCATAGTTACATAACTACATTCAATACATTCAAATGTTCAAGCAAAATGGTAAACAATAAAGAGCTCATAAGTTCAGCAAAAGACTTCATGATACCATTATCTGTGTTCCTTTTACAGCAGCACATGCCCTAGGTTCATGCTCCATGACACCATCTCTATAGGATACCCTGAACAATAAAATCAGAAAGTTTATACTTCATCTGGATCACCAAGGAGAGAAAGACATTCAAACAATAGCTAACTGATTGTAGTACCCAAATTTTCATGTCTTCAGAGCATAAATGTCAAACTCACAAGTTAACTTGTAAGCTCAGTTAAATTTATGAGTTAGGTTTACTAACAAAAATGTGCTAACTCCATAACTCAGTCCGTCAAACTCTGTAAAGTCGGTTAAACTCAAGGTTTAACATTTAGATCACAACTTTGATTCACCCATTGGGCCAAGTGTTTTTCTTTCTTTTACCAGCCTACATACTGGGCCACAAATCCTATCCGCCGAATTGCCAAAAATTGAAGGGAGAGAAAACACTACAGAGGATTTCTTTTTTTTAATATTATCAAATTAGTGAAAGAGAATAGTAAAAAAGTAAAGGATAAGAAATTGTCCTAAAAGTAACAGAAAACAAAAAACAACAGCCAAGTAGACAGCAATTTAATAGGAACTTGGATCAGAAACACAACACAGAACAGGAAATATAGAGTATATTCTCCTCTCCTGAACTGATATCAGAGAGATATCAAAATCAGTGGGGTATATCTGGTATAGAAACAGTAGATCTGTAAAGAAACATAAGAATAGAACGGAAGAAATACAGATATCCAGGAAATTCGAGAGGCTTGCTTCTCTCCCACCCAATCCTTACTACACACTTTTTTCTGTCTCCTCTCTTCCCTCCTTATTCTATTTAAATTCTCTCTAATAGAATTCCCTACAATTTCCTCTCTCCACCTTACTTCCCACGTGGTCCAACATAGGGTGCCTAACATAATTCATCTAAGTAGAGCTTGACAATCACTCTGCATATCCACCAAAGGCACTCCTTATAAGTACTCATTAGCTAAGCACCACATAGAAGCTAAGAAAACCACTTTATCCCATAAAAGATGCCTATGTAAGTAGTGAAAGAATAAATTTAGTTATGTTTATTTTAGTGTTATAGTTATCAGGACTATGCAATTGTACTTCCTTAGAAAGACATCCATCATTTGTATTTCAAACTAGGCTTATCATATCTCACTTGTACTTCTGTGAATATCCAGTAGGACCCTATTGAAAATTATCTTTCAGTCTCAATTTTTCACATGGTATCAGAAGACCTCACATTCCTGAAAGCCCTCATGAACATTTAAAATACCAAATCCTCTTCTGCTGCCACTACACACTCTTCTTCCTCCAACATATCTTCATATCTCACCTACTCCTATACTCAACCTACTCAGAATGTCTCCAATATCAAGAACTTCAACACCAAAACATTGCACTACTCTAATTATCCCCTTTGGCACTCCCTCCATATCTTCCAGTTTTGAAGGGCTTCAATGCTACTAAGACCATCACAAGCTCAATCAGGCTCTCTATGAGTATATGGTCTCAAACAAGTACCACATGCTTGGTTCCATCAATTCACTACTTTTCTTCTTCAACTGGGTTCTTTCCAGTAAGAATGACTCATCTATGGTTATAGACAGACAGGAAAAACACATGGCCATAGTGTTATTTTATGTTGATGATATCATTTTCACTTCCTCTTCTACAACTCTGCTAAATGTAATTATTTCCAAGTTAAGGGACCTAAATACATTCAGGATATATGTTTGAAAGATGCAAAGCCTGTCAAGACACCTTTGTCTCCAAGAACTCAGCTATCAGCTTTCACTTCACCTGTGACGCCAAATCCCACACTTTACCATAGCCTTATAGGTGCTCCACATCACCTTCGAAGTACAAGGCCTGATATTGATTTTTCAGTCAACCAAGTCTCTCAACATATGCAAGCACCACGAGAATCTCATTTCAAACTATCAAATGACTTATCCGGCACCTATAAGATACTTCCACTCATGACTTACAATTGTACTCAAGTAATATTCATTCTCTTGAAGCTTATTCCAACTCAGACTGGGCAGGATGCCTGACACAAGACAACCCACAACAGGTTAGTGCTCCTATTTAGGCCAAAATTTAGACTCTTGATTGCAAAAAAACAAACTACAGTCTCCCAATCCTTTGCTGAAGCAGAGTGCAGAGCCATGGCTGCTCCAGTGGCGGAATCTTGTTGGATAAGGAGTTTACTAGGCACAACGCTGCACTGTGACAACTTGAGTACTACCTATATGGGTTGGAATCCTGTCCATCATTTACGTTCGAAGCACATCCAAATTAATCTTCACTTCTTATGTGCAATGTGATAATATAGCACCTTTCTACACAAGGATCAAGTAGCTGACATCTTCACAGAGAATTTAGCATCAAACAAATTCCTCATCAGTTTAGGACCCATCTTCGCATTCTTTGCCATCAAGCCCAGATTGCAAGCGGATGAAAGAAAAAATTTAGTTATGTTTGTTTCAATGTTATAGTTATCAGGATTAAGCAGCTGTAGATCCTTAGAAAGACTTATCCATCATTTGTATTTCAAACTAAGCTATACAAATGTGCAGTTTCACATCAATGAAAAATTATCTTTTCAGACAATTTTCAACAAGTAGCTGTCCTTGAAATTTCTAACATTCTTCTCCAATCATAGGTACCAAATAACAGCAAGCATTGCACACTGCCAAAGGATCAAGCCCTCCTTAGCTCTCCCAGAATCTCTAAAATGAAATAAGAGAAAATGCTCCTAACTCTATGGACAGACCAAACATTCACCTAATATACTAAAATGCTTAAACTACAAATATCTAGCAACTGGACAGTGCAGAATTGGACTATCTGGAAGTTCAAAATATGTGGATTTAGATAACATGGTGGATACTACCAGCAGTAAAAAATGTGCTTAATAGTTAGGAAAGGACTACAGTACCCTTCTAATAGAAAGGGTTCATATGATGTGACCTTTTACCAATTGAGAGAGAAGAGGGAAGACAGAAAAGTGGGAAAAAAATAAAAATAAAAATAGAAAGAGGCAAGAGAAGAGGGGAAAAAATTTAGGATTTTCTCTCACTAATATGGAACCACGGCTCTTGATAGTTGATACCCATGTTAAGATAGAAAGAAAAAGTAAAGATGACTGCTATTGCATCAGGCATGCTATTATATACTGTATATAGGAGCAATTACAGGAATAATTATAGGTCACTAAAAGACTAAAGTACCATAACATCACATGTTTAAGACATTTATCACATGTTATTATTCATAACAACTTTGATATTAATTATGGACATGGTATTAGCTTTCTTTAAATATTTTTTCATTTTATGATTCATTTTTTGTTATGCACATCCGTATATGTATTTTCTATTAATTATTTCTAAAGTGGGAAAATTCATACGAACTTACAATTCGAGTTTACCCCTCTCCACATTTACTTTTGACAACCTTGCTTCAAACCACAAACCAATGCAAAACACAAGATGTGAAATTTTTCATGGGTGTTTCAATGGTACCCTGTTTTTTTTTTTTTAAGTAACGATACCTGAGATGAATTTTCAGATATATATTGGTTGTTTGTTTCTCGCAATAAATGCTTGAAGTCTTAAAAGTAAAACTAACAACCAATAAATGTTTGACAACCAATTAGGATATCGGTACTCAGGCAGAATAATTCCCATTTCTCATATTTCTCTCATTGATATCCTTATAGTCAAAGATCAAAAGGACTCACTAAATAACTAGGAAGCATTACTTCACCTGTAACCATGCAATTGCCCTTTGGTAATGGTAGTGACTGTAACATGACCAACATATGTCATGCTTGCCAGAGCCTCTCCCCTAAACCCCATTGACTTAATGCACTGTAAATCCTCAAATGCAGACAACTTGGATGTCGTGTGCCTCTCGCACAATATTGGCAGATCCTTGTACTACGGCAGCAATGATCAGAAACAAACAATCACCACAAGGTAAAGAAAAATTCAACAAAAAAAAAAAGCAAAATAATCAATCTGTTGAGGTTGTGAACAAAATATCCCCAGTTAGCCAAATCACTGACGAAGAGGGGGAAAGTCGAAAACTTGAAATGGCCAATGTGATTTTGAAACAAGGAGACAAAGAAAGATGAGAAAGAGTGGAAGAACTGACACGAATTCCATGACCATCGTCGGAGACTTGGATGAGTTTGAGGCCGCCATCCTTAACGACGACATTGATGGAGGTAGAGGACGCATCGAGGCTGTTCTCGACGAGCTCCTTGATAGCGGAGACGGGGCGTTGGATGACCTCGCCGGCGGCGATGCGGTTGACCACGGAGTCGTCGAGCCGGTGGATTTTGGGAGGCTCTATGGGCAAATGGTGTTGCTCTTGCTCTTGTTGGATATCCATTGGGGTTGGGAAAGCCTCGTCGTCATCCGCACGCGGTTCCATGCAGACGCAGGGTTCGGGCAAGTCACTGCCTCTGCCTCTCTGTATTCGAATTTGCTCCTTTCTTTGAGTAGTACTTGTAAGAACCTCATCTCTCGCATGGCGCGCCAATGCAATCGGGTTACTCGTTCCACTCCGGTTTGGAAATCCGGTCGAATGAAAAAAAAAAAAAAACATAAAAATGATGGCCTTTTACATAAATAATAATTTTTCTATTTGCGATTCTGCACTTTTTTGAAATTATATAAAATGCACTCGAAAACACAAGTCAGAAAGTCATGATAATTTCAGTTTATAATTTTTTAAAAATTAATTAAATAATCTCTCACCTTTAATTTGTAATTATTAACTCCATTAAAATTGATAATGACAAATTTGTTTACATCTGAAGTGACATTTAATTCCTCCATTAATCTGGTTTCAAAGCATAGAATCCATGCAGGCTTTTAGATCAATAAGCTACAGTACAAAAACTCATATCCACACTTGAGATGCTAGGACAGGCAACTTAAAAATGATATATTTCCCCTTTTAAAGCATCACAAGTCATAGAACTTCCTCTCATAAATTTTAATAGCGATGACACTTATTACTTGAGCAGCACCAATGATGGGAGTTTCAGACTTAAATTAGCGTATCACTTCGTTAGAAATATCTTTGAAGAAAAAGCTGGACCTATTGAGAGAAAATCATAACCAGATGTAAATATAAAAACTCTAGAAGATGGCTTTATCTCCTACGACAGTAAACTTCATTTGGAAGGCTCTAAACAATGTAATACCCACCTGCCAGTTACAGTCTATACATGGGGTTCCTTGCCTGCCTCTCTACCTACAATACCTAGTGAAGGAGGAGACAGTAAGCCACGCCCTTGGAGACTGTTCCTGGGTGAAAGTTTGTTGTCAGATTTAACATGACAGTGCACATATCGCAATAAGTAATAAAATGATAAATAAAGATCATTCTCAAAGAAAATTATATTTATTAATACTAAGTATTAAAATTATCCCAACATAATCTTATCCAAATAAACCGAATAACTAAATAAAAAAAAACCAAATGCAAGAAAATAATAAAAGCAAAATAAGAACTAAGAAATTAATGTAAATAAGTCTAGGATTATAATTTCTCCCAACACTTCATTTGAAATCCCTTAATTCTTTCTTAACTTATCCTGTTAACCTAGGGGATCTAAATCTTTTATATGCATCTCCCAATGGTCACAAAAAACTACCCTCTTATTTTATTCCTTATATTCTTATGAGAACAAATATAAGAAGAAAGCATTAAGAACATATCCTAATCATGGTTACATATAGTTTACCAGTATATTACTGTCTTATAAACGAATCATTTCATTCGATGCTCAAATACTTTGGACATATGTTATTTCATCTGTAACTTAAACCCAAATTTCCTTTCTTAAGTTCAATTCAAATTTACCTAATCAATTTAATTAGTAATCAAACAATTAGAAGCATCAAGATTAAGATAAAATAAACAACTCAAAAAGCATTGAAATAAGAAATAAAGAAATCAAGAGATCCAAACTACATGCGGGTTCAATTGCAATTCTAGAAAAAATTTAATTAGTTTATACTAATAAAAAGAAAATAAAACTAAAAAACCAAATAAGTTCTACCATCAAGAATAAAACAAAACAAAAAGAAAGCGTAGAAGAAGAAAAAAAGAAAAGAAGAAAAGAATTTCAATCTTCGAGTCTTCAATCTCTTTTTACTTGCATGCTTAATAACTTCTCTATTTGGACCCTTAATTGTCTCTCAAGTCTCTCTAAATAAGTCTTTTATTGTAGCATATCTCTTTCATTATGATTAGGTGTCTTTAAGAATTAAAAACCCTAAAAACTCAGGCCCAATTGGTGTTTAAAACTATTTTAAATTCCTTTTTGACCCAGTACATGGGCTATACGATTTGTCTTCTAGCTGTGTAGCTCTCTAGAAGTAGAATTAAACTTCAACTTAGCTAAAAATTGTAGCCCTATATCTTATCTAACCATAAGCTTTGGAATCACCTGATTTGGACCCTATAGCTCAAGATATCATCAAATTACTTTCCAAAGGTCAAAATTACACAAGATTAAGCATTCAAAACTTGATTCCAAGCCCATCAAGCTATCTTTTCTTCGAAAGAATTGCCTCAAAACAACTCTAAACCAAGAAAAACATCACAAAGAAACAAAGAGTATGCTAATAAGTAACAATTAAAAAATCAAAACTAAAAAAGACTAAAATTAATCAAAATTAAGATCAATTCATTATTAAAACAAACCCTATTTGCATAACTTTTCTTAGTAGAAGTAAGTTCTCTAGTTCATATCACCTTTGGGTTTGAACCTTGACGAAGATCTAGAGCACTGCCCTTTTATGATCTGGTTCAAAGAGATATGAGAGAGTACCAGCCCAGATATAGTAGAATTGTTCTACGCTTACTTACACTGTATGGCTGAACAGAAACATGCTTTGTTTCCAAAACAAGTCAAAAAGGCAAGTGCTCCTACTAGAAAAAGCCTTAGAAACTGAGAGAGTTTAAGCAAGCACATGACTTACCTGATAGAAGAACAAATTCCCCATCTCTTCTCGGTTCACTACAACCAAGGAATTGGCATCCTCCTATATGGGCATGTTTAAACTAAATTCCAATGTTTCCCTTTTGGAGAATGGGAAAGGTGGAGTAGAAGCTATTATACAAGACCACAAGGGTTGATTTTGGCAGCTACAACATGGGAACTTTTGTTAGCCATAGCCCAAAACTAGCAGAAGCTTTTGCAACCTGATCTGCAGTCAAATTGGCCTAAGATCTCAATTTCTTCAACATCATCCTAGAAGGAGATTGCCTAGAGGACATTGACTTTTTCTCTAGACAGAAGCAGGACAATACCGATTTTGGTTTAATGATGGAATTGTATTTCTCTTTCCAAGTCTTTTTGCTTCTTTGATGTGTCTTTTGTTAGGAGAGGTGGGAACCAAATAGCCCATGAGCTTGCTAGACTTGCTTTGTTAAATCCATATTGTGTTTGGATTGAAGAAGCTCTAGACTCTATTTGTAACTTAGCTCTTTTGGACATTCTTAATCTTGTTTAAAGAAATTCCCACCTTCAAGTCAAAAAAAAAAAAAAAAAAAGCTACCCACTCCATCTGTGCACTATATGGTAAATAGAATATTATATATATATAAATATATATATATATATATATATATATATATATATATAAAGAAAAACTCGATTGTTTACCCATCGTCATTGTTGAACTAAGATGGATGCAAAACAATCATGCTTCTAAACAAATAGCTCAAAAAATCTTTCCGTCCTCTTGACAATATCCTCCTCTGAACCCTCATAAAAATCGACTATTTCATGAGTTTATTCTTGTATATATTTATTCAATAGAACTTACTCACACCTTAAATAAAGATGATCCTTTAAAAATTTTATTTTCCAAAGTAAAAAATTCTCAAAGTATATTCTCCTTCTGATTGGCCAACACAAATGTTTACTCTTCGTTCTTTTTCTAAACAATTTAATCCACAATACTATACTTATCAAGACTATATTAATACTTGGTACAATATGTTTTATTACCAGCCTTACTCCCATTCAGGTTCAAAGATCAAACATCTTTTTATCCAGGATATAGATTATTATCATTTTGTGCCTCTTTGAGTATAAATTGGATAATGTCTTGGGATTATGCTACTGCTTAACATGATCAAGAAGTTGATATCAAAATGGTTTGTTTGAAGTATTCGCATTAAATAGTAGACTAAATTCAATCCTGATCTCATATCTGACCAGCGGCTACAAGAATGGTTTAAGAAAAAGCCAAAATATCTTAAATCTGTATCAAAAAGCAACACTAATGAGGCTGTATTTTTAACTAAAAAGTCTAAGATTATGGCTGAATTGGCCTCTTCTCTTTCAAAAGAAGAATTTTTATGAAAGCTTAAAGAAGTATTTTCTGAAACATCTTCCCAAGATCAAGATAAGGATGAAGTAGGGTCAAGCCAGAATCATACTCCTCTGAACGAAAAAGACTGCTATGGCATATATCTCAATAATTTGGCTCAATATGATTAAAGGCAAATTGTCAAAAGGTGATATCATTTCTGCAGACTACAAGATATGCTATTATTTTCTGCAGACAACAAGATATGTCACAATATGCTAAATGTAGAGCTATCGTTCATTCACATGGACCTACTATTCTACTGTTCATTACTGTTCACTCACATGAGTTCTGTTACGGATCATAATATTGTCGGCCCTGAAGACTACTCAAGCTACTTTCATTATTGTATTTTACTATTAGTATATACTCGAACTAGTTTATGCATCCTCTATAAAAAGGAACTTTTCTCTCTGTAAGAGGCATTCGAAAAATTTCTCTATCTTTTTCCTAAGTATTCTCTATAATCTTCTTCAATATCTCTATAAGTATCAAGTCTTTAATCAATATTATTGTACTTTATAGCATCTTTTATCTTTATAATCTTTTATCTTTCATTCTTATATTATATTATATTATATTTTATATATTATGAGCTGCTTGGGTCTTTTATGGTGTGTGTGTGTGTGTATATATGTATATATATATATATACATATATGGTGCTCTCTATGATGCACTACTGAGTCATTGTTGCACTAATACAACTCTAGCTTGGACCAATGAGAAGGTGACATGCACATCCACACACTTAAAGGACCATCTACGTGGCACAAGTAAGAGGTTACCCTTAACAAGTTTTTACAATTTATAAAATGACTCCATTACTTTATGTTTTTAATTAATTATCCCTTTCTTTTGTCACATCAATCATTTGCCACTTTCATGTATAACAATTGATTTCCTTCTAGTTTTCACTAGTGCCAAGATCAGAAAAAGGGGAAATCTAATCCTTCTTCTTGTTAGTTGTTCAACCTTCCTCCTTCATCTTCCCATCTTCTTTATCTTTCTACTTGGTTTCCTTTCATCCGGATTGTTGATGGATCATCATGTTCCAACAATGCCGTGGGTGATGCAACCTACAAAATGAGTCTCAAAAGCTTTGTGAAGCATTGCCCTCCCATTGCCACAATGAGCAAACGCCATGGCTTCTTGTTCTAGTCATTAAGCTATGCATTGGTCCTTCAAGTCTATGGCTTTTACTCATACCTTTATCAAAGTTTTACAACTTTAACTAGTAACAAGGTATGTCATGTGACAAAGACTAACTTCTCTTATACCATTGTTCATTTGAAAGATTCAATGGTGTTTTTGTTGAAAAATTTTTTGAAAAGATTTTTCATAGTTCATTTCTGTGTTCATGGCTGAAGTTAAATGTGACATTTTTTTTTCATTCCTTTTACCACAAAAAGCAAAGGAAGGTTTAGTTTTAAAACTTATCTCAAATATTGGCTTTCTTTATAAGGTTGTTCAAGTTAGTAATTCAATGGTAGTTTGATATGTTCAAACTCTATCATGGAAAAGATCTTTAATATTGTATTGGATGTCTCAATATTACATTTTGGAAGACTTTGAAATAAGTGAATTTCTTTTTATTTTAGATGAAGTTACAACTTACACTTTTTCATAAGAAAAAGTCATCATTTTTTTTCTTGATTTATTTTTGTGTTTGATTTATTAGCGTTGCTGGAACCCTTTACCCCAAATAAAAACCCTTTCGTTGGTTGAGATAGAAAAAAAGGGAAGATAGAAAATTTTCAAATTCGACATGGAGAGTAAAGTTGATATGAAAATATTGAAATTTTTGTGCATACCACTCAGAAAATAAAGCATAACATAACTAAGACAAGAAAAAAATCATAAATAAACACAACAAAACACAAAAACAAGAGAATTGGTGGGGGAAGAAGGTACTCTCCTAGTTTCGACTCCTTGAGGACTTTTCTTTGAATTTCTTTTCCTTCTTTTCCTTGATTTTTGTCTCCTTTTCATTTGAACATGAAGCTTCATTTCTTTTTCTTTGTCTTCAAAATTTTTTAGCGTCTTCAAGTAAGTCACATAGTTCTTATCTACATCTTTAGAAATATTATCAATCCAACTTTCTAGAAAAGCACTTTCTCCTTGTTCAACACATTTAACAATATGTTGATGTGTGTCTCCCAGGGGTGTTTTGGTTTTTGAATCCATACTCCAGTAAAATATGGCAATCCAAGCACGTGGGAAAGAGAAGAAGTGTAATAGAGAATAAAAACAATTAGATCCGAGATGTGTGGCCTGAAACTTAAAAACACACAGAAGGGCCAATGCTTAAGCACTGAAGCTCAAAATTTTGCAATTGGTTATCTCACATTCAATATATGACTTGTTTATATATATGCGTGCTGAATGGTCACTTCACATTAAGCCTTTGCTTGGTTTGGGAGACAAAATAGAAAAAAATAACATATAAAGAAAAAAATGAATAGACAAGTATTTTTTTTCTCTCTTAACTTTGCTTATATGAGGAGAGAAAGTAGAAAGAGAGAAAAAAGAAAGAAAGAAAATGAAGAGAAAAAAGAGAAATAAAATAGTATAGAAAATTTTCTTACTTGGTTGCATAGAAAAATGAGAAGAAAGAAAATGTAATTGTATTAAATGACTTATATACTCTTAGTATGATATTGACAATTGTGTATTTGTTAGAAAAATTGAAATTTCAAAACTTTTGTCTCATTCTCTCTCATTTTCTTCTCACAAGTGTGAAGAAAAGTTTTTTGTGGGCTCCTATACATATTCATTTGACGTGACGTGACCAGATAATTTAATATATTCAATATATTTAGTTAATGTAATGTGATGTGATGTAACCAAATAATTTAATATATTCAAAATATTTAGTTAATGTGATGTGATATAGCTAGATAATTAAATAATTAGGTGGAGTACATGTGACCAGAAAAGTGATCGTGACAAACTAATTAAAAGCAACGAAATTTAATCAACTGAATTAAACAACTTTCACTGTAAACAATTTTAAAATAAACAATAGCAGCGAGAAATGGTATTACTAATGAACCAAACTTCTAGTACAGCTAGTAACTATAGTTCAACTTTCAAAGAAGGAATACCAATTATAATAAAACTGAATGTGTAGTAACTAAGAGAAGAAATACAGGGAGGAGAGAGGGAGGAGAGAGAAGAAGGTTTCATATGAGAGAGAAGAGAGAACAATCACAATATTCACACACCCCACTTCATAACCCTTCTGTCCCTTATAACTTGTGCTTCCCTCTCTTGCTCACATGATGAGTTTGTAATTAATTTTGCCCACTCAACCACTCCACTTGGACCCAAGATAATATTCATAACATAGCCATCCTCATCGAAATTAACCTTGTCCTCAAGGTCAAAGGTGGAACCAAAATTTGTTCTAGTCACGTTTGGCTGTGTATCCAAACAAAAAGTGCTTGGTTCATCATAGAACATGCCCTTGTTTGTGCCACAATCTCCCACATAGTGCTTGGTAGAAGCTACAACCTTGTTCTTTCTAGCAATTGAGGGAACTTCCCTTGTGGAATTGCCACTGGTGTCTCCTTCATACATTGCCTTAGGTCATAAGGGAATTGCCTATCTTCAATGGTATTCTTAGAAATTAAATTGGCTGATGATGCAATGTATTTGCTTTGGTGAAATTACACATCGAGTCATCATCAACTAAGAATTTGCCATCAAGAATGCTTAGAACATTTGGGACAACTTGCTCAGTTAGCTCGAAGGCTTTTGTCACATCTATAGACCTCAGTTTCAAGAACTTGAAGGAGAAAATTTCTAGTAAACCTTCTTGTGTTAGTGTAGATATGCCAAATTTTATCAAACTAAGCCTCATAACTAGATTCACTTGGTCTCCTGCAACAAGAAAAACAAGGGTTTTTCTTGACTGATTTTTTGCAATACCCAATGGAACCATGTTTACTGTAGCATTAATGGCATCAATTCTCTTTTGAATTATGTGACTTAACCCAACCATCAAAGCAATATCTCCAATGTTGCCACTGAGTGAATCACATGCATCAGTTGCCAATCTAGTGGTTATAATACTCAGCATCCTAAGTGCAATAACAACAATACCATAAATACTGGCAAAGCTGAAACTAACAAGCATAGTAACTATAATAGCAAGAATCAAAATAATGATGAACTTGTATCCCAAGGCGAGGCCAGTTATAACATTAGAAGTAGCACTAGTGTTGTACAAGTCCACGACATCTTGTAGAGAGCTATATGCATTGCCGATATAATACCTAGTCACTAAATAGATATTAAACCCACTTATATCCCCAACATAATGCTCTCCTTTAAAGTCCAACAATTTGTGAAGTTCATCTATGAGGTTATCATAACCTTTCAACATGGTGACATCAATTGCAGGACCACTAGCAGCGAACAAAAATAGTTGCCAATTTTTGACAACTTCATTCACTCCAAGATTGAAGATAGCACATAAAGATGGAAGTGCAATCCAACTAACAATCACTATAGCAATAGTCATTAACACAATGTAAATAATGAGCTGTGTTTTCAAAGTTGGCTTCATTTCTTTTACATGTTTGATCTCAGAAAAATCAGTTACTAATAAGGTGGTTAGCAAACAAATGAGGATACCCCACAGCACTCATGATGAGAGGATATAACATAGTTGTTAACTCATTATTCACCCCAAAAGAGGAGAGGGAAGCAATAACAAGAACAACACATGAGATTTAGCATATGAACCAAGAAGATTAGATCCCATAGCAACAATATGTCCAATATTATCGCCAACATTATTAGTAACCACAGCTGGATTTACTGGGTCATCCTCAAATTTTTTTTTAACCTTGCCAACCATATCCTCATTAACATCAACAGCCTTAGTATATATATTTCCACTAACTCTGCCAAATAAAGCCATAGAAGACCCAACAAGACCATAACCAACTATTTCATTTATAGAGGGTAACATATCATAAGTAATTTTGTCACATGGCATATTAGAACATTTCCAATGCACATCTCTTATGTGCTGCCAACAAGGGAGACCCAAAGCAGTAGGTTGTAGGAGTTCGGATATGAACCTAGCAAATTTATGGCTGAGCATGTACATATTTAATGGGTCCAAGCAGCTGTGAGTGACTCCAGATTCCTTATTACTTTCCCCAATTTGACCTTCTAACCATAACCTGGAATAAAATCCTTGCCAAAAGGAGAGACCCCAACGCTTGAATTTCTCTTTACTGGATTGCGCCCAATCGATGTGTAATGGTTTCAATATGGTGGTTCCAGAGGCAGAGGTAGGCTGGCCAGAGATGGCTCTCTTAGTGGCAAATCAACCATTTTCAGCAAAGCAATCTCACTCCCAAGATCAAATATTAAAGTAATTTGGCTCGAGGTATGTTACTTGGAATTTTTGGTGATGGAATTCGGATTTTGACAATTGGGGATATCAAACAAATTGCTCCTATGTTAATCTCAACATGAACAAGCTCATCAATTTGGTGCCTCTGTAACCCATTAACTTTTATCTTCGGAAGTTCTACCTTATTTTGAAAGAGGGAATGCTCCTAAGGGTTGTCTAAGAACATCTCCTTCAAGTTTATCCCGAAAGGTTCGGAGAGAGGGACTAGTGAGTACTCCTCATCTGCAATGACAGAATTTTGAAATCCATTTTCTTGATTCCATGAGACTAAGGGATTTCTAAGTTTAGTAGTCTTTGTTGTATTTCCTTCATCTACAAAAACTTTTGAAACAATAGGGTCCCTAACCTCAATCTCCTTGTCTGCTTGTTTTGTGAAAAGATTTTCAATAGCAATGGAAAGGGAAACTTGGTTAGTAAGGATTGGTGTAGCTACCTCTAAATTGGAGTCTGATCCATTGGCTGCACTTGCATAGCACAATTTCGCTAGCTTCTTGTCAAGTGATTCCATGGATTTGGCAATGTTTGCCAAGCCTTCTTTTAGCCGATTAAAACAAACTTCATTTCAGTCATGTTGTTGGATCAATTTTTCGGAGAGCTTCTTGATCTTAGCTTCTAGATCATCTAAGGTGATATCCTCCTTCAGCCATTGTGGTCAATGAAAGCACCAATGTTATGGTAGCTATCAAAAGCAAAGTCAATCAACTGAATTAAACAACTCTCACTGCAAACAATTTTGAAACGAACAATAGCAGCAAGAAATGATATTACTAATGAACCAGACTTTTAGTACAACTAGTAACTATAGTCCAACTTTCAAAGAAGGAATACCAATTATAATGGAACTAAATGTGCAGTAACTAAGAGAAGAAATATTAAGGAAGGAGAGAGAAGAAATTTTCAGACGAGAAAGAAGAGAGAACAATCATAATATTCACACACCCCACTTCATAACCCTTTTGTCCCTTATGACTTGTGCTTCCCTCTCTTACTCACGTGATGAGTCTGTAACTAATTTTGCCCACTTAGCCACTCCATTTGGACCCAAGATAATATTCATAACATGTCTCCAGTTTTGTGCTGAATTTCGTTTCTAACTTTAACAATTAATTTAAGTCAAATGAGTTGTAACAGTTTGTTGACTTGAAAAATAAATCTAATTAGGGTTACGTTGATGTGACTACTCTTCAGTCTTGAAATTATATTTAAAACCAATTTTAAATTAGTCTAATTAGGTCCATTTGTTGTTGTAATGTCACTTCAATCTCAAAAATAATTTCGGATCACTAACAATTGACATTGCCTTAACAGCTCTTTGACTTATGGGTGATATAGGAATCGAACTAATTTTAATATGTCAACAAATCAGTCTTATCAATTATTTCGTTAATCAATTAACAAATCATTTTCTTTTTTAATTTAAACTATTCTTTAATTTTCATTAAAATCTTTAACCCGCAACTATTTTCTAAATAAATTATTGGATTTTAATTCCTCAATTGAGAATATGTGGAGCAAGTCAATCTTGTAAATATTTTTATTTAATCTATTATTTGATATTTTGTGGATATTTTAGTTTAATTCATTGTTTGATATTTTGTGAAATATTTTTCACCTAACTCATTACTTGATATTTTGTAAATATTTTTAATTTAATTTATAGCTTGTTATTTTGTGGATATTTTAATTTAGTTCATTGTTTGTCATTTTGTAAATATTTGTGACTTAATCTTTTAATCTTTTATTTAATTTTGAGGGGTAAAATAAATATTTTGAAGTTATTACTTTATACAACTAACTTTAAGTGTCTGTCTTAAGATGAATGTGTTGGGGTGCAATGGAATTAAGTTTCCATTCTTCTTGTGCATAAATTAATTCCTAAACTTAACTTTATTTCACAAACCAATTTTGAATAGGCTTTGCCAAAATTTTTTTTTATCTAAATAAAAATTAGTGACAATTTCATAAAAATTATTTTTTTATAAAACTTAGTTGTCTCTTTCATCGCGATGCCCTTTAGGTATATTGTGATAGTGCTAACTATAGTGTCATGTTGACTTGCGTTAAGCTCATGAAAACCCTTCCCGTCAACGTTTCAAAAATGACTCTAGATGGGGATATGTTTCAAAACTGGACTAGTTTGGTATTTTGTTTGAAAAATTGGCCTATTTGGATCAAATTCCTTAGATTTATTTATGATGTGTACAATTGACAAAGAAAAATAAAATACTCTTTACCTTTGAGAGAAAGAAGTTATGACAAAGACGTTGGATGTAGGGTTATACTATCACTTTGAGAAAAACGTTTTTGTAAAAGTTGAAGAAAAGATGAAAATTTGATAATAAAATAAGGGGTAAAAATATAAAATATTTATTTTTGAGCTAGAAAAATTTAGTTTCCATATCTATTATAATAATTAAAAGTAAGTCTATCTCAAATTTTTTTTTCCACTCATGTAGACACAAACTAAAGAAGTTTAAAATTTATCAATATCTACACAAATTGTCTACATAAATTAGTGTAATAATTTAGAAAACAAGTCAAATAAATTTAATATTAATCTGTCTTTTAATTTAAGATTCTATGTACTCAAATTTTAAATTTCATATTTAATTACTTGATTTAATATTTAATTATATTCTCCATTTCATATTTAATTATATGTATTTAAATTTATAAAAAGAAGTCAAATTTATTTGTTATAATAACTAAAAGTAAGAATCTATCAAATTTTTTTTGATCATGCATTTATTTCCTAGAAATTTCATATAAAAAAAAATTAAAGAAATTCAAAATTGATCAATCAAAATTGATATACGCAAATTATCTGTATAAATTGGTGTAATAATTTGAAAAACAAATCACATAAATTTATTATTAAGCTGCTTTTAAATTTGAGATTATATGCAGTCAAATTTTAAATCATATTTGATATTGAAAGATTAAATTTATGATTGTTAGTTAGTAGACTAGACCTAACTTTAACTTATATGATGAAGTAAATAGTATATAAATAGTGTCACAAGATCAACATAATGGTATAATCGATGTAACTTTGAATGGATTATTTGTGCAGAAATTCATTAGACTTGTGAAGAAAGGGAAGGTTTATGAAATTACTCAAATAGGAATAGTTTATAATAGTGAATCTTATAGGATTATTAGACATGCTTTTAAAATTAACTTTTAGTACTAGACTTCTTGTTGGTGCAAAAAAAGATTCTAATGTGATATTTACACTTTCTTATTTTAATGTTGTTAATTAACTTTTTTAAACTTTAAAATGGTTCAATAATTAATGATTATAAAAAATTAACTTATTAAAAGAAGTACCTTTTAAAAATGAAAAATTTAGCTCCCACATTTCTCTTTAATTTTGGAAAACAAAAATTATATTTGTGAGGAGAATAAAGGAAATAGATCTCTTAAGTTCTTTTTCCTTCTTATTTATTTTTAAATATTTAAATAAGAAAAATTGTTCATATTTTTCTCATTTCTTTTTTATTTTCTTCGTTACCTATTATCCATGGTATAACAATTTAATTTTGAATTTTAATTACACTAGTATAAAATTTATGTATCTATTACAAATAATTTAACCTTTCCAATAATTTTTGTCATAGGAAATTTTTTTAATAATAGTATAACAAATAATTGGATAAAATAACACACTTTTATACTACCAGGGGTTGAAATGTAAATCCATAATATAATTGGAATGTTTTGCCTTTGGTTGTTATTTCAAACTTTTATCTGACACTTCTGTATCTAAATTCATCGTTATTTTCTAAATATTGTTACGTGTTGTAGTCGCTGTCTGTGTTGGTCAGATCTCATGGAGAGAAATGGGAACTTGATTACCCATGTTTTGTTTTGTGGACCTCACTTCCCCGCTTCTCATGAATATACAACCGAGTATTTGCGGAATCATTCCTTTATCAAGGTACCTTTATATTATGGCTCATGTTTCAAAGTTGTTGTGCGGAAGAAGAATTATGGGTTTCCTTTTGCGTAAATTTGTTTATTAATAGGGCGTCTCTGTTTTCTTAGTTATTGTTCTGAAAGAAGGTTTCTAAAATTTCTATTCCGGTGCTGATTTTTGAAAAATCAAGAGTCTACATGGGTGCTTAACTGCTTATGTTGTTCTACTTTACTATGTTTACTTTTAGGATCAATGTGGGTGCTGCTAAGTGACGCTTGTGTTGATAGTCAGCAATGACTTACAACTATTATCTATTCACAAGTGATGGTTGTGTGACTTGAATATCATAATAATTGTTGTGCTGAGTTTCATAATCATCAATGGTATTTTGAAGTTATTTCTTACTTTCTTTTAGATGCTAGTGGGAGTGGCTCAAAGGCAACTTATGAGGGATTTTCTTTAGTCTGGTGTGGGCGACAAGAGAAGAGATCATCTAGTTAGTTGGGATTTTTATTGCAGGCCTACTTTCAGTCCACCACACCACTGACCATTTTAGTAGCTAAACCGACAATTGATCAGGGTGATAGATGTTGTGTGGGTTTGGTCTGCTTATGAGGGTTGTATAAAAAGCACTTCAAAGCCATAAAAGATACCTACCTATGCAAAGGACAATGAAGAACCGAACATGCAAGATTGAATATACAGCAGATTTTTGCATTTGAGAGTTTCACCCCGTTAGTGTTAAGAGTATAAAAAACTATGACAGATAATCTTGTGAATTTAGTGAGGAAAATCAAGGGTGATTAATTGGGGATTGATTCTAGGTGACTGATTCCAACAGAGAATGACTTTTGAATCCTATTTTGGGAGTATTTGTGGATTGGGGAGGGTTCTTTTTCGGCTCTTTTCCGTCGCTTATATAGGTTGTCCACTTTGCATTATGCCCCTATTTCTTTGTTTTTTTTTGTTTTTTTCTTTTTAAGATTCTCCAAGTTTGTTAGAATTACCATTTAGAAATCTTGATCACCGCAAGCTTCTGATTTGGTTTCTTTGGTTGCTATTTCAGACTCTTTTCAACCTTCTAGTTGCAATGGAATTCTCATATAGAACAATAGAACAGTGACTGATTTCAGGGATTCATGAGATCCTGAGATAATCAATAGCTAAAACCAGGGAAAGAATGAATAAGAAATTTAATCTGATGATTTAAGCCATAAAATACATGTAGTTGACAGAGAGAAAGTTGAGAGGAGAAACTTCTGATTGATAATGATTGAATGATCAATGGTTTCTGAAAATAGAAAATGTCTAAATATCTAATAACAGATTTGTAATAACAGAATCTGTTATGGCCATCTATGTACATCTGCTCAGCAGCAAAATGACCTCACACTCCTCTAAGAGTGGGCCACACATATAGCTAAAGCCCATGGCAGTATTATTTACTAAATACTATAGTAACCATATCAGGAATTCCATTACACTAGTTGTCCTGATATACCAAAATCGACCTTGGATTCTGTTATGTGCAAACAGAAAATAGGGAGAAGGGAAATAGCCATGGAATTTAACGTGATTCACCCTATGATCAATAGGCCTACGTTGACAGGCAAAACAGAGAAAATTCACCATGATCAATGATTACAAGTTGCTGCTCAATGCTCAAACCCTATTCCCAGTGCACCCAAATCATCACTATTGCTGAGATTTAGTACACTTTACAACCTAACTACTGATTTTAGAATGTATATATAGGCCCATACTGCAGCTGGGCTGCACTTTATTGCCAAGATTGGTGCTGGGCTGCAGTCCCAGGCCTATCAGTGCAGTCCCTCTGCTTGCCCCTCATATCTCTTTGAAAAAATCCTTGTCGGGTCGCATCACGGGCTTTCAGGTGGGGCCACATGTTGGGCCAAGCTCAAAATAAAATATAAGCCACTTTATAACTGATTCTTCCAGTTTTTTCACTTGTAGATCTTTCTTCCATTTTCTAATCCGGAATCCTTCGTCCTATAATACTGCCCTCGCTTACTACTTCTTTCTGGAAGACTAAAGACTTAAAGACGCCTCTAAAGTCATGGTTTTTGTTTTGATAACTGTACTTAACTCGATAACTACCTATGATCTGTTGCAGGTGTGTAGTCCACATAAGGTATTTGTCTGCAGATGTTTGTGTGATGTGTTACAAGAGAGATCAGAAAACAGCTAATAATGTTTTTTTGCATTGTGAGTTTTTACTAGACAGTTGTGGTTACAGTAGTTTTGGGAGCATGGATATGTCCTTACACTCTTGATATATTTTTCTCTATCTCTTAAATTGGCTTTGGGACAAGGAAGGAGGCAAAATGCCATACACTATGTCTCATCAAGGCTTTGTGTTATGTGCTCTCTTTGTGAACATGTGGTGGATTTGGCTAGAGTGAAATGCCAGAAGTTTCAGCTAGTGGTCTTCACCTGTAGATCTTATATGATTCTTGTTTATGCTTCCTTATGGGTTTGTGCACATAATTTTTTTTGAAGGGGTTTGTTTGCTTCACTTTTAGAATGATTGGAGAGCTCTTTCGAGCTGATGATTGTATTTTCTCGTTCTTTCAAGCTCTTTGCTTCACACATGTTATGTTTTTCTCTGCTTTTTCAATAAATTCGTCTTTTATTAAAAAAAATAGAGATGTGAGCAGAGCTAGAAACAAGATTAGAGAGATAGAGCATCTCAGTTTAAGAGAAGACAGGGAAAGAAAAGGGAGGAGAAATTTTTCTGATGGAAAATAGAAGTTGATGCAGTAAGTGCAGAAAAGATCAAGTAAAATAAATAAAATGTGAAGATGAAGTGATAAGAGTAGACTCCAATGCTTCTGCTAAAAAGGGAGAAATATGGAGGGTAATGCTTTATGGCAATGTGCTGCATTTGCAGTAGTTGGTGTTTATGGGCGGAGAGAAATGCACAAAACTTTTGGGATAAATTTTTTCCTTGATATCTCTTATGGGACAAAGTTGTATTTACTGGCTTCTATTTGGTCTTTTTATGAGAGGTTTCTGTGTTGGATATGCAGAATGATTGGCAAGCTGTGTTTTGTTCATACACTATTGTCGTTCTCCCTATCTTATAGAAGGGAAGCTTCAATAAATCTGACAAGGATGTCAATTTGGGAATTATAAATTTTCCTCTGGCTATAAAATTTTGTTCGTTACTTATGGAATGCTTTTAGGTAATGAGAAGATGATGTGCTTTTACATTATGTATTTTATATATAATTGTAAGTTTGTAACTCTTGTCTTTGTAGTTAATTGTAGTTTAAGCTAATACGATTTCTAGATTGTATTAGCATTTAAGTTATACAATGTTTCTATTACAAAGAGTGAAATGTTTCATTTAATTTCAATTTAGATTAATTAGTTGTCTATTGCATTTGTAGGTTGATGTTCTCCCTTTGGAGGATGTGCCCAAGGCTATTGCCAACTATCATGTTTGCATAGTAAAAACCATGAAGCTAGATTCAGACATAATTTCTCGTGCAGTTCAGATGCAGCTTATAATGCAGTACGGTGTTGGGCTCGAAGGTACCGTGATTATTGTCATTTGACCTTCATTAGTGAGGAATTTCTGAAATCTTCATTTTTTTCCATATTTATTCTTAGATTCATTTACATTTTATTTTATTCTTTCCTCTTATTAAACCTCATTTTAATTTAAAATTGATAAATTATCAATTTTTCTCCAAGGTGTTGATATTGATGCTGCAACAAAGCATGGAATTAAAGTTGCTAGGATCCCGGGTGATGCTACTGGAAATTCAGCTTCATGTGCAGAAATGACGATATATCTAATGTTGGGTCTCCTCCGTAAGCAAGTATGGTATCTGCAATTTTGAAAAAACAAAGCCCCCTCCTTTCTAATATGAAAATGGTCACCTCCCATTCTTTAGTGAATTATACATCATTGAGTGGATTCATTAATTTTATTCTTTTGTGAAATGCATTTTTTGCCCCATTTTGTTCCCCTGGAAGATTTAAAATTCTATGATCATTCCAACTCCTTGATGCTGTGAGACTATGAAAATTTATGGTTGTATGTTAGACACCCTAAGATGACTAAGGAATATTTTAGGGAGAAAAAAAAAAGAGAAAGGGGGTGCAGTAGGGAATTAAATCCCACGTAGGCAAGGTGGGAAGTGTGACTTCTTGTAACAACTTGCTGCACACGTGGCAGCAGGGGAGTGGGAGAAGCAAGGGAGTGATCTCTCTATAAGAGTGAGAGAGGGATAACGGAAATGGTAAGGAAGAATTCAATAGGAGGGTTTTGGGCATTTTGGAAGGAAGCTAGCCCCTCGAAGAGCTAGGCATTATCTCTGATTCTGTTTCTCATAATAAAAGAAGAGGTTCCTATCATTGTAGTTTGTAATGTTATGTTTGGTGCAAATAATGGAATTCCATGGAAAAAGAATGGGAATAAGAATGAAAATTGATAAACTGAAACGAGAATCCTATTCTGATTCATAGTTTGGTGCACAGAAAACAATATGGAATGGAATCTAAATAGATATAAATGACATAATTACCCTTAATGAGAAAAATGAAAAAGATTAATTTTTTCTTATATATATATATATATGAATGTGCATTTCTTGAAACAATATTCAAGATTAATTTTTCAACTTAATAACATAAATTTTGATAATATGGAGGGGCAGAGGCTGGAGGCAGCAGCACAAAAGGACTTGCAAATGCTTTCCTAGGCATGAATGAAACTTCTCCTGGGATTGAGCAGAAACTCTCTCTTCTCCTTTTAGAAGCAACGACACATGAGTTTCAAGGGTGGGTTGAGGTTAGATGGAATTAGTAGAACAGCATTAGATATAGAAGAGTAATCCTTGTCATTTTATAAAATAAATAAGGGTATACCAGGTAAAAAAAAAAAAAAAACATGGAATTCTATTCCACAAAAATATGGGATCCCAATCCCACTTTTTTTTAGGAGGAATGGGATTCCACAGATTTGTGAAATAGAATTCGGAATAGGAATGTCATTCCAAATTTTTTCCATTAGCAAACTGTCGGAATGCTCTAATTCCAAGATTGAATGTGGAATGACATTCCATTCCTTCACACCAAACATAGCATAAATATTTGATGAAATATTTTACTAAAACATAGGCTTCAGGTATAAATTAAGCCCTAACTAGTTTTCTAATATTTGAATTGGAAGAATTAATTAGCTAATGTGTATGACAAATTTTTTGAGTAGGAAATTGTAACTTGTGCTATGTATGAAGGCCTACATTTCTAGTGATAGCCTATGAAAGAGTTCTGCAGAATTCTCATTGATGCTTTGTACCTTTACCATTTTAACAATTTTATCCATGTCATTATAACAATTAGAGGAGTGATTACTGCCTTAATTTTGCTAATTGCATCCTAACAATCAGCTACTAATCATCTCCAATCAATAATAAAGGAAGTTGACCTACATCCTACATATTTAACATGTGCTAAATCTAAAAAAGTTGAAGCTTTTCCTACTCTGAATTTAACAATTTATAATTTGAAGTTGAAACTCTGATTTGGAGTTAGCCTCCAACTGCTATAGACACAATCTATAGTGGTAACGGTTCCTTTTCTCTCATATGGATTGTGGGACAGGAGTTATGCTGACTGGACTAGGAATATTTGTCGCTAGAATTATGTATAATTGTATTGTTTGCATCTCTAGTAGTGGCACCTGCAACGTGATTGTAAAGCAAAATTGCAAATTTTGTATAAACAGCATGAAACTCTCCCTTTGTATGGGTAACTAGGAAGTGTGTTTTAGATGTGTGCCTATGTGATAAGTTTGAAACTACAATTTTCTCCTCTCTACAATTACAGTAAAATCAAAGCACTGGGCTCTTTTAGGAAATAGAAAATTAGATACCAAGTGGGAACTTTCTTGTCTGATGTCAATCCTTCACTAAGTCCATATTATGATATGTTGAGTGTAGGCTAGGATAGACTAGTATTTCTGTTGCTACCCCAACCTTTCACTCCTTGTCCATGATAAAAGTTGGTGAAATCATTGCCAATGAAGGTCACTCAATTGGTCGGATTGTGTTGCGTCGACGCAAAAGGTCTTGCTTTTGACTCTTGCTAGTGATCCCCATTGGTAGGCACTGTAGGCATTCATGAATTGTGGTGCGCCTTGGATTGTGTTGCCTCGATGCAAAAGGTCTTGGGTTTGACTCTTGCTAGTGATCCCCAATGGTAGGCACTGTAGGCATTCATGAATTGTGGTGCACTTTGCCTTGGTTGTGGAGCAACCTATCCACCTAAATTTTTGTTTTTGTACTGATAGAAATCAGAAACTGAGTCCTTCTTTTATCAAATTTTGCATCCCCTCTGCCTTTCCTTTACTGATATAAAGATGATATCAGTTAGAGAAAGGTCTGCACGTGGAGAACTCTCAAAAGGAAAGAAAGGAAAATTGACAGAAATAGAGAAAAGTAAAGATGCAGCAACACTTTGAGGAGCTGCAACCTCCCTTCCCAATCCACACACTCAATTCTTGCCTGCTCTCCCATTCCTTTCCAGCCCCTATATCCCCACACAGCCAGCCTCCCCAATTCTCACTGCCACTTCAGCATTCTGTTATGCTGCAGGTTCCATGACATGGATATTTCTGATATTTCCTTCGTCGTTCCTCCCTGCATTCGCTGGCTGCTGATCCACTACCTTGGGGCTGATCCATTTCCCCTTCCTTAATCCCTCTTTGAGTAGATCTTTGTGATAGGGGGTATTAGGTACCAAAAAAGTTGATGAAATCATTGATTTTAAAGTTATGGATCTCATATTCTGATTTCTTGCCCAAATAATTCAGAGTAACTGTAATTCATGTAATATAATATTGTAAAGCAATGAGTACCTATTTTCCTTTGGTACATTTGAATTGGGAATGAAATCCTTAAAATGAAAACGGGGAGAAACTACACTTTTTTTTTCTTTTCCACAAACATCCACGGATCTGGTTTCTCTAGTTTCAAACTATACATTTGATCAACACTTAATTGTGAAATTTGTGGTATGTTTAAACATCAGCCGCTCCCTAAAAAGGAACCAACTGAATTACTCTATACTGTGAAACCTGAAAAGAAATTAGTCCATCACTCCATCTTAGACTTTAAGCAAGTGGTCTCATTCTAAAATGTTCAAATATATTTGGGTATATTGATGAGTTTAAAATATTATAAATCTGACTTTTATTCAAGTTAAATAAGAAATAATAAATGAATAGTCCTCCTATTTTTCTGATCTTTAATCTTCAACAGAAGTACAGATGGGAGGAAGTGGTATTTCTGACATGTGATCCGTCCCGAAAAGGCCGTGGTTTGACCCAGCAAGGATTTTTCATGAAGATTAGTGGTGGAAGCACATGGACCGATATATTATAAAATCAGTAGTTAGATCATAGAGTGTATTTGGCTGTATTGGGATTAGGAATAAGGTTTGAGTGTTGAGCAGCTACTCCTTGTGATCTTCATTGATCATAGTGAATTTTCTCTCTGTTTCACATGGGGATGTAGGCCTATTGTTCACTGTAGTTAGAATCATGTGATATTCCGTCTCTCTTTCTCTTCTCCCTATTTATGCATCTGATAACAACAAATATATTGGGCTTCGATCTTGTGTGCATTAGTTTCAACTTGCTTAGTTTATGTACTGCTTGAATTTTTTGATAAACAACTTTAACACCCAAATATTTCCAATGAACACTCTTTCATTTTTGAAAAAAAAATAATGTTCTTGCAGAATGAAATGCAAATTGCGAGACAACAGAAGAAGCTTGGAGAGCCAATTGGTGAAACTTTACTTGGGAAAACTGTGAGTTAATTGATTCTTCTTGGACAACAAGTATTCTGTATGCCTCGCTGCCTTTTTTTTTTCTTGCTTGCTACATCATGGCACATTGTTTTTCATAATTGTTAGATGCATTAGCAATTTAGCATAGTTACATTTGTTGGATTCAAATGGATCTCTACCAATTCTGGCTAAATAAAATGTATAACATGTACTTTTAAGGGAGGCTGAAGGGGATTTTGATAAAGAAGAAACTTATTTTAGAAATAGTGATTGACTATTCAAATTCTCCTCTGCTGTGCCTGGAAAGGCTCTGAAGTTTTTGTAAGGAGATTCAGAACTTTAGCGTTAAGGGTAACTGGTGAGATTCTTTCCTAGGATCCCCCTTGGAACATTGCTTGAATGATGATTTGGATACGTCCAATAATTATCACTGATAAAATAGAATGAGAAATGACGGATGCTTGGTGGTTACCGTACTATTCTATCCATATCACCACTGTTGTCTGTCACAACACAAAATCCAGGGCCATGAAAGCAGATAAGCTGAACTTGCCAACCTAGCAAACCTAATAATTTCTTTAAATAAATTTTGACAAAGAGCCAAATCTACCAAAAATTTGGCAAAGTTTTCCCTAAAAACTTGATATCCCAAAAATACAATCGGACCCGCACATATCAAAATTTCACATATTTAGTCAATATACATATCACTGGATATTACATAATCCAGTCTCAAACTTGTTCACGTAATATTCATACATAATCAAAATCTGAGGGTCCACAATACTAAAACCTCAATGAACAATAATCAAAATATAGCAAAATAAGACAAGTACATATGAGAGAATCCTACTTGTAGACAACAAAGCAACTCTAAGTACTCAAGATTTATATACAACACCCTGTTTACAAAACATAAATACTTCAGGGAAACTAAGCATGCACTTAGACAAGTGTGGACTCACCAAAACGAACACATCAGCTACTCAAAGGTGGATCCAAGCTAGACTCAATCTCTTTCCCTTTATCAGCGGAAAAGCTAGAAATAAGAAAAGATTCATACAATTCAGTGAGTTACAAACATCTATTGCAGTGGAAATGGGATAAGTCATGGCATGAGTTTTTTGAAAAGATTCAACTAACATAATTTCTTGAAAGTTTATAAGAAGACATTGCTTGGAATTCAAAGTTTTGTAAATGTCAAGAGCTTGTCATTTCCATAAAACTATTTAATAAGATATTGCAAGCAACTAGTAAAGGCCATATAATAAATAATGTAGGATAACTTTTAGATTTGAACTAACCATTTGTTTGCAGCAAAGCAATGTTGTTAAAGGCCAAATAAGGCAAGTGCAACAATAAACTACCAACATGATTTGACATTTTGATTACTAACTACTCAATCATGATTTTAACTGTTTCAGCAAACTGCTTTCTTAGAGAATCCAAGTCAGAACTCATTCTCTGTTTCTTTTGTAGTCATAATATTTCATACCTAGGATTTGACAGGTGGCCCTCGTAATATCTTTCGGATTCCGAGGCATTTTATTCCTAGTATTGCAACTTTGAGCAAAACTGATTGCTTTTCTTCCAATCCCACATTATCCTTAACACAAGGCTACTGAGTTAGTAACTCTCCTACATGCTGGGTTCTAATCAAAGTGGTCCAAGGCTAACAACAACTAGTGTTAGTTGTAGTGCTTTGACTAAGCTTCTCATAGATAGGTGAAGCACTTATTGGCATCTACTCGGACCAAATACAATTATAAAATAACTTAATCATTTATTTATTTAACCTATTAGAGATATAAAACTATTTTAGTGCTTCCACCCAATACCTTAAGCTTTTAGGAGAGTTAGTTCTTGACATAGTATTGGAGTCTTTATGACCAAGTGGTTAGGAGTTCAATTCTTGCCATCCCATTCTTTATAATTAAGTTGAATTTTAGTAGAAGGTAAAATTGGCCTGTGCAATATTCACCCTTTAAGCCTAAAGGGCTCTTGCGTGAGGGGTGTGTTAGAGATATAAAATCAAATTATTCAAGTGCTTCCACCTAATAGCATCAGTTTCTAGGAGTGTTAGTTCTTGACATAACCAAACACTCAAAAGCTGTTTCATACTCATTACTAAGCTAGTATCGACAGGTTAACAATTTTTGACTTCATGATTCATCATATCATTCTTACTTACATCCTATGACAAACCAAGGTTCAAAAGAAAGATGATTGTCTCATAAATTCCTAGAGCTCTAACTGATTTTAACGGAATTTTTAAAAATTTTACAGCGTTCAATACTCAGGAAAACAGGTTATAATAATAAATAGGTGGGTTCAACCTACAAGTATCAAAGGAAAATAAATGACATTGTAAACAAGATGAATAGATAATTTTTGTGGTTTAAAAATCATTAAACAGCATAGCAGACATTAGTTACTCATAGTCAGGGTAAGGATTTCACACTTTCTTGTCCCACCAAGCTCTCCTTCAAACTGGAGGTGCCATCAAGCCACTTAAGACACTGAGAGAGAAAAGGAACCGAGGCATGCAGAATATGCTCCCTTAACCACTCACCACTATACAATTTCTCCAAAAGACTAGATGAGTGGAGCAGGAAGAACAGGGAAAAAGTACCTGCTCCATATGTGCACAACTCTACTCACCGCACGACCAACCTTCCCCAGTGGCTAGCGGCTGGAACAAAGAGCAAGAAAGGGAAAGATGCTTGAACCTCCCAAATTTTGTGGGCTGACTGAAGGAGATGGGAGAAGAGGACAAGCAAGGAGGAAAGGTGGGGGATACGCTGAGGAGGAGGGGTGAAAGGGAAAGAAGGGTGATTTTGTGTTGGCTCCAAATTGAGTAAAATGCCCCTAAGTCAAATTCTCTCTCTTACCTAATAAAAATAAAAGATTGGGGTATTACAACTGTTGTCATTTATACCATAGTACACATAAATAGAGGTGTTACAGTCAAAGTGAGCAGTATAATGGCAAAAGAACCATGAAAATAGTATATTTCTCTTTCTAAATCTGCTTTTCTTGCTTGGGGTAATTTCACATGTTGGTGGTGTTTGCAATCATTGAGTATACTTTTTGTGGAAGCTAATTTTCCATGATAATTTAGATATTCATTTTGGGCTTTGGAAACATTGGGATGGATTTGGCCCTGCGATTGCAACCATTTGGTGTAAAAGTTATAGCTACAAAGCGGAGCTGGGCTTCATCTGCACAGAACACTAGCAAATTAAGCAGAAGTATTTACCTTCCCAATTGCTGTGGATTATTCACTAGTAAATAAGCCTAGTTTGTTCTATTTCCTAATGTCGTGTTCTGTATTATTTGTTGAAGATGATGTTGATGATCTGGTTGATGTGAAGGGTAATCATGAAGATATATACGACTTTGCAAGGAAAGCTGACATTGTTGTTTGCTGCTTAAGATTAAACAGTGAAACGGTCAGACCTTTTCTATTCCTTCATTTGTTTGTTTTTGGTGAACTTTTCCATTCCTTCAGTAACTTTTAGCTAGTTCAGTTCCACATTTATGGTAGATGGCTGATACAGATGTTGCCAAGTTTGTCTTTGGTGGTATGTCGTTTTTTTAATAGGTGAACGGGCATATTATTTGTGTTTTATCCTATCTTTTTTCTCCTGTTCTTGGTTTAAAATTTGTAGCTATTTTTATAGCTATTCTTATTTTCTTTTTCTTTTGCAGTAAATGATGTACTGACGCAGAATCTAAAGTAGATTAATAATACGTATCTGCTTGTGCTCAAAAGCTTCAATGACATGTAGTTCTGCCTCATTTTGTTTTATGTTTTAAATGCATATGCTATGCACTAAGCATAATATGAAGGGACTTACGTGTTAGTTTTCCATTGCATACTTATTGACTTGGATATGATGTTTTTCAGGCTGGTATTATAAACAATAACTTCATATCTTCTATGAAAAAGGTTTGTTTACCATCTTAGATGAACTGTTGTAATTTACTTATTTCTCTCTTTTGTGGTAGATATCCTTATAATGCACATCTACAAGATGCAAGGAGATTTATATCAAACTGACGCTATTAAACAACTTCTGACGCGATGAACTTTTTTTGAAAGACACTGTTGGATTAAAAGTACATATAATGGAGATCAAGCTCATAAAATTTAAGTAAATTAAAAATTATTTTATACTCTTTCAGTATTCCATAAGATTAGCATACAATATAATAGTAAAATATAATCCCTTCTCTCTTCTCCTTTTTTTTCCCTATAATTTTTAAGTGGTATTGGGTCAACTTATCTATTACAACCATCTTGAGTGACTAGTAAAATATTGTGCTCTCTCACATCTCTTTTATTTTTCCTTACTCCCTAAAACTCTCGTTTTTCAACAATGAAGATGTCAAGAGAGATGTCACAATCAAGGAGAAATGAAATAAGAAATGGAAATAGTTCATTTATGACAGGGTGCATAATCAGGATTAAGTTGAAAGAGTTTGTCTAATATGGTTTGAAACAAAAGAGTGGGGTCATTTTAATGAGAGAGAATGGAGACCAATACTAACTTGAGAGGATGGACAATGGGATTATATGGTTGCAGAAGTGGAGAATGATTTCAATAAAGGCTTAAATACTGGAAGAGATTATAGCAGATCCTAGGCAGTTTTTGGAAAGGGGCACAATATTTACGAGGAGAGGTTTTTGCTGGCTGTTTCTTCCTTTTTGTCTCTAACATGGATGTCAAGTATTGTGAATATATTATTGAGCTTTCCTGCTGACACCTCACCAATTTACACTGTAAAAACAGAAAAGCAAGAAAAATAACATTGATGTAAATTTCTTTAGGTATAAATTGCTTGTAACTTTTTATGAATACCTGTCTAATACAGTTATATATATTTCAGGGTGCCCTTTTGGTGAATGTTGCTAGAGGTGGTCTCATAGACTATGAGGCTGCGGTCTCCCACCTCGAATCGGGCCATTTAGGAGGGTTAGGCACTGATGTTACATGGACTGAGCCATTTGACCCTGACGATCAAATATTGAAATTTAAGAATGTTATCATCACTCCTCATGTTGCAGGCGTTACAGAACATTCTTATAGATCCATGGCTAAGGTGTTTGTGGCTATTTCATTTGTCTCCTTCCTCCAAAAGTTTCTGTATCAGCAAAAAATTATTTTCACTATGCTTGAAATGCTTTTTTTCATTACTGTTCTAAATCATATTATGCCATCGAATTTGTTGGATTCATGATTGAAAAAAAAAAAAAAGTACAAAGAGCTTCTTGAGCTATCGGTCAGGTGGTAACTTCTCACCAAAGATGGGAGCCAGATTCAAATCTTCCCTCTTCTAGCTAGGAAATGCTAATTCCCTAAGAATTTATTTTCACTATGCTTAAATTGGTTTCGATTATTGCTTTTCTAAATCATATTATGCCATTGAATTTGTTAGATTCATGATTTAAGGAAAAAGAAAAACAAAGAAACTTGTACTGTGAAATCTGATATTTTCTTGCATATGGTTCTGCTGCAGGTTGTTGGTGATGTTGTTCTTCAACTTCATGCCGGACTTCCTTTGACAGGGATAGAATTCGTCAATTGAATTAGTGCAAAAAAAATTCATTCCTACATGAACCTCTTCCTGACTTTTGTAGTTTAATTTAAGATCAATGTTCTGGGGTCAGAAACACTTTTAACATTTTATAAAATAAAAAAGTAGAAAATAAAAATTGAGACGAGGCAATGGTTATATGTTGGGCTTTTGTAATCTCTGTTGTAGTGAACCAATTGTTTTTTAGCAATTATTTGTGGAAATATTTTGATAAAAAACAAAGTAAAGGGTATACTACGGTTTGCCATTCTATGATTTGAGTCGATTTTATTGAGACTCGATCTTCTTCTACTTAGATCTGTCAGCAAGTAGGATTTGGATCATCTAGAATTGAATTGCAGTGCAATTATACAGACAGAGAGAGAATGCCAGGTCCATAATTTTTGAACTTATAAAATTCACCTTTTGTGTCTATCACTTTCTAATCGCACCTGCAGTTGAATTGCAAAGGATCCAACTGCCAGCAACTAATCTTTTTTCCCCACCCATACTTTATAGTCACAAAGCTACTCTAATTAACTTTGTCGCGCATGCATTAGGTTTAGGGTAGAATATGGAACTTACTAATCAACTATCAAGTTTTAAAAAGCCTTCTTTAAGACTTTCAATTAAATATGCCGTCGGGCCTGTAAATCACATGACAAAGGCAGTGTGTCTTGATACACGGCACTGGATTTCGACTCACAATCTCTCCCCCTTCCCTCAAATCCCCCACCCCCTGACCAAAAAAAAAAAAGAAAAAGACTTTCAATTAAATGTGAATGCTACCTTGCTCTTTTAGGATGAACTCAAGGTTGGTGAAGAGACAAATATGCAGGATTTGTATGAACTAATGAACATGTGAACAATGTTATAAAACTTGAACCAATCATCGACTCGGTTGAGATATTGGATCAATGGTTTAATTGGTCAGTCATGGGTCGAATTGCGTAAATTTGAATAATATTAATTAATTAATAAAAATAAAAAATTACCTAAAACTTAGGATAAATTACAATCACAAGTTCATAACATAAATGAATAACACTAGTTTACAAGCTCAAACCACTAGCAAACAACATTGATTTTCTTGCTCTTTCAAATTACTTTTATGTGCCAAAATAAAAAAAATGCATATTTTACAACCAAGAAAAAAAAACACAAAAAAAAGCATTATGCAAGGGAACCCTAGTTGCACAAAATCTTGCAAATTAACAAGACGACTAGAAAGTAAACATCCAAGTAACTTTTCTTGGGTTAGACTCTGATACATGAGGAAAACATCTTGCTGGGAACATTACGCCAGATTTTGACCGAAGCAAACATACCAAGTCCAATTAACCAAACACTAAAACGTCAGTACCCTATGGGATCCTTGGAAAGTCATTTTTTCCACCACTTACAGTAACTTTTTTCATGTATTAGGCAATGAGAAGTTTTATGTATCTTTCCCCAACTACTACTCTCTTACTAGAGAAATTCTTCTATGAACCTAGTGAATTTATCAAAACGTAGTCTACACAACTCTTATAAATAGGTTTTGTTAACAAGAAATGTTAAGAAATAAAAAATAAAAATTATTAAATGAAAAATACAAGTATTTAATGTCTTAAAAATCTAAAACACATTTAATACTTTAATCTTTTAATAATTATGATGATTTAATGAAGAATAATAAATACTATTTTTATTTCTTAATATGTGCCCTCTAGGACACATGCACATTAACAAAACAATAAATTAAGCTAACAAAAACTGCCATCATTAAATGAGCATTAATGATATTTCTTTTTTTTTTTATGATATATGTTTAATGAACAACAACGCTCATTTCATAATGTTTCAGTTTTATATTAGCTTAATCTACGCATCTTGTGGAGTTAAAACGAGAAATGCTATATACTCCTAATAAATATGTCTAATTCTCTCCCTAACAACCTAAAGATGATACATGGCAAAGTGTGTAGTTTTAAAATAATAAATGCTGCTGACAGAATAGGTTTTTTTTTATTTTTTCTCATTTGCCCTTATCATTCTAACAATACGTAAAGTAATAAATATAAAATATATTATTTCATGTTCTTCGAAAGCTCTTTCATTGATAGAGAGCAACCCAAAGATCACCTTCTTTCTCACTAAGGCTTACATCTCACATTCTCAGAAGTTTCTTTTCTCTCACAAAGAAATCACTTTTTTTAAGTTCGTAGGTAATTTCTTATTCATAGAGAGACAGACACTTTTAACATTTTGGTGAGTCATTCTTATCTCCATTGGTACCTACTACTACTTATCTCTAGCTTCACGTTCTTAAAACTCTTACTCTTCTTTTCTTGAAACTCTGCTGCCATATTGATTTTTCTCTCATTTATGAGTTATTTGTTCCATTTTAATTGTTGTTTTTGTTAATTTGAATAACGTGTCTTTTATTGTAGCTAAGACCATGATAGGTCATTTCATTCTAATTCTTACTTTCATTAATTTATTTCACTGCACCTAACGTGTCTCTCATTGCAATGACTTTTATTCCTAAAAAATTTAAAGATGGGAAATTTAAAGATGGATAGATAAGATAAAAAAAAAAAAGATTGTGTCTGCTACCGATGTAAATAAATTGATCATTGATTAGATTTTGAAATCTCCTATTCATTCCTATTAGTATCTACGTGTGTTTAAATTTGGTGGGTTTTATCCATTTAGAACGTGAATTATTTAGTTTTCATTTATATTTTGATTTTGATTTGATGGATTGAAATCTCGTATTTTCTTGCATTTTATCATGAACAATTGTCAAGAGAGTGAAATTTTATTTAGAATTATATAATGCCAAAAAATTTTATGTTAATTTTTCTATAATATATACCATTTCATTGTGTTTCACATAGTTAAAGGGATGAAGGCAAGGAGTACCATACTTGGGGAGAAGAAAATAATCAACTAGAAAAATCTTCAACCAAATAATGATGAACAAATTCTAAATGCTGGAATGGTGTTCAAGTCGGAAGAGTAACTTCATACCTATTATTGGAAATATGCCCACCAAGTTGGATTAGGAATTCGAAAAGTTAGCACAAGAGTGGATGGTGAAGCACAATATTACTCATTTGGATGTGCTAAAAGAGGTAAATATGTAAGTAGGACAGATTATACTAAAATGAGGCTGTCGAGTAAAACTGATTGCAAGGCAAATTTTTTTGAAGATTTGGAGACATTTTATAATAGATTTTTTAATTTTCATCTTACAAATATTGTATCTAATCATATTTGGTCCTTTTGAAATGAGTTATCTATATAATTATCTAAATTAAGCTTAATGATTTTTACTGAACTATTAATAAAATTATTTGACTGTACTATTGTAAAATGCAAACTCTAAGTATAATCTTGTCTAATAACCCATTCAAAGACTCTGGGTCATGATCTTTTATTTAAATATAATTTTTTTAACCCGTTCGTTCATGTATAGTTTTTTTTTTCCCAAATAGATTTTTTTTCAGATATATTTATATTTATGTTTATATTAGGTGTCACCTTAAAGAAAAGAAATTGTCAATTAATCTTATATCTGAAATTTAAATTTATGGAGCATATCAAATACTTTAGCTTAAAAAAATAAGAAGGCAAAAGTTTAGAAAAAAAAAGTTATGGAAGACAGGAACATTCAAACAAATGAAAAAAGAAGAAAAAAAAAAGAAAATATAATATAGGAAGTAAAATAAAACCCATAACTATAAAGCGTAAATAAGATAGAAAAGCAAAATAGGTGACATGGTCCTACTCAGATGGTTTCTTCGAAAGTGTAGAGCAATTATGTTTTGTTTAATAGTGTTAGGGGTAAATTTAGAAAAAAAAACAAAAAATATGATCATGACAGCAGCATTTATTGTTTTAGAACTACACACTTTGGCATGTATCATCTTCTGATTGTTAGGAAGATAATTACGCAGATTTATTAGGAGGATATAACATTTTTATAAACAACCGTAGGCAATTGCATATTAGCTTTGCCTCTTAGATTACCTTTATGAACCCTTTTATATGAAGAATTTGAAACAGCCGTTACTTGCGATCTTTTACTGTTGCACATTTAATAATACCTCTACTATTTTTGACAATTACATACTTTACAGCAGAGGGTACATCAATCTCAGCATTATAAACAGTGACAAGTCTTAGTTTATGTACAAGTTGTGTCACCAAAGAACATGTGAATGACTGATCACTCCCACTAAGCAGATGAACTGACATATGACCTTGTTACTATTTTGTCAAACATCCCTTACCTTCAGCCTTATTTCTGAGTGTGGATGGAGTGGCTTCTTTGGACTTAGAGGAACACTTGTGAATTTACGAACCAGAATTTTGAAGCATGGTAAAAGTACTATGTAGAGAGTTCCCAAAATAAAAGGTGATGCAGCCAGCCACCCTAATAACTGCAGAAGTTTGATAAACAAACACTTTTCAAATACAATCATTGTATCAACTTTCAAATGGAAATCAAACATGGATCCTACAAAAGGCACAGTATGGATTCAAGCAGAAAGGCATTTGTATCGACTAAAAACATAAAACAATTCAAGCAAGCTAGCGAGACAGAATATAACACTAATTAAGAAATGAGTAAGAATAAACTAGAGATAATCTGTTGTAACAAGGTCCGTAACTAGAGAATAGGGAGAAGAAAAATAGAAATGGAATTTAAGGTGGTTGAATCTACAACGAATTATAAGCCTATGAAACAAAAAGTAAATTCAATATGATCAATGAAGACTACAAGGAGTAGCAGCTTAACACTCTGGCCCTAATCAATACACCAGAATCATTACTGTCACTGACATTGGCTACAGTATCAGGTTCCTCTGCTTCCAAAACAAATCACCTATAAAATTCCCTGTCAGCTCACGTTGCATGCATTTCAGGTCAGGTAAGGATGATATAACAAGCAGTGGAATATTGCTAGGGATGATACGACAAGCAACCAGATTTTATGAATACATTAAGTGGCAACATCTCAATTTTATATGATGCTCCGTGATTCCCAACAAGCATCTACTACACGTAATTAGTGGCTCCATTAAGTTCTATAATATAGCTCAAACTTGGATTTCAGAATGAAACTATTCAAGTTTCCTAAACCCTGGTCCTTGGGGAAAAGAGACAAGGACTAAAGCTCAAAGGTGCTATGAACATTTTATTCAGGAACTGACTCCTGGTTTAGAGTCCCAACGAATGCTCTTAAAGATATAAATCATTTTTATGCCTCCACCTAATAGCTAAAGCTTTTAGAAGAGTTTATCTTTGACATGGTATAAGAGCATTTATAATCAAGTAATTAGAAGTTTGATCCTTACCGCTCCCATTCTTTATTATTAATAAATTTCAGCAAAGTTAAAATGGGCCTGTGCATTGTTCATATTTCCAACCCAAAGGGTTCTTGCTAGAGGGGCATGCATATAAAACCATTCTTAAGCCATCACCTAACAACTTAAACTTTTGGCAGAATTGGTCTTTGACAAATTCCATATTTCTACATGTAAAAGGTAGGACTGAAGTACCAGGAGTGAATCATGGGTCCAAATTAGTAAAAGGGGAAAACTGGAAAAGGAAAAAATTACATGGAATTCTCCATGGATCATGGTGTTCAGCACACGATATAGATTTTTATTTTCTCTTTTACATCTTCAAACATTTAAAACTAAAATTTGTTTCTGAAACAGGGTAACCGATTTGGAAAGACCTACTCAGTAATTGTATTCCTACTCTCCGCATAATATTCCCACATATATCAGTTTCAACTTATGCATTTAATGCATATTCTTCTATTAGCTTGCCACAGTCAGTTCAAATTTTATAATTTATCCTTCTTTTAACAAAGGTAACAAGAAGTCTTCATCCAAAAATTTTCAATAAATTAAGAATAGACTGCCTAAACCCATAAATCAGAGCTACTTTGGTCCTCCAAATGAATTATTCCATACTTGTCCATGATTGCCTCTAATATTTCTGCACCGTATTCTGTGATTCTTCTATGATTTTCCTACATCTATATTTCCAACAGTCTGCACCAGGCCATTCATCTCCTCATATTGTTCATGCCAAAGCTATCTTCAGATTATTTGCCCTATCATCCACAAGCAACTCCTACCTTTAATTGAATATAAATATCTGATTATTCTTATCCAATCTTTCCAAGTACTATGATAATCACACATTCATTCACCTCAAATGATGCAGGATAAGAGGTCAGCCAAGAGATTACCCACTTATGGAATTTGTTATGTTGGATTAAGAATGTGTTGATATTCTTTGATTTAGTTGTTGATATTCTTTGATTTAGTTAATAATTAGTAGATATCTTGTATAGATAGAATAGGAAATAGCTGATTCTCTTGATATCTTGTATTGATAGAATAGGAAATAACTGATTCTCTTGCTGTAAATAATATTGTCTATCCCTAACATCAAGGGATCTATGTTTGTAATCTGTAAATATAAATCCATGGGCTGAGAGATTTTTTTGCAAGCCATTCACAAATTATTCTCAAGTTGGCACTAGAGCTTGCACGATCTTAGGGCTCAAACCCTAAGAATCATTTGGATCTTTGGTCTCGACACCCTCAACCAACAAGGTGAAGGCACGAACAAGATCAAAAACCACCGACCGGTCATCCCTCCAAGTGCCGTCGCAGAAGGCACCGTCACGCACCCGTACGCGCAGTAGAAGCTGTCGGCGCGTGTAAGCCATGCACCATCTTCCCGACCTCTGATCGTCTCGCCGCCTGTCTCGTTCAGCTCATCGGCGCCCTCTAGTCCTGTTCTGGAGGTCAGAAGTCCAGTTGAACTATCTCTTGTCTTGGGCTTTCACGTCCAGCATCAAACTATCACAAAATCTCACGTTTTTTTTGTCTTGGGCTCTCACGTTTTCTTTCCCATTCATGGCTTATGCATTTGATTTGTCTTGTGTCACCTCTGAATCCTCAAAAAAAGGCCTTATTTCTTTTTCCTTCTCTGGCAGCCCCACCATAACGTCGAAAAAACTCAATGGTAAAAACTATTTAGATTGATATGCAGCTGTTGATATTTGGTTTTTAGGTCAGGGACTCTCTGAGCATCAGGGACTCTCTGAGCATCTAACCAAGAAGGCAGAGGACATCCCTGCTGATAAGAGGGACCAGTGGAAGAAGACTGACTATCAGTTGGTATCCTTACTGTGGTAGTCCTATTGATCCCAAAACTGTTACTACATTTTCGTTCCTATAAAACTTGTTATGACATATGGAAAAAGGCTCGGAGCATCTATTCTAATGATATCCAATGTCTGTACGATTCTATTCATAATCTGGCAACGCTTCACATGACAGACAGATCATGACCTGCCTTCAGATCTAAACAAAGGACAGTCCACAATTGAAGAAATAAAGTTGATATTGGTTAGTGACAACCTTCAGAAGATGTTAGACAAGCTTGACAACATGTATATGGTTTTTGTTCTCCACTGTTTTCATAAAGATTTTGAACCTGTTCGGAATCAAATCTTAACAAACTCAAATATTCCTACGGTGGAGGATCTCATTAATCGATTGCTACGAGTTCTTTTTCCGGATGCAACATCTGGAATTGGTTCCCAAATAGTTTCAGAGTCCTCAGCCTTTGTCTCTGTTGACCGTGGAGGCCGTGGTCGTGGTAATGGTAGAGGTGGCCGTGGTTTTGGTGGTTGTCATCAATGTTCCTACTATAAACGCTTGGGCTATGCTCAAGACCATTGCTAATTCCTGCATGGTTTCCCTGAGAAATCCGCTAATATGACACAATCTCAGTCACCTGGTATTGAGAAAAAGACCGAGTCAGGGATTGACAACCAGAACATACTGTCAGACAGTGAGTATAAGGAGTATCTTCAGCTTAAAGCAGCCCAACAAGCTTCATCTTCAACCACTATAGCCCATACTGGTAATTCTACAGTTTGCCTCTCTCATTCTTCGTCTATTGGATCCTGAATTTTGGATTCTGGTGCTTTCGATCACGTAGCTGGTAACTCTTCTCTTTTTTCAAAATTAATATCCTTCAAGACACCACGCCACATCACCCTTGCTGATGGTTCTAAGACTATAGCCACTAGCATTGGTCAAGCTACACCTTTCCCATCTTTATCTTTGAATTTTATTCTGTTCATTTCTGGCTGTCCCTTTAATTTAATTTCTATTATTCAACTGACCTGCTCTCTTAACTGCTCCATAACCTTCACTGCTGATTCTTTTCTCATCCAGGACCGGAGTACAGGACAGACGATTGGCACAAGACCTGAATCGCGTGGACTCTATTATCTCCAGCCTCCATCCTCTACCATATGTGCTGCCACCGAGTCTCCTAGTCTCCTTCATCGTCGTCTGGGTCATCCGAGTCTATATAAGCTAAAGAAGATGGTTCCCCGCCTCTCTTATTTGCAGTCTTTAGAGTGTGAGTCGTGTCAGCTTGGGAAACATGTTCGTGCATCCTTTCCAAGCAAGATCAATAATCAAGCAAAGTTGGCTTTTGATACTGTTCATACCAATATTTGGGGTCCTAGTCGTGTCAGTTCTATTTTGGGGTACTTTGTTACTTTCATTGATGATTTTTCTAGATGTACTTGGATATTTTTGATGAAAGATCGTTCAGAGTTATTCACTATTTTTCAAAACTTTTGCAATGAAATTCAAACCCAGTTTGGGCACTTTTTTTGCATATTGCGCAGTGATAATGCAAAAGAATATTTTTCTGCTCCTTTCAATTCCTTTATAGCATCTCATGGCATGCTTTATCAATCAACTTGTCCGTATACTCCATAACAAAATGGCATAGCAGAGAGAAAACATCGTCATATTATTGAGACTACTCGAATTCTTTTGTTGCACGCTAATGCACCCTTAAAATTTTGTGATGATGTTCTCACCGCTGGTTATTTAATCAATCGCATGCCATCCTTTGTTTTACATAATGAATTCTCCACTCTCTTTTGTTTCTTAAGGACTGTCTTTATACTGTCTCCCCTCGCGTTTTTGGTTCTACCTGTTTTGTGCATGATCTTACTCCAGGTCTTGATAAATTGTTTGCTCATTCTATTAAGTGCATTTTCTTTGGTTATTCTCGGGTTCAGAAAGGCTATCAATGTTACTCTCCTTCCACAAATCGTTTTTACATATCTGCAGATATTACCTTCTTTGAGGACACTCCTTACTTCACATCACCAGTCGAGCCTAACTCTATCTCCCAGCTCCTACCAATTCCCTGTCTTACTTTGCCTGTTTCTGATCCTTCAGTTTCACAAGTGCCCACACCTCCTAGTTCGCAGACACATTCTTCACCGCACCCATTTATCACTTTTTCAGCATCGACCTTGTCCTGTGGTTCAAGAGGCTGTTCTCACTCTAGACTCAGGCGATTCATCTCCTGCTCCAGCGTCTCTACCTGCCTCGGGCCTATCTGAAGCTTCTGCTGACTTGCTCATTGCTCTTCGTAAAGGTATACGTTCTACTCATAATCCTCATCCTATTTATAATTTCTTGAGCTATCATCGTTTATCTTCATCCCATTATGCATTTGTTTCTGCCTTGTCATCCATTTCTATTCCTAAAACTGTCTAGGAAACACTTTCCCATCCAGGATGGCATCAGGCCATGATTGACGAGATGACAGCTTTGAATTCCAATCATACATGGACTCTTGTTCCTTCCCTTCCCGGAAAATCTATAGTTGGTTGTCGATGGGTCTTTACTGTCAAGGTGGGCCCTGATAGACAGGTGGACCGTTTGAAAGCACGCCTTGTGGCTAAAGGCTATACTCAAATATTCGGCCTTGATTATGGAGATACATTCTCCCCTGTTGCTAAAATGGCCTCTGTTCGTCTATTATTATCAATGGCTGCCATGAACCACTGGCCTCTCTATCAATTGGATATCAAGAATGCATTTCTACATGGTAACCTAGAGGAAGAAGTTTATATGTAGCAACCACCTGGGTTTGTTGCTCAGGGGGAGTCGAGTCTTGTTTTGCAGGTTACATAAATCTCTATACGGCCTTAAACAGTCTCCACAGGCATGGTTTGGAAGATTTAATAAAGTCATACAGCAATTTCGTATGGTCCGTAGTGCAGCAGACCACTCTGTATTCTATAGACACTCATTCTCTAATCAATGCATCTATCTTGTGGTCTATGTAGATGATATTGTCATTACAGGAGATGATCATGATGGCATCAGGGGCCTAAAATAACACCTGTTTCAACACTTCCAAACTAAGGACTTGGGCCGATTGCGGTACTTCCTTGGGATTGAAGTGGCCCAATCAAAAACAGGCATTGCTATCTCTGAAAGGAAGTATCCTCTTGATATTTTGGAAGAGACTAGAATGCTAGATTGTAAACCAATTGATACTCTTATAGATCCGAATGTTAAACTCCTACCAGATCAGGGGGAGCCTTATTCAGACCCGGGAAGGTATCGAAGGCTGGTGGAGAAAATTGAACTATCTCACCATGACTAGACCAGATATATCTTTCACAGTTAGTGTTGTGAGTCAATTTCTTAACTCTCCCTGTGACAATCATTGGGATGCAGTAGTTCGAATTTTGAGATATATTAAGGGTTCTCCAGGGAAGGGGTTGATCTATAAGAATAAGAGGCCATACAAGACATTGTTGCATATACAGATGCAGATTGGGCAGGATATCCTAGTGACAAACGGTCGACTTCTGGGTATTGTGTTCTTATTGGAGGCAACCTCATCTCATGGAAAAATAAAAAGCAGGATGTAGTTGCTAGATCAAGTGCAAGAAGCAGAATATCGAGCCATGACACTCACTACATGTGAACTTATATGGTTGAAACAACTTGATTCAAGAATTAAAGTTTTTGCAAAATAAGGCCCATGAAACTCATTTGTAATAATCAAGCAGTCATGCACATTGTCTTCAATCCAGTCTTTCATGAGCAAACTAAACATATAGAAATTGATTGCCATTTCATTCGTGGAAAAGATCCTCTCCAAAGGAATAACTACATCATTTGTGAATTCTAGTGATCAACTAGCTGATATCTTCACCAAGTCTCTTCGGGGCCCGAGGGTAACATATATATGTAACAAGCTTGATGCATATGATATATATGCACCAGCTTGAGGGGGAAATGTTGATATTCTTTGATTTAGTTGTTGATATTCTTTGATTTAGTTAATAATTAGTAGATATCTTGTATAGATAGAATAGGAAATAGTTGATTCTCTTGATATCTTGTATAGATAGAATAGGAAATAACTAATTCTCTTGCTATAAATAATCTCGTCAATCCCTAACATCAAGGAATCTATATTTGTAATCTGTAAATATAAATCCATGGACTGAGAGATTTTTCCTCAAGCCATTCACAAATCATTCTCAAGTGAATGGAAAATTACTGATATCCCCAAAGATCTTTGGTCAATTTTTTCAAATTGAAGAAATTATTTTGAAGACACACGATCTTTCAAAATATTCCAGAACAGATCACATTGACTTTATTGAGTTTGGTCTTTTGCATTCAGATTTTGTTCAAACGAGCGTCCTTTTTAAGTGGAGTCTTTGGCTGTGTTATAGATATCTTGCTCATTCTTTTCTATCCCTGTTTCTCTTGAGTGCTACAGATTTAACCCTAGTGCTCGTGCTTGGTGATCACTGTTCTTCAACCTTCCATTCGCATTCATCCCTGGTCCTTGGGTGATCACTCTCGCATTCGCAAGCTTCTATTCGCATTCCTTCCTGTTCTTCACAGCTTCACCCAGTCTCAAGCATTCATCCCTGGTCCTTGGGTGTCCAGACCACTCTCACAGTTGCAAGTATCAATCCCTCTTCCTGCTCATCCTTGGTGCTGGTGACCCAATCACCCAAATCCCCAATCTCTTCTATTCTGCTTGTGCCTTGTAAACAGGAAACGGACCAAATGGTGTGTTTCACTTTCATCAGAACAATTTTTCTGCTTCTTGGCAAATTTGATTGTTTATACCTTTGAATTTTGTATTTTTGTGTCTGCATTTTTTTATTAACATGTGTTATTTGAATAGGGTCTGGACAATTATTGAATTTTTATGTTCAATTTATGTTCAGGAAATGTGATTGTGATTCTACGATTATAATATATTAATTTTATGTTTTCTTATATAAATATCCTGTCCCAGCACTGTCATGTCTTATATTTTTAGAAATTTGCCATATCCCCATATCGAGTATCGTATTTGTGTCCCTGTCGAATTCATGCTTCCTAGCTTAACATATACTAGTAAACTAACAACTACATGTTGGAGATGTGTAAGCCAATAAAGCTCCCATTTTGGGGTCAAATCGGTGCTTCGCAAGTCAATACTGGTCTACCATTTTTCTAGTGCCCAAATTATAGTTCAAAATCTCACTCAACTGGGTTTCATAAAACTAGCCTTGGAGATGGCTATATCTAACATAATATGTAAGTAAACAAACACAGTTTTTATAGTACAAACATTAAAAATATCCACTGTATTGCATGGTAAATGATGACCATTAAATGCCCAAGCCACCAAAGGATTCTGCCTAGCATGTAACCCCACCATTTCTTCTCACTTTGATTAGTGCATTCGAAAATGTGTAATCTATAGTACCCCACCACACTTGATTCCATGCAAAAAAAGGCATCACTTGAAATCATTCACTTAATTCCATATCACTAAAACTTCAATTGATCATGTATTAGTGGCCAATAATAGGTCAATAATTCATTTCCCTTGGAAATCAATTAGTGACATTGGACTTACCAACTAATTCATAACATTTAAAACATAAAACAATATTTTATTTGGAACCTTTTACTTGTATAAGCATATCATGGAATGCGAGGTCATAGAAAAGGCAACTACCCTTCCCCTCCTTAAGGGGAAACTTGAATTGCAATAGATGTTGGCTTCTACATTATTAGGTACAAAAGCACTCCAAAATACAGCATGTCAGTGCCACAAGCATAAAAAGATTTATTGTCAGTCCATCACGCAGAAGATTAAGTAGGAAAAGTCAATTCCATTGTCTATAACTGTTACCTATAATAGTTAATTTCAATAAATTCAGTAGAAAATACTCATATATTGGATTAACAACTTGGCATAGGATAGCAGAACACAAAGGATTCAATAGGTCAAGTTTTCTTGGGTCGATTAATAGTAGAATATGGGGGAATTGAAGGCTTATTCGGGATACGTGAGGGCAAGGGTACTTCAGAAGCTAGGGGATGAGTTTTAAGGGTCAAGATATTGCCTGGTCGAGTGCAACGACCTGCAGTGATATCAGGTATGATCTATAATGGTTTCTAGAGATCCAAGCAAGAAGAAAATAGGGATATCAAAGAGACAATTTTCAAATACAAGCAAGTTGACCAGGGTTAAAAATTAAAATAAACATATTAGAGGTTGAGAAGAAGAAATTAAACCTAGACTTCACCATAGGGTTCCTTCAGCATCAAATAACCAATAAGATAGCTATTTGCTTAATAACTCATAAAATTGAACATTAGTAAAAGAAAGCATTGCAAAGATTTAAATAGACTTCCTATAACTTATCCTGCACTGAATGGGAACAGAATCCTAAGACAAACCAGGACATTAAAATAAAATTCATTACCAAATAAATAACAAAAACTCAATCCCAAATACAGCCCCCAACCTGGGAATGCCAAATTTATGAAAATACCCTTAGTACCAAAAATTAAATTAAATTAACATCTTTCTAATCCTAATAACCCAACTGAAAATTAAAATAAATTAAATTTCTAATCCTAATAACCCTACAGAATTATAATTTATAAGGTTTTCGGACTTTTTCAACCAGCCCAAAATCAAACTAAACCAAAATGTTGAGATGATTATGCCTTTTATAGTTTATAGTTTTTTTTTTTTGGTAGCATTTATGGTAATTTTTTTGTCACCTGCATCACTACTTCTTTGTGCCTTCAATTTTTCAGTATGAAACATGAAAATGATAATCTTATATACTAAGAAAATCCAAAATGACCAAGACTACATAGCTCATCATGGTTCCACTTGAGCATCCAGACTCTCCATCCTCTTCCCTATTTTTTCCGACTCCTCTGTTGTCACAAGAAAGTAACAAACAAACTTACCAATGTATTTGGTATTTGGCTTGTCTCGGATATATTTGGAGTATGTCAAAGTAAAAGAAGAATTTACTCCATCAAAGGTTCAATAAATTACATGCTAAAAGAAAAGCATAATTCAAAACAAAACTAGTTCACAAAATGTCAGGATTGAGGACTGACAATAGATGAGTTTATACTGTGTCTTTCTTGTCAGAGAAAAATAGGATATAAAACAAAAAAGATGCGTATGGGACAATTCTGCCAGTATCACAGTTGAGGCAATTTATTTAAATTTAGACTTGAAAAAAAAAATGAAAGCAGAAAGTACTTCTATCAGATGCACTACTGTTTTAAAAAGAACCTGTGAAATTGGTCAGGGCTCCCTTTTAGTGCCACTCTCTAAGCCAGGAAAGGTAGAGAAGGATTAAAAAGCTCAAAAATCAACTAAAGTAAAAATGGAAGGCACAATCACAATTTGGAAAGGAAAAAAGAAATGGGTATATTGATTTTGTGTTTTACGCATACGCATCCATGTATACAGCACTGTTAGTCTGCTTGAGACTAATGCACAAGAAAACATTATGGTATGGTGGTACCTACCGCATGGGCAATGCTTAATAGGACTTCATATGAAGCTTGACCAGTAAGAACTTTCTTTAAAGCATCAGATGTTAAAAGGAAATGAGGTCCACCAGAGATAACTTCACCAAAGCGTAAAAAAGGTACAACCAGACTGAAATGCCAAATAAATCTTAAATTAGGACTTAAATATCAATGTTGCTCACTAGAATGAAATCAGCATAAAAATACGTATTCAATCAAATATGAAACAAAATAACATTGGCCCTTAATGTACACATGACAAAACAGGGACACGGAGACATATGAGCATAATTGAAAATGAGAGTCTGTATATTTTCATCTGTTTTTAAGAGCTCCCAACATATATTTCTTTACAGAACAATATTAATACAAAACAGATAGAGGGGTATGAACTTGGACTTGCTATTAGAACTCTTTTTCTAAAGGCAAAACCGTTGTTTCTGTATTAACATGATTTACACCATTTATATTGTCCAACAATCCTTAACTCTCAACTATATACATGTGATAGTAATGTCATAAGCATGTCTATAAGTATCACAATGCATTTGGCACAGTTTCCTAGGATGCAACAACAACAATAACCAGGCTTTATCCCACTAGGTCGGGTCAGCTTCATGGATCAATTGATACCATTTGGCTCTACCAAAAACCAAATTTTCAATGAAACCATTTAGAGTAAGGTCTTTTAATGGTTTCTCCTAAAGTTTTCTTAGGTTTTCTTCTACCTCTTTTAATCGGACTATCTTCCATTCGATCCACTTTTCTAACTAGAGTCTAGAACCTCTATTGGTCCTCCTAGGATGCAATTTGAAAAAATCTATTTGCCATGGCATGAGAAATTATGAAAAAAAATATTAAAAAAAAAACAGAAAGAACCTCTTTGTAACGAAAAATGATCATATAGTTGTTTAAATATATTTGCATAATATATCTTCATTGTATCATCATCAACAAAATACAAGTATAATGATTCACCATAGAGAAGGAAAACAGATGCAAAATATAGTGTTGAATGCACATTACCTCAGCTCTATTGGAGTAGCAATGAAGTTTGCAAGTATCACAGTTGGAGCATGGCAAAATGAACCAAGCAATGCAATAATCATCCCGCAGAGGAATACAGTGACACCTATTTGAAAAACATGATCATTTTTAAAGTTGTATTAGATCTGCCACAGTTCATGTCATTATGCTTTCTTAAACAGCATGATTTGCTTCTTTTGAATGTTTAGCTATGCATTTGGTAGGTTAAATCAATTTATACTCAAAACAACTAATATGTAGTTGCTTCTCCATCATGGAATTGAATACAATATCGAGATTGTTAGTCAAATATGCATTTTCCATGAGCTTCATCTCAAGAGCTAATGGCAAAACATAGTTTTGGAAATTAAAATTAACTATATATATTATTTTTACAAAAACCAAACTGATTATGCTAGATGGCTACCAACACTAAAATGTGGTTACCTAGATGTGGTTATGCAAGACTAATTAATTTCAAATTGACTGTTCAAAACTCATGGCAAACCCAAACTCCCCCTAATAGATGAATGATGTGAATTAGAGCCGACTGAAAATCCTAGCATAGAAACTAACCTGGCTGAAAAGCTACTTACCATTTACATTGGAAACCACTTTAAGAAAATTCTGATAAGGAAAACCTGCACTCCATGCAGCAGCTAATTTTCATTTTGGGAGAAAGACCAAGCTTGTAAGCCTGGCTAAGTTTAGGACCATGGGAATTGATTCTCAACTTATTTCCACTGAGTTGGTTGCCAACAAATATATCTTGAGGGATTATTTTGTTTCCAAAATACCCCTGCTTACCAAGTCCATTGATGATTCTAATTAACTAAAATAAAATAGAATTAGCCATTATTTTATATTATGTTAACCAATATAATGTCTAAGTGTATTGACCAAACTGGGAAGAAAATTAATCAAATGATAACATAATTTAACCAAATATAATGAACCATTGATAGCAACACAAGAAAGACCATAAACACAACAAAATCATTAAACTCATTTTATATATAATCTTATGGATGTTGCTGCATGCCTAGACTTGTGACAGTAGATACAATACTTTATTGTGTCTCTGGTTTTATTATCAATGGCTAATTATGTATTTATATTTGGAAAAATTATCTTATCGTTTGGTTAATTTCCTCCCAGTTCGGTTAATACATTGGCACGTTACATTGGTTGACATAATATAAAATAATGGTTAACAATCTTATTTTGGTTAACTGAAACCACCAACGCACTTGTTAAGGAAGGGTATTTTGGAAACAGTGTTATCCCTCATGGTGAATACGTTTGGTAATGGTATCCATTTTTCAATGGAAATATGTTGGCATCCAACCCTAAACCAATATAATTGTAGGAAGATTGGACAGGGATTCCCCCTCCCCCCCCCCCCAAACGAAACTACATCTTCTGGTTTTGCCTCTGATGTAAACCTAGCATGTAGTTTCTCTTCGGTTGGTTCTATGATGTATTACTAACATATGGAATGCCATTACCCTCTCTATGATGCCGACTACTTAGAAAAGAACTCACATAGTCATGTTTCAGAAGTTATTTTTCTTTTCTGCAATTAGGACTTATACATAATTGATGCTCTACACAGGTCTCCACTATTGAGAGACATGTATCATATTTTAAATCAGTTGGAAAATCAACAAAAAGTTGGAAATTTGCAGAGCATGAACAATGGACATCAACCAGTATCCTATTCAATCTACACGCGTCCAGCCAATACAGATCTCAGTTACAAGAGTAAAAATTCAAATTCACAAATATCAACATGATGAAGATTGTGCAGTGGAAATAAAAAAAAAGAAAAAATAGCCTCTGCTTTATTGGAGCAAAACTGGATTCCAACATAACTAACAGACTCATTAAGTGTGTTATCCCCAAAGTTTCTGATAGACACACCCATCTCTAGGGTGTATATTAGGAGAAATGGGTGGGATGGCAGGGAATCACTCCCTCATGTAGGCAAGGGGTGCAAGTTGAATCTGTTTTGTAATTACCTGCACACATGGCAGGTGGCTAGGAAAGCAAGAGAAGGAATCGAGTAGGATATAAAGGAGGGCAGGGAGAGAGGAGGGTAGGCAGGAATCGAGAGGAAAAGGGGAATAGGTTTGGGCTAGAGGTTCTGTGCTTCTGCAGAGCTCTAGATTTATCTTCTGCATTTATTTTTCTGTTTTCTGTCTAAATACAGAGGTATATTTCTGATTGTAAGCAGCTAGTCTACATATTTCTATAGCAAATTTCGTTCCTATCAGTTTCATATAAACTACTTGTTAAAGAAAAAATCCTGAATGGGTTAATTACAACGTTACCACATATAGGAAATACTCCCAGTGTAATGCCAAGTGCAGCAGAGAAAGCCAACTGCTTGGGCTCTGCACCTCTGAAAAAAAAAATAGAGAAATTAACTCACTACAGTTGTCTTTAGAAGCCTCATTGTCATGAAATATTATTACAAACAAAGAGTTCCAAATGAAAAACTTGATAACTTCTCTTCCATAAAAACATTTGATTTGTCAACATTCAGCATAGAAACATGAAAAATATCGCTGCCCAAAAGATGGGAAAAAGAATAAAATGACAGAACCTCAACACATTCCTATTCTCAGTTTAGTTAGAAACAAACATGTCTTAACATAATCAAACATCAATAACAGGTCAGTTAGAATTTTTTTTCTTGTAAATATACCCCGGAAGTTATAATTCACACTCCAGATGATGAAGGTCCCAATTTGTTTTTATCAGAAAATTACTGCAATGAAGAACATGTTGACAATATGAGACATTTGAAACATCTCTTAGCATTTAGAAGCTGATCTCATCTAATCATTACATTTGAAAAGCCTCAATTAAACCAATATTACCATTCCAGATTGCAGATAAGAGAAAGAAAAAAATTGCAGATGAATCAAACCCAGTAAGTAGTCACTCACTAGAAATGAATAGAGTAAGATCACAGCTGAAAAGTGAAAAGCTTTGAATACATAGGGAAAAGGGTAAGTATTAGTACCTGCGAAGAATAAAGACAAGAGGATCAGTGACCTTCTTCTGAAACCAATTGGTTATTCCCATCGCCATATTCGAGTAAATTTTGGATCTTTGATCAAATTGAGATGAAATCTCCCAAAACAAGAATTAGGGCATCTCTCGGCACAAGAAACCTCAAATCCAGAGAGTGAAAAGAATCAAACTGTAAAATATTTCTAGTGTAGTACATAAAATCCTCTTCTTCTTCGACGTAGAAAGAATATTAATTTGTATATATTTGATTATGGCAAACAGAAATCAGAATCTTTTGTTGGATTCAGAATTGTTTTGCAGTTACTGAACGGTGATTGAGTTTGGGAATTGCATGCCACAGTTTGAACGTTGAAGTGTCAATAACACCGCAGACGAAACACCCTTCTATCTACTTCGCAGTTCTCTCTCCTCTTTTTTGATACAGATTCTTTTTAGATTTTTCTGGGTACACGGATTTAACAATTGTCTCCTTACGTGCATGTGGTGTAATTTGGGCACATAATTTTCATATTTAATTTTCATCTAATGTGAGTATAAATTTTTTTATATTATTATTTAACTATATATTTTTAAATAATTAAATAAATTTATTTTTTTATAATTATTTTAATTAAATATTTTTAAATAATTTAATAAAATATAATTGAATGATAGTTTAAAATTTTTTTATATAGTAGAATAAAATTAAATTCAATAAGTAATAACTCTCATATTTCATAAAATATCATATTTATGAGACAAAAAATACAAATTTATGATAAAGTTATTAGTGACTCAAATAGATTTTTTTCTTTTTCATCGGATAGTTTCATTACTATTATTGTTGATTTTAACAAAATAAAAATTTTATATTACACTTAAATTATAGTTTCATTAAAAGAAGATATTATGCTGTTTATGATTTTGAGCATTTAAATAATATATTTTATTTGTTCTTTCATATTGCTTACCTTGTTGACAATGTTTGTTAAGTCTTTTTTTCTTAATCCTTTCTTAAGTGTTTGAAGAAAAAAGTATTATAGTACTACGAGATGATATAAGAATAATTTTAAAAATATAAATAAAAAGATTGGAAGAAGTGAAAAAAAAAAGGAAAATCCAAAGAAAAGTTAAAAAAAAAAGAAGTAGCAAAAAAAAATGAAATGATATGAAAACAGATTTTTGGTTACGAAGGATGACAAATAAAGGTAAAAAGAAAAAAAAAAAGAAAGAAATGTTTCTAATTATTCTTAAAGCATTTTTATTTTCATTGTTACCTTTAGTTTTAATGTTTCCCCTTTGTCCTGCATTATAAGTTAATAAAGTCTTATTTGATTTTAAAGGATTTCATAATTTCTTTCAATGCATATGATTGATCTAAATGTGTGATATTAAATATTTTTTTAGAATCCTTTCATAAAATAATATTTATTTTTCTTTATTGAGTGTTCTTTTATTATTATTTATATGTGAGATATTTGATTTAATTTGGATATACTATTCTACTCACATGTACTTGCTATGAGTGATACACCTTATTTTTGAGTATTTTCTTGTTAAGGGATAATATGTGTGAGAATTGAATAATGTTGCAATTGTTGAAATATCATGATGGCATAAACCCTATTCTCAATCATATAGCATGTATCTACAAAATTATTAATAGACAAATTTAGGATTACTTGACATGTTAACACTTGTGAGAATTGAATAATGTTCAAATTGCTAAAACATTAAGATGATGTAAACCCTAATCTCAATTATATAATATGTATCTACAAAATTATTAAGAGACAAATTTAGGATTATTAGACATGTTTGATAGACTTGATCCTTGGATGCTTGAAGTGTTGATATCCACAATATTTGTGCTTGATTTTGCCATTTCCTACATTTGTAATAGCTTGGGACAATTCCATGCTCTCTTTTCCTCTCAATGTTTTTTTACGTATGGCATCAATGGGGCAACTACACTATTAATAAGGTGAGAGTAAAGACCTCTTTGGTAAATACTGAAATGAGTTAACCTACCAATCACTGGTTAGCTCATACAGAAGGCCCAACAAAGGTTAGCTCATACAGAAGGCCCAACAAAAGTTCACAGGCTTTAGTGATCCAATAAGCCCAAATACAAAATGATCATTTAATGGGTTAAAGGATTACTATTACAGTTGACCAATATTAATTTGGGTTTTAATTAAAATAGGATATATGTTAGTCCACTAGAATATTTTTCTAACAGAATTGTGTTCTTTGATAGAGATTTTCTAGTTATAATATTTTGAGATAAGAAGTGTGTATATGTTGTGGCTAGATTATTCACACATATTAAGTTTTGATGATTATTGAAATTTTTGTGACAGTTTTCGTGTTTTGGCATGTGATTTAATTATTGAGTTGAGATAATATTGAAAAAAAAATTATATTATTTTGGGATGTTCTCATTCGAGTATTGTTTTAAGTCATTTTCATTGCTACGGACTAGTCATATTTCACATTTTTCATATAAAAATAAGCCTATTATACTATCTTGACGGCTTAATTAGGGAAAGTTGTCAACATAAGAGTTGTAAATCAATCTCTTAGCTTTAAAATAGCACCATAATCACGTCAATTAAATATCTAGAGTGGAAGTTATACCCATAAACTACAACATGTTTGATAGTAAAATTTTCTTAAATAATTTTTGACTAAATCTTCTCATCCCCTTCTTTGATGATATCTCTTTGATTGATTTTGATTGATTCCAAAAGAAACTTACCAATAATAAATCATAAATTCAAATCAATTAGGAGAGAAATTTTCAATAAATTCCAATAAAGACACCAAATAAATATGCAAAATAAGGATTTAATTATCACATCTCATCATCAGAGCACAAAAATAATAGAAACTTGTACCTTGTTCCACAAGGAAGATTTCAGCATTTATTGATAGGGACTCGGCTGTTTCAATCTTTGTGTGAGAGCAACAACCTTCTTGAGCTCAATTTTTGTGTTATAAATAAGGTTTAATCCCCTGTCCAACTATTTCAATTAGAGCCCATTTGGATACTCTTTTTTTAAAAAAAATACACATTTAGAAGTATGTTTGGATACAACTTAAAAAAAAAGTAAAAGTTAAAAAAAAAGTTGATTTACTTTTTTTTTTAGAAGTTAATGATCTTTAACTTTTGAAAAAAAATAGAAGGAGAAATAGTTTTAAATAAAATTTTTTGACACAAATATATTTTATCTTTATTACAAATTACATTTCATATCCTCTTTGTTTACTTAACTAATTGAAAGTCCAATAGATATACAAAATGACTACACCATAAAAGATATTTGTTTACTCAACTAATCATTAACATAGCAACATAGTAAAGTCCAATAGTTACAAATTGATTCTTGCATCTACGTAGCTATTTTTCTTTTTTTTTTTCAGCTGCTATTTTTTTTCTAATCATCATGGTAGCTACTGTATAAAAAGGGTTTTGTTTGTTTAATTAATACTGTATAAAAGGGTTGAAAATCAATATTGTACAATATTTGTTTGTTTAATCTTGATTCTAATTGATGGAAAAATCAATTTATAATTTGATTTTGAAAGAGTGGTGTTCTAATTGATTGGAAGATCAATTTATATATATATTTTTGGTACATAGATCAATTTATAATCCAATTGGAAAATAAAATTAATCTGATTGAAGATTTTCTTGCCAAGTCTATAAAAATAGCTCAAAGGCTAGAAGTAAAGGGAGATGACAACTGAGAGAGCAATGTGTCAAAAAAGGAGATATTTTTTTATCTATAATTTCATTCTTTTGTGCTATAGAAAGGTACGCTTGTTTGTTTTTTATGATTTCAAGTTCTGTATCCTTATTAGATGTTTAAGAGGTGATATTCTTCTATGGTAATTTTCATTGATGTTTTGAGTATGATATATGTGCCATGTTTTGAAACACTTATGTATTTAAATTTATGACTATTACATGTCTTTGGGTGGGGGAATATAGCATGCCTCCAAAACTAACTCCTAGAAGGGCTACACAAGAGAAGGTAATTAAAAGGCCAACACAAGAGAAGTCAATGGAAAGACCAAGGTCAGAAAAGGCCAAATGGGATCAGTTCACCACTGGAGCTTTCTTGGATGTGTGTATTGAGGAAGTTGCTGCTGGGAATAGGCATCATGCTCACTTTACTAAAGAAGATTAGAAGAATATAATTGCTAATTTTTATAAAAAAAAATAGGTCACAACTATGACCAAAAACAAATGAAAAATAGGTGGGATAATTTAAAAAGTTATTTTACTCTATAGGTAAAGCTTGTTGAAAATCAAACTAGTTTAGGATGGGCTCTAATAAAAAAAATCATAGAGGCACTGCCAGAGTTTTGGGAAGCTAGACGCAAGGTGTATCTTTTATACAAGTGCTATTAATTTTAGTTATTACTTATTCATTATTTATTTACTTATTCTTTCTTTCCCTTGGATTTTAAGAGAACTTGGATTTTTTGAAGTTTAGGCACCAAGGTCCTTCACACTTGGATAAGTTAGAAGCATGTTTTAAGGATGTGATAGCTACAGGTTATGTAGCTATGACACCATATGCAGATCCATCATCATATGAGGTGGGGATTTATGGTGAAGGGAATGAGGATGATCATACATTAAGGAGCTTAACTGATGGTAGAGGAGACATTGATGATGTTGTTCATGAAGAAGCTTATCCTCCACATAATATGAAAGCATTCTTCAACAATTTGAGAATATTTCTGAGGTAGAAGATATGGAGGGAGATAATGATGATGAAGATGATCATGACAATCTAAGTCAAGTTGAATGGGTAGAACTAACTCAAGAAGATGTGAGACTGATGGAGGAAATGAGGAATCGTATAAGGGATTAATTATCAGATCAAATGCATTATTAGTGTTGTAATTATCCAAATATTTGATATTTTCATTATTGTGGAACATAGCAACAATTTGATTTTGTTTATATTCTTAATTTTTATTTAAGTTTAAGAAAATACTTTTTATCCAAATGTTTAAAAAAAAGTGCTTTTGGATGTCCTTTTAAGTAATATTGTTGTTAAAAAAGTACTTTTATTTTTTTTTATCTAAACAAACTTAAGAGTTATTTTATTATTTAAAAGTATTTTTTAAACATTATATCCAAATACAAAATTATTTTTTTAAAAAAAAACTCTACTAAAAATAGATGTATAAAAAAAGTACTTTTTTTTTATAAGTTTATCCGATCAGACTCTTACTCTTGTACGTCCTTTTTTGATCACTAGAGGCGCCCAAGCATGGAAGACTACGTTTAGGTATGGCATTATCTACAGGTTCGTCTTTGCTTACTTCCTTCTCACTTCTCTTTCTATTCATCTTCTTGCTTGATTATCCTTCGCTACCATTCTCTGTTTCTCAATCACTCTTTCTCTTAAATCAACAAGAGCACCCAGACCCACCATCTCTCTCTCTCTCTCTCTCTCGATCACCCTCCAAATTGGAGGTAGCCGAGTTAAGGTTAAGGCAACAGTTTTTTGGGTCTCCGAACTATTCTGTCTATCCCATGCATTAGGACCAATTTTATCTAGTATTAAAATTGTAATATTTTCTTCAATATATATATATGAGTTTGGAAATAGTTTCTGTCAAATATAACACCCATATTATCATTGTTTACAAAGATTTCTTTCTTTCTTTCTTTCTTTTTTTTTTCTAATCATTGGGTGGGGAAATTTTGAGTGGTCTATGGTTAATCTTCGTGTGTAACAGATATAAGTGCAAGAAAGAGCTTAGATCTATATCATATGTGGGACTCAAGTAGGTTCCACACGTAGCATATCTATCTAGGCCATGTCTTGCATATACATTGTTAGTACTTTGCGGCAAGATTGCTGGGACAGTGTTGTTCTTCCGAACTTTGTAATGATTGTTGAACCAAATGTAATAGAGATATATATAATGTCTTTCCAATAAGAATTTATGATAATATAAAAACACACTTTATGGCCAGAAGCATTAATCTTGACATTGATCTTTGTGTCTATGCACGCTAAAGTTGTGACTTTTTCTATTCATTACCAACTTGTTTTTATATATAAGTTTCTATTTGACAATTCATGAATAAGAAACCAAAAACCCAAGTGGTCGCTTTTACAAGTGAGCTCAACCATAATGTGCACTCAGCGTGAGTGGTCAGTGTGTTAAGAGTGTACTCTACATTTGCAAGTGGCTACTCCTCAGCATACTTTTGTCCAATGCCCATTGACATTCTTGTTTGGACGTTCCAGACAGTTGGCGACTTGGAGCAGAAGCTCATGCATACCATGCATGAACTAGAATTGACCCAGAGCATGGTCAAGAAGCAGCTCAATCTCCTAGAGATTGCTTGCCAAGAGAGAGATGGAGCAAGAGATCTACTTCAACTATTTCTTAGCCCAACCCGGTTGGAGTTGCCCAATGTAGTGGCTCAGGTCCAGCCCCAAAGCCCTCTCATGATGTAGCCAACTGAAGGCTCTTTATGCATCATGGATGGCAACACTCTCCAACATGGTTTTCCTCCTTTAGATGCCACTTTTGAGGAATTGTCTTCTCAAGATTTTTCAAGCTTCAATTTAGTTGACCCCAAAAACATGGGCAATGTCATGCAACCTTTGGTTCATGACTACAACAATTCTGCATCTGCTAGGCCTGCTTTAGTCCCTTCACAAAAGCCAGTTCCTGATCTTGCAGATTTAGTGATTGATGGTCTTGCCAAAGGACAAGTTTTGCCTGAGAAGGGAAATCTTGTTAGAGCTGTGATTGAAGCTGGTCCATTGCTCCAGAATCTCCCAGCAGGGCCACTTCCTGGGTGGCAAAATCCTTCTCCTTTGCAGGACAGCAAAGTTCCACCTTTTATGATCCAAGAATGTGAAACTCCTAGCTTTGTGCATGAACCTTCCGCAAATATTGGTCATTCATTTCAGAGATCGCACATTCAAACATGTTCAGCTTATCCCTCTGGTCCACAGAGACTGATCAATGCATGCCACTTGACCTCAAATGCAAGTGTCCCTTAAGCAAGTGGCAAAGGCTTCACTGACTTTGAAGAAATTTACTTCCCCAGAAAATCCCCTTTCTGTAAATGGTGTCCGGTAACCGGTGTAAATGGCATTGAGTGACATAGCTAGCCTTTTTGGCTTTAGTTGAAATTGTTAGTTTTTTCTTGTGGCAGGAGTTGATGTTTAGCAATACCAGTTTTAATTTTCATATGTTAAGGACCATGATGGCTTTAAAAATTGCACTTGAAAAAATTATAGAATTCTTAATTGACTGAGTTGCTCGAGGGAAAACCTCTCAGCCCCTCTATATTCATAAAGAGAATAATATAATTACATCCCTTGATTATAAGAATCAAATCGTAATCAAATCCCTAACCCTATATTTGAAACTATTAAAAAATAAAATTGATTTGCTTTAATTTAAATTAAAGTGATTTAATTTGATTAAAAAATTATTTCCATGCTCGAAAATTATGAGAAAATTAAATCAATTTCTATTTTATAATTTTCCAAACAAAATATTTCATTTATAAATCAAATTAATTCTTAAAATTTATAGTTCCAAACATACTCTAAAAGTTAACAAAATACATTGACAAAGTTAACAAGACATACTAAGTGAGACAGGAATTTTATCCGGCAGAAGAAAAAAGAATTTGACTTAGCAGCAGACAAGCATATTATATTAAGAACTAAGATCAATGGACAAAATCAGAAGAAAACTAGACAGACAGGTACAGCAACACAGATCCTCAGGCCCAATACATTTTCCTGTAAGAAACAACCAATGTAACAGGGGGGCAAAAACAAACAAACAAACAAACAAACAAACTGTACTAAAGCAAATGAAACAAAGCCTAATTATTGGGAGATGAAATTTAGCAACTAAGTTATAGCATGCTTAGGAAAAAATTATTTCTTAGAAAATAATTGTTTTTTTTTTAAAGCTCAATAAGATTTTGATTATAAACTGTTTTGAACACAAAATAAGTTAATCCAAACACACATTTACACTGGTTGCTGTGATAGATATAGCTAACTGTTGCTTAAGCAAGAAGTAGGGACCTTTGAGGTCCTCCATTATGCTACCAGTAATTTCATTCACCAATAGCATTACTATTTAGAATCAAAATAATTTTTTGAAAACAGAAGACCCACCAAAAATCCTAAATTCAAGGGTCTAAGCCCTGCATGATATTCTTCTTCAATTTGTCCCCACTCTGTCAATTTGCAACCAAGAGAAGAATGGAGGTTACACATAGGAAATAGTGTTTTAATGATCACAATATAAGCAAGGAACCTTGGAAACATAAGTTATGTTCTTGTAACAAATATTAGCGTGGTAATGAATAACCTTCTTCAAGACATTGTGTTCTGGTATCTTGCATTATACGTTGAAGTAAAGTTGGGTTGCCCGTAACAATAGCATCAACGTGCTCAGACAACACCTTTTGCATGGATTCCACATCATCAACAGTCCAGGCATACACCTTTTTGTTCCTCCTGTTAACCACAATGCAAAAAATGATCAATACACATGCACACTTCCATGCTGCTAGCTGCTGGATGCTAGATGCTTTAATAGAAAATCACACCTGTGCAAAACTCTCATGAGCTTTTCATCAATCAATGGGTGGTAGACACCAACAACCTCAGCAGCTTTCATCCTCAACAAATTTGATCTAGCACCAGTAGAAGGTTCTTTCATAACAATGTAGCCAACCTGCAACACCATAGACTAAACTATATGGAAATTGACGTGGAGGATAAAAACAATCTATGAAACACTTATGCAATACCATTCCATCTAGTAGCTTTGCAATAATGCAAATAATTTCTTGTCATTAATAAATACAAAAAATGGATTACGTATAACAAAAGTAAAGAATTACCGTCAATTACTATAATCATGTGGAGTGTATTCATGTAAATCCTACTTCCAGTTCCTTACCCATTCTCCAAACAAGGATAACTTTCTTTTTGTTAACCCTCTTTGGAAATCGAAGTCTCCCTCTAAGGTGCAGTCTTTCATTTGGACTGCAATATTTAATAGGATTAATACAAATGATATGCAGTAGGTTCACAGGCCACCCAAAACTCTCTCCCCTAATGTTTGTGTTATGTGCTTCTCTGGCTTGAGACTAGTAGCCATTTACTATCACACTGCCCAACTACTAGATATTTGTGGTGCAAACTCTGGTATTTTTGGCAAATGTTGGATTTCTCTAGACTCTAGACTCAGGAGAGTTTTGGAGAACCTTCTCATATGCCATTTCAGAGGTTTTCAGAGGAGTAAAAAGGGCAAGACTCTGATAGGAACTTGGATTTCTCGAAGGAAATATGGAGATTAACTCCTTACAACAGAGGTAGTTCCTCAAAACAGAATCAAAACTAGAACAGAAATGAAAATAAAATGATGGAAAATGGTAGACACTGCAGCCTTCGAGGGTCTGCAAACCTCCCAGCCAAAGGCCCCAAACCCTTACTCAATTCATGCCTATCTCCCATATACTCTTCCTTTTTCTTTTATAACAGAAAGTGCTCTCATCCTTCTCCCTATTTCCACATGTGCAGCTGATCCCCCTGCCTAGTCACATTTTCTCTCCTATAATTGGAGAGTTGATTCCCCGCTATGCAACCCATTCTCCCTAGTGTACACCTAGTGAAGGGTGGATGCCTATCAGATTCTTAGGCAGTGTGCAATGTGCAATGTTATTAGTGCTATGTTTGGATGAGAGGTAAGGAGGGGGGAGGGGAAAAGTGACTCAAACCCCAGTTTGGAAGATTCTAATATGGAGAAGAGGGAAAAGTTTCAAGGAACCAAATTTGTTCCCCCTCGAATTGGGGGGTATGCAGGGAGAAAGGGTTTATTTTTAAATTAAATAGCCAAAATTAACTCTAATTCCCTCTACATTAACTTTACTTTCCAAATGAGGGGAAAAGAGTATTCCTTCTTCCCTTACTTAAACTTTCAAACAAGAGGAAGTAACTCCCTATCCATCCCCTTCCTTTCCTTCCTGTCCGTTCACCAAACATAGCATAGGTGTTTATGGACACAGATGAATGCCATTAATTTTAAGAATAAGTTTTTGCAGGTGCTCAGCTCATGGCCCTTTTAGAGGGGTTCCTTTGTTAGACATGTGGAGACATGTGGAGAGACTAGCAAGCTTTGCTGAGCAGCTGTGCTTTAGTTGCCTAGTCAATTTTTTATTTTTTTTCATCTCTTTGGTTCATCCTAGGAGGATATCTATTCTAACCCTCTCCTCTGGTATTTCCTCCTTCCCTTCTCTAATAATATTTCTTCTTTTATCCTAAAAAAGTAAGTTCCTATGAATAGTCTAATGTTGCCATTATCTAAATTTACTATGATCAGAAACAAAACTGGTATGCTTTAATGATGCACCGTAACCATCAGAATGTTGCAAATGACTGAAGGATTTTTTTTAATACCAGAATGCCTTGATTCAGCATAGATATCTGACATAAGCCTTGTGTCTTTCCGTGCTTTGCTCAAGAGTTTTGTTATTTGCACAACACTTCTACATCTCACAAGCATTATTTTATTAATGTTACTTACATCATTCATTGTTTTATATTAAATCATGGGTAACAGCCATAAAATTGATGAAAAGTAGGTGTAGGTATAAGGGATGCATATTTACTGGTGCACAAACCTTTTTCTTGGCTGAAATGATAATATCAAAGAAGCACAAACTCTTCAAATTGGATGCCGTATTGGTGTTGGACACGTATCTGATTAGAATATTCTTCAAACACAATCAGATACTTTTAGTTTGCATCCTACAAATTTTTTACTTTTATTTTTTGAATTTTTGTGATAATAAGGGTGGGATATCATACAAATTGGATAAATAATAGCCTTTTATTGTGACTACAATGATTAATGGTGACTTTTAAAATATTGATATGTCTGTTTTAATTTTGTCTATATGATTTATACTAGGAATGACTATGTAGTAGCGCTTACATTTTAAACACAGGTGATTGTGTTAGAATTTGGGTTTCTATTTTAATATATCTTTAGAATTCATATTTTTATGTTAATCTTATATTAATTTGGCATTTTGTATCATATCCGTGTCGTGTCCTATAATTTATAAAATATGTTGTATCCTTGTATCAATGTCATATTGTATATGTGTTCAGCGTTATATCCATGCTTCCTAGGATAATGTAAGTCAATGCATAGCAGCCAGAAGCTGTATACACATTTTGTACTTATGTTCACTTGCCAATCAAAATTAAATTTTTAGGTAACACAATAATTCACATTCTTTTTTTTTTTTTGCCATTTGAGATCCAAATGAAGGCTATAGAAAAAAAATAATAAGAAAGAAAAGCCATCATATAAGATGACAGAAGATTCCATCAGAAAAATTTCTAGGATTAAAAACAAGAAAAAATAGTCATGCAAATAAGGCTAACTAAACTGCTTCTTACCGCAATTTCTGATGACAGTTTAATTACATCCCTTGCTAAATTGTCACTTTTAGCCCATACGAGGCAGTTTCTGCACTCTCTCTTCTCCACCTGAAAGAGACATTGTCTTGAAAACTCGAAAGATTACATAACTGCAAAAGCACAATTTCATATGAAAATATTTCGAAGACAACACAATGACACTTGCTGCTGGGACTACTTCATCATACTTGGTTTCAGATGTTTGGGACATAGACTACTTCAACTAAATTTACCCCAATCCAGATTGTAAAGGAAATATGACATCTAAAAAAGAGAGTTTACTCATCTTTAATATCTTCTTTATGTATTATAATCTATGCCTGCTGCCAGCTTCTAAGAGCAGCTATACCATTGGTCCATTGGACATCAACTTGCATATCAGTATATTTTTTCTCCTCCCCATCCCGGAAAAAACAGACGTCTAGTATCTTACATTTTAATTAAAAAGGAAAGAGTAAAATACAGTTTACTTTACCTGGGGAACCACAAACTTGATATACGAAGTTTAAAACCTTAAACTTTTAATTATGTAGCAACACATGATTATTTTATAGTGTAAAAAATATTTACACTGACGGTAAATTAAAATTAAACCTTTCTTTTTCACAAACCTGCTTTGTAAACTAGTTTTGGAAAAAATTTACAGAAACAAAAGTAACTAAAAAATCTATTTGGAAATTTGTTCTAGGGGTGTGTCTATTGCCACTCTTATCATCTATGGTCACTCCTCTCTGATCAACTTTTATTTGAATTTCCTAAAACACCCATCATTAAATAGTGATTCTTTATTTGTAGTGAAATTAGTTCTCTTTTGTCATTCGAATATCTATCCAAACTCTTCAGTATTGAAAGATTGATTAGTTTAAAAAATTATTTTTTTAATGTTACAAACTCTTATTGAATCTGATTAATCCTATCATCTTAAATTCATTATTTTGATTATAAAAACAACTTAGAAACTGAAATGAATTCATATTTTCACATGATTTCTTTAAGTATATTTTCTTCCATGTGTTTATGTTTTAGTGATCGTTTATATTATACTATTAGTAGATAGCCAAATTTGAAGTTTATAATTGTGACATTATTGCATACGGTTTAGGTGAGAAAAAACAATAATTAAATTTTTAATTTACTATATAATTAAATTTAATTTGTTATCAGTAAGGACTTTGCCAAGATGAACCTAAAATTACAATATTAATAAAGAAATAAAAAAAGGCCATGAAAAATATTATAGTAGTTAGTTCATTGAATTTTGGTGATCTAGACTAGTAAATTATTAAGATTACATAACATCCACTAGCTTACAAAGGTGAGAGTGATTTATAATGGAAGAAGGAATTGAGATAATTAGGAGTTTAGAAACATTAAAAGATATATTTTCATTTTTAAAATTTTTATAATTAATAAAGAGAAGTTTGGATATAGATAAAGGAGTTGCAATGGATAACTAGTTTTAATTAAGAATAAGAAGTCACTATTTATTAAAGGGTGTTTTAAGAAAATTTGATGAAAGTTAGTCAGAGAGAAGTGGCAATAGACAAATAGGAGTGGCAACTAAGTCACCCTTGTGCTAGAAGCATGTCTTTCTTACAAAAAGAGTGAAAAGAAAAAAAAAACTTTCATTCCAGTTGCCTGTAGGTGCCATGGGCAGCTTCAACACTTGGAAAGAAAAAAATTTAAAAAGAAAGACCCACAACTGAAGACAAGACGCCAACAATTGCTAAAGGAGATAAAAAGGCATGCTCATCATAAGTGGAAGATCTCAATAGCAACAGATCGATGAAGCAAGAAAAAAATAGAGAGAGACAGAAGTAAATTTAAAAAATAATAATAAAGACAAGCAGCACTAAGATCTTTGCTCATCGGCACTGGTAGAAAATCACCTTCTTTACTGGCAAGATGACTAAGGGGGTGTTTGGTGTATTTTCTATTTTCATTTTTAGTTGATGTATTTTCTTTTTTTTTTAAAGAAATGGTAAAAACAAGGATTTCCTGATTTCACCATTTTCTTTACGAAATTTTGAAAACAGGAAGTAAAATGAAAACAATGTGACATTTTTGTAATTACCAATGAAAACACATTAACTGAAAATGAAAATAAAAAACAAACCAAACACACTATAAGTTTTTCAGCCACTGTTCTTACTTAACTATGGTCTGCAATACACTACACTCTGAACTAACTCTACTCAACCTCCAAGTGTCTACTTGAGAAAGATTGTTCTTTAAGTTTGAAGAAAATGTTGAGAAAATTGATGCACAATTCAACCCCCTCCCCCTTCTTGTGAATTTGCCACCTTCAGAATCAACCCTAAGACCCAAAGCTCTTTGGAAACTGACTTTCTTTTTTAATTATCCAGAAAACTTTTGACATAAGTGATTAATTCAATTGAGAGTTTCAAATATACTTAGTAGTCTAATCCAATTAGAATTTCAAAAGTCTTGAAACTTCAGTCCAGCTAAAACTACTTTGAGGTTTATTCCACTTAGAGTTCAAAATTCACATTGAATTTTGTTCCACTTAAAAGTCTTAAGTTTATTAGAATTCCAATTAGATTAAAACAAAGTTCAAAAAAGTTCCATTTCAATTAGAAGCCCAAGTTAGTTAAAATTCAAAAGAAGTCCAATATAATTGAAAGTCCTTGGGCCATAAGGCATTCATAAAGCACCAATAAATAAGAACCAAACAGTAAAAATAAACACTAAAGCTCACATGCTCCATTTCAGGGGAATTTTCATCATGCCACCTACACATACTTTCATCAGGTTCTCCACTGAAGGGCAAGCCAAAGATTTAAGACAGTAACCATGCTAAACAGCAAAGAAAATAGTGGCTAACAGTGAAAGTGATGAAATTTGGCTTCCCTAAGGGAAGGGGACAGAAGCCTTATACTTACAATAGAGAGAATATTTTTGGCAAGTCCTTTCTCATAAAATGGGGGTCCAACTTTAGCATCAAGAATTATCTGTCGTACTGAATTTGCAGTCAACTAAGAATAGACAATGGAACCATCGTCAAAAAATATGATATAACATCAAAAAGGACAAGTAAATTTAAGGAGATTATTGTCAACAGTAATAGCAAATGAATATAATCAAAGAAAGCAAGCACACCAAAAAACGGATAGATCTAAAACTTTTCAAGAAAAATACCCACTAGCAAAAATTTTAGGGAAGAAACGAAAGAGCATCTATTGAATCCTGGAATCATACCATCAGAGCATCTTGAATGGTAGGTATACTTTCATCATTAAACTTCTCAACAGATTGACGTGAAGCACTAAGCTCTCTTATCTACAGACATAAACTAAATGTTACTCTTTATAAGCCTCAAAACATTATTAGCAAAGGAAAAGGACAATAAAAGGAAATGACTTATAGATATATTATATCAATTAGTTTGGGGTAAAATGATCATATGTAATTAGTTTTTTTTTTTTTTAAATGCTAATATCAAGATTGCCCAAAGCAATTCCACAAACGTGCTAATATAGTACAACACTACAACAGCTTTGCGAGCTAAATCCTAACCATTATCTAAGAAGAAAAATTTCATGTGCTATAGACTGCAAAAGTTTACAGCTAGTACATCTGAAGCACTGCCAAAATTGCTGAAACCCAAATATTTCCACAGCTCTGTTTTCTAGCACTCAGTGCAAGAGAAAAATTAAGCATATGAAAAATATTTCATTGTCCTGATAACATTACTAAACTACCATGGAGGTCATGACAAACAAATGGTTGCTTTCTTTTGTTTTCGGGGTGGAGGTGATTGGGGGTTGCTTTCTTCGTCAATACAACAATTTTAGTATCAATGATGAATAAAAAACGTCACTTCAATGCCACCAGATTCTTCTCAGATGAAATCATGAAAACTTAAGCCAACAACTGACAAACGGACAAAGTACTACTTTCAACTACATGTCTACATCTGTTTTTTTTTTTCTTACCTATTAGTAACAGGTTTGATTATAGTGGTAGGTTTGTAATGTATTGCTATATAGGTGAGCAAACTCATGCTTAAATGTTATCTACAGTCATTCATCCATAAATTTGAGCTTGCAACAGGAAAAGTGTATTAATGTAGTTAACTTCAAAGTTCGAAAGATGGCAGTACCTTATAGTAAAGCAAAATCGGAAACGCCAACAAGAATACTTTAGCGACACTTAGAATATGTTACAGATAAAATGAAATCAGCTAGTCTCACTCTCACCTCTTTTGAGCTCAAGTAACCAACTTTAGAAGTAGTGTTTCCAGATAACCGCTGCAAATCCCTGCCTGCATAATGTGAGAATTAATCTCAAAGTGGCTATAAAGTTATCTCTACATGCAATGAGACAGAAGTTATATGTCTATAGTCTATTGACAGGTAGATCTCAGAATAAACAAAAGAGAATAAAAATTGAAAACTGCAAAAAGATAGCACCCTTAAACTTTGAGAATAAGATAGTACTTCATCCAATTGGGTTCAGATAAAACTGATGGAAAAAAAAAAACGTTTTATCAAGGCAGAACCAGATTCACTAACTTGGGATCACAAACCTCAAATACATCCAATATGTTTATAGAGAGACTATATCATAAATGTTTCCCTATTTTCTTGTAAAGCCTTTGTCAGGACCCGTTGACACTAGTGTAAGAATCGACACTTACATGGTTACACCATCTAATGGTGAATTTTTTAACTTGTTTGAAAAGTGTATTTTACATTAATTTTAAGATATACTGAAGGAGTAGGAAATAATCTCGGCTTCATATGAAACCTTATGAGAATGATATGCATGATGTATGCTTTCAATCCAAGGGTGGATTTTGTGAAATATTCATCTTCATTGGTTTAAAATTGATTTTGATTTACACTAGTGTGAATGGATCCTAACTTACATATACAAATCATGTGGTGATGTTGCAGATATATGTATTAACAAATAACTAGCAAGTGGTGATGTGGTGATATCGCCAAGCAAGCATTTAGCTTATTAATATGCATTAACACATAAGCAGTGAGATCCAGACTTTTTTTATACAGTGAGGTAGTTTAATGGTATAAAATAATCATAAGATCATACGTTCACAGATTTTAAGAAATTGTGAAGCCAAAAGTACCTGTCATGGAGAGCAAACAAAACTCCATCTGAAGAACAAGAGACATCAATCTCAATACAGTCCACTTGAGAATGAAGAGCAGAGAGATACGCAGCCATCTGTGAGGAGAATCCAAAATTAAAGAAGGAAAGAAAACAATCACGACACAAAGAAGGAAAATTATAGAATACATTGATCCCACATATGGCTAATTTATGAAAATTATAGAATTAGGCAAATCTTCATCGAAATAGCAAAAATTAAATCTTCCCCTTCTAAAGTACTCCATTTGGTTACCCAAAGAAATGCTGAGCAAAGAAGCACAAAAAATTACACAGGGTAGAGGAACAATCAGTCTGTTACCTGTATTTATACTTTGCATGTATGTATTAACAACAATGGTCATGATCTTTAACAAATAAAATCACAGAAACACACACATTCGACAAGCTAGTTTGCAATTTAATGAGAAATTCAATTTCATTTACATAAGTTCTTCTCATGCTGATTTAGCAAAAGAATTAAATTTCCTAACAAAATATTAATGACATAGCTACTAATATCTGATTAACCTAAAATCTGGCCTGTATGAATGAGAACTACTAACTGAAGTACCTGAAGAGCTGTTTCCATTGAGTTGAACTCTCTGAACTGTTACTGAACAGAAAATAGATAAATTTTAACATTATTAGATCCTAAACACTCCATCATACCCTGGGTTTTAAATTGCAGTTGCAGCCATGGTTGTAGTTGCATTGTGATTACTGCAATTGCGGGCGTTGCAGCTATTGTGATGCGGGTTGTGGCCGCGGAGGCTGTGAAATTTTTTTGACAAATAATATACTAAACATTTTTCAAAAATTTTTTTTATATAAAAACCGCAACACTGCAGCCGTTGCGGCTGCAATGCAGTTGCAATGTGGCTGTCATGATTGCATTGCAGCCGCTGTAGTGTGAATGAAGATCACCCTACAAATTGCTGGGTGATGCAGTTGTACCAACAACCTTAATATTGCTACCACATCATGTGATGCGGTTCACAATTTAATTCCATATCATAACATTGAGCACTGACATACACATAAACCTGAATCTGTCAAACTTATACAGAAATAAGCAAGAACCGTAGTAAAACAAAGGCATAGACAATAAAGGTGGTATTTGATTGAGCGGATCTAGGATTTGGTAGGCCTGGGCCCTATATGAAGATATATTATGTACACAGAAGACTAGACAGCTTCAATTGATTTGGTAAATTATATTTTTGACAAAAGAATTTTTACTGCAAAAAATAAAATATAATAAATATACATTGTATGTATGGATATATAAATTTTAATAAAATATAATATATAAACATTATATTAAATACTAAATTACTAAATAGGGATAAAACTATACTAAAAATCAATGCTTTTATCAATATTCAATTGAGTCTTTCTACACTGCTAAATAAGTGTGCGTTTGAATTAGATTTTGCAAACTTGATTTACAAAGTTGATTTCAGTTAGCAATGGGTTTGAGTTAAGTGATTTATGCTTGGTAAAAATCACATTTAACGCAAAAGAAAGAAATATTCACTTCAGACCAAATGGGCTTTTGAAGCCAGAATTACGTTTGAGAAACGGTGTGAATGCCAAAACAAACAAAACAGAAAATAGGCAAAAGCCCGTCTAGGTAGTGCAAACGCCCATCCAAACATGCACTAAATCTGTATATGTGGCTAATGTATCCATTAATTGCCGCTGAGTTATCACTGTCATGCACAATGTTAACAAGGTGGGAGGAATAAGGTAGAAAAAGGTTGAGAGAGAATAAGATGAGACAATCACAATATTTGTGATACAAAATAATGAGCTTTATAACCCTATATAAGTAAACTAGTAAAGTAATAGAATGACACTTGTAAGCTTCAGTTTGGGTGCGGTACAAGTAACTACTTACTTAACCCATAAGACTTTCCTAATTCTCGATATTAATATGATATTATATTCCTACACAACCCATTAACCAAAGAACGTAGGGAAGGCAACTAGCACTCCTCCTAAAGGACAAAAACTTCAAGAATATAATTGGAAGACAACTCCGAAAAAGTCTTCGACCTTTCTCCTTCGTGGCCTCCTTCACTATCCCAACTTCTTTGGAGGCTCCACATCAACAAACACATATGACATCGCTCCCAGAAGTCTTCAACCTTTCTCAGTAGTGGCCTCCTCAACTTCTCCCAGCTGACCCTCACGACTTGGGTCTCATATCACCCAGCATCAGAACAACTCATTTACTAGTGCCCAATCTCATCAAACCTCCAACCAATTGACCGCAAAACAAAGAAACTTAGAACACCAAACCAACACTCAAACATCGACCATCAAGAACTTTGGAGAACCTCCACAAACTAGAATACATAAAATTCTAGTCAGAAAGCCAAAGAAACAGAACATCAACCAGATGAAACAGCACAGAAAGCCATGCCCAACTCCCTAGGTTGGTGTCTAATACTCATGTCTTCAATAAACCAAGCAAAGCAATAATCCCCTTGTCATGTCCAAACCTTTAGGCTGCAATGCTTGCAGTTGCAACGCAGAACTGCAATGGTTGCACCCAACTGCAGTGATCACTCACTACGTCTTACACCTACTAAACATTGCAACTGTAATACCCTTAGTGTAACCTTATCACATAACCTGGAGCTGAGACCTCCTCCGAGGTCTTGGACATGTTTTCTTTAAATTTCTTTTTCTTTTTTTGTAAGAAAAGCTAGGGTGAGCCTAGGGTTCAAGGTGGATAGTACCACTCTAATACCATTACCATGTTAAAAAGATGAGAGGAAGAATGTAGTAAATACTAAATAGTTTGAGAGAGAATTAAGGGTTACTAAAAAATAGAAATTATTAAGAAGGCTTCAACTCAATAGTTGTGATACAAAACATAAACTTCTATCCTTATTTATTTATACAAATACTAAAACTACCAAATAACAGATATCTTTTACTTTAGGTGCACCACAAGTAACTACTTACTTAACCCATAAGACTTTGCTAATTACTTAATAATATTTTATATTCCTTAACACAAAAGTTGTGATGCACAAGATATAAAGAAGAACACTAATATCTATCTTTTTAAGTTTTTTTAAACTTTTACCTATATTTTAATTGTCTAGAAAAGGTTTTAGTCTGGAAAATTTGACAGCTAATAACAGAAGTCGGTGGCATGACCAAACAATATTAAATTTGATGGAAACAATAAAGTCGAGAGTTTTGGAGCTTTATCCTTTAAATACATACAGAAACTCTTGTCTACATATCCTTTTACATGAACATCGGTGTCGTTCTTTGGGACAAGAAGAGTTGTTTACTTGGATTCCTAGTGGGTTAACTTATACACGTATATAAATCTTTAATATATTGCATTTGGATAGGCATAGCCAACATGTCAGATTAAAATACTGAGATGAGAAAGCAACAAGAAGGAAATAGGAAGCATACTGTGTTGGGGAATGCCCCCTTAGATGAATCACCCCCATGCGCACACACAAGAGGAGGATCATCAAGCCAACCACACTTCCTCAATTGCATCTGCATAAGCAAGGAAACAGCAGAGCAGTTATAATTACATGAACATGGGGAAAACTACAAATACCAAAACTCTCCCTACAACCCACAGTCCTACACCAACACCTCCTGAAGAGTACCAATTAGTCATTTCTATGTAAAATATTTTCTGGGTATGAATGAATTCCATCAGAAAAATTAAGCAGCCCAAGGATTATGGTCACCTGATGGAAGGCTCTGAGGCGGAAGTGGAAGAAAATGGGAGGCAAGATAGCCACCAAGGCGAGACAGATAACGATGGTACGGAAGAACCTCCGCGAAGAAAATCTGATGGGGATCCGATCTCCAGGCAATGGCCATGGAACAGTGGCGCCATTGCTGAATAGGTGTTGCCTCCTTGCCACTCTTGAAGTAGACATTGGAGCCAATTGGGTGTGTGTTTTCGATCATAAGCTTAGAAGAAGCGACAAAGTTTTCACCAGAGACAGAGAAACACAACGCAATGCAATTGTGTGTGGATCCGGTGGCTGGACTTTGGGGATGAAGCAGATGACTCTGACCCTGTCCCAATAACTAAGAAGAAAATAATTAGAATACTATTATATCTTCTTAAATTTTTTTATAATAATATTTTTAATACTTAATAAAATAAATATTAAATAAAAAAATAAAATATGTAATATATTAAAAATATAAAAAACATTTAAAATTTATTTTATTTAATAATAAAAAAATTATTAAAATAATATGTTAAGAAGATAAACGATAAACTTAAGTGTTTAAAAGAAAAAATTTTAAATTTTTTTAAAAATTAAATTTAATAATTTTTTTAATTATTAAATAAAAATATTAAATATTTTAATTTGATCTCAATATTTTTATTTTTTATTTAATATTTTTTTTAATAAATATAAAAAAGATTATTTAAAAAAATTTAACATTATTTTTTAATATTTATTTGAATAGGTATGTTAAGTTTAACGTATTTAAAAATGATTAATTTTTATAAAAAAATATTTTATAAATTTTTTTAAATATAAATTATTTAAATATAAAATAAATTAATTTAATTATATATTTTAAAAAATCTATTTAATTTACTAATAGATCTATTTATTTATTGTATATATATTTAAAAATTAATAATAATTATATAATTTATTAATTTTATCTATAATCTGATGATTTTAATTAAAGGCATGGATTTATTTTAAGACCTTAAAGGCTTATATTTATGTAATACCACATGTTTTTTTTACTTTACCTTATTTTACTTAAGTGGGTCCCAGCCACTTAAACAAACATAACTTAAAACAGAATGCAGTTGGAACGAATGGGCATAGTTTGTCGGAACGAAGGGGCATAGTTTTCCTTCTCTGTGTTGCACGAGCTCTTTCCTTTCACCCATTCTAAATCTTCCTCGTTTCTCCTCTATTCTGACACTAACCCACTTATATTTTCACCTTGAGAAAAGTTCTCACATCTTATTCTTGATTTTTCTGTATCATTTAAAGATAAAATCATGAAATATTTGTTGTTTTGCTTTGGTGGAGATGGCATATTTTGGGATTTTTGAGAGTTTGAGGAGTAATTTAAGAGTTTTAAAGTTTAGATCCTTCTAAGCTTTGTAGGTAAGCCAAATCTTAATTTTATTCTCAAACTTCTTATAATTCTTGAAAGCCCTAAACTTCATAAATTAGAGATTTTATTTATTTTTCTTTCTCATTATCTATTCATACTTAGAATAATTTATTTAAAGTCCTCACAATCCAAAATTTGATAATTTAGTAGATAACTTTAAGTTTTAAGCTAATAACTTTAAGTAGAGGGTGTAAAAGTTTCTAAGAGTGATTTTTACTATATGTAAGTTATTTTTTAGCTTATAGTAATTTATTAAAATATTTTATAGGCTACTCCACTTGCTTCGAATTGAGCCGTTGACATCGTTTTATGCAAACTTTAGCTAATATCCTAATATGTGAGTAGATATATATATATATATATATATATATATATATATATATATATATATCGTTTAATTTGTTAATCAAGTTTGAAATACTATTGAGATTTAAAATTTTTATCAATTTGACTTGAGATGATATATGTTTGGCTATTGAGTGAGTAAACCCTTAACTCCTTGAAATAATTGTAGAATGAGTGAACCTTAATTATAAAATTTGTACCAAGTGAAGCCAAACCCCCCGCTTGTGATTAGAGTTTACTTTCCAACTTATATTATAATTCTTTTAGAAACTTACATTGTTGAGTTTTGAGAAACTCTATGATTACGTATAATTTGTTAAAAGAAATAATTATTATATTACTGTTATGAGCTTTATTTTATTAAAGTAATATTTTTCCTTAGCTACTTTGAAATTTAAAGACTTGTTCCTGTATCTGTTTCCTTTTTATATCCATTGTGTTTATGCCCTTATTAAGTCAATGTAACTCACCTCACTTATTTTCTTATCATTTGATAGGCCTCCCTCTTATTGGTGACTTGAAGTTTCAGACTCCAATATTTTTGTAATTATAGGAATAAAATGATGTATTTTGAATATAGTAATGCAAATCCTTTTATACTTTGTTTTGATTAACAATTGAGACTAGACACACACGCGCGCGCGTGCGCATGCACACACACGCACACACATATATATAGTCATTAATCTATTTGATGATATATTAAATTTAATAATACTTTTATAGGTTATGTTAAATCTTGGGATAGTCTACTTTTAGGATATATTTGCTAAATTTTCGGTAGTCCCATTAAAGTGTTTATATTAGTTAGTTAGTGATAATAACATAAAATTACATATTTTTTTTAATAAAAAATTAGTTTTATTTTGTCTTGAATTAACTTAATTTTAGTATATTTGTGATATTATTGATTATTTTCCTTAAAAAATATTAATTCTAATTAATTGTGATATCTTACATGATATTAAAAATTTGAAACAGATTTGGTGATAATACTAAAGATTTAAAGTAGATTTGGCACTGATTTAATTGAATATTAGTTAGGTTCCTTTATATTAAACTTACTAGGCTTGGTGAATGTAGCCTAACTTGTGTGCTGGTTACGGCTTGAAGTTAGGTCATGACAGTTTAAAGCTTATGTTGATTAATTTGTTTAAAAGTTTTTATGCAATGTAACCTTTTTTAAATAGGCTTACAAATTGAGTTAGGTTTATTTTCACAAAAAAAAGTTACAAAAACGCTAAGCCAAGCAAAAAAAAAATATATTTTAAGTAATAAGTTAAATTAAAGTTAGTACTTTGCCAAACAAACTAGACATATTTAAAGTAATAATTTTAATTAGTTTTCACTCTAGAATTGACCCCATAACCCCATAATTCTTACACAGATTAGGAGTTTTATATCCCTAATTTGTTTAAATTTAGACTAAAACTTTTGATTTGTTCAATTCAAAAGTTAAATAGATTGGACTTAATTGGAGCTCCATAACCTTATTTAATTAAAAAAAAAACCACTTTGCATCTTATTTGCTTTTCCCTACCCATCCTTGTTAATATGTGATGCATCATGCGACCTAGCATCTTTCATGTGCTCATGAGCTATGTGAATGTGTTATTATTTTACTCTAGGACTCTGATTTTGAAAACTGATTTGGACTAGACAATCGAACTGGTAAAATCGAAAATCAATCCTTTGATCAATTTGATTAGGTTTTTAAATTGAATTTTTAAAAAATTGGTAAACTTATTGCGAATCAGTTAAGAGGATAAGTATTTAGTGGAATATGATCAATATATATATATATATATATATAACTGAGTATTATAGTATTTGCAATTTAAAAAAAATATTTTTCTTTTTAAAAAGTGATAGAGCATTTGGATGAATAATATTTATTGAGTTTGAAATGAATCTAATGAATCAAGAGTAAATTATAAAATTAGATATTCAATGAATATGTTTAGCCTAATAAATTATATATTAATCATCTATTAATTAAAATTAATCCAATCCAATTTATCCATGAAATTAATTATTTTAATTAGATGAATTAGACTGAATTTAAGTATGGATAGATTGAACGGTTGATGAATTAGTAGATCATTTTGACACTCTTATTTGGATGTAAGAAAGTATTATTGTATATATTATAACTATATAAAATGGAAATAAACTAATAAGAAATAACAAATCAAGCCTTTCAATTCCAAATTTAATATTTCTATAAAGTCACCTAAGTAATAATTCAAATACTAACTTGACTCTACACTGAAAGTGGGAAATATATGTAAGAGGATAAATATTACAATGCATGTTTAAGTGATAGAATTGTAAAGTATTTATTTTTCTTTTTCTTTTGTGTTATTAATTATTTTTCTTTGAGTGGTTTCAATTATAACTTTAAATTTATTTTTAATAATATATTTTATTTAAATTACAAATTAATTATATTTTTATTTATCTATTTATATTTATATTAAGATAAGTTTAAAAATTATAATTAAAAATAATTAATAAAAATATGAATAGATAATTAAAATTATAAAGGATTTATTTTTATTTTTATTTTTGTTATTGTTTTCTTTGATTGGTGGAAACCTGTGACTAAAAAAAAAACATAAACGTAAAAATGTCATTGTTCTTTAATTTTCTTAATAGATACATATTTAGACTTTTTTTTCTTTTTACCTTAATATGATGAGGAATCTTAAGGATTTGTTCAACATACTTTCTCGTCCACAACTTTGAAGGAATGAACTTATTTATATTTGAAAAATTTGGGTGGAGCCACTAATTTTAGAAGTTGTGGAGGAAAGCTATAATAATCATCCTCGCAGAGAGTGTATAGCATAAACTATATATTGGAGAAGGAATGAATGAGCATTTTTCTTCTTCAAAAGCTGTAAATGCTCAAAGTATTAAAATAACAATATCATGTCAAAGACATGAAATATCCCCTAAAAATAAATACAAATAACAAATAAATATCACAATAAGTTAACACCCCATTAAAAATCAAATGGTTATGTGCTTCGGAGATACAATTAGGCAGTTAACTCAGAAAATATAATAAGAGCAACTTAACTATGGTACCTTAAAGAGCTCTTCAATACTATCTTTGTGATCTAGAGATTACTGTAATTGATTCTGCCTTCAATATTAGAAGACAGCTCCTTACAATTCCACTTCAATTGTTTAAGTTGACACAGCAATTGCTTTTCTTCCTTTAGAGGTAGAGTTTCATGCTCGATCATGTGTTCCATGTTTTTTATCTGCCAATAAATAAATCCTATATCTAGAAAAGTAAACATAACAAAACAGACAAAAGAATCAAATTCTTCTAAATATCTCCGAAAGAAAATTAAAAGCATACCTTGCGATCTATATCCTCGATGGAAATTGCATTGTTTAATCTGTTCATTATGGATTGAACAGAATCCATTTCCCAGCATTTGGGATTGAGAAGTCCCAAGCACCTCTCTCTCTTCTAGCATTGCAGCTTTAACATCTTGACCATGTACAGCTAACTTGATCATCGTATCATTCAAACAATCATCTGACATCAAATATTGACCTTAAAATTGTAGAGAAATTCTTTTTTTGCCATCAAAATAATAGTAAAGTATGCCCAGAATTTGGACTCTTAATGCTCATATTCAAAAGCATATTCTTTATAGTTATCAAATTAGAAATATTTAAATGCACTAAAGGAGTTAGTAAAAAGATCATCATGTTAGAAGCAAGGGGGAGCCCAACACAACGGGAACAAAGAGTTCCAACAAAGAATGAGCTTGAGCGAGGAACCACACTTGTGGACTTATGCCACATCTTGACTCAAAACCTTAAGGCATGAGGTTTACGAGTCTTTCCACTTATATAGTCCTTACTTAGGACATTCTTATCCCATGTGAAACTTCCACTCACACTTGAATTCTAACATTCTCACTCTCAAGTGTGACTTGTCATGCTTCCCCTCAATAGAAGCCTTTTCAAGTATATGGTGTCACATCAAACCCACAGGCCTAAGCCTACGTATATGGGCTTGTGGCCTTGTACCGAACCATTGGCTTTGATAACACTTGTTAGAGGCAAGGGGAGCTCAACACATAGGAACAAGAAGATCTAACAAGGAATGGGTTTAAGCGAGGAATCACACTTGTGAACTTGAGACCACATCTTAATTAAAAACCTTAAAACATTAGGTTTATGGGTCTTTCCACTTTTGTAGTCTTTACTTAGAATATTCCTATCCCATGTGAGACTTTCACTCAAACTTGAATTCTAACACATCATCATCAATATCATTAAATGCACTAATTATTTCAAATTTTAAATTTATATAATGCTTAAAAGGATAGATATTACCACATACAAGGTTCAAAAGGATATATATTTTCATATAATTATCATAATATTTAAATCCAATATAAATATTTAAATGAGTTAGTTAAGAGATCATCATCATCATTAGCATTAAATGCATTCAAGTCAATTTTACTACATGTATATATATGTATGTACAAAATCCCAGTATGACTCCAGTTCAACCCTAGTTGGACCTCAAAACCTTAAACCTCTTCTCTTACCGATTTAACGACCGGATTGATTTTAAAACATTGCTAGGACTCATTAGTCATCCCTAAGAGTCACTGAACAATCCCTCCCTATGCAATCGCTAAAGTTAATAAAAGTTGTGGAAGCCACTAAAGTAGAGAGTAATGAAAGCAAGAGACCTACAAATGCAGCAATTGTTGGAAGAAGCCGCTTGAGTGGTCAAGTACCAAGAAAATAGAGTGGAGTTGAAAATGAAAGGATTCTTGGGCAGGGATGATGCATTAATGTTATTAAAAGCAATGATGATGGCCTTAGACAAAGACAAGAATGCTTCTATATTTGTAGGTTGAAGCAATTGTAGGTTCTTAGAGGTGATACCACTATAGATGTGGGCTATCCAGAGTGCATAGAATGGAGATTGAAGAAATCCTAGGAAGGCTTCCAATAATGCCTTCCCTAAGGTTTGATGGTTTTCTTTTCATTTGTAGTCTACATTTATTTTTTAAAATATTTTCTTAATGGGTTGACTTGTTAATTACTCATAAAATTAAAAATAGTTAGATTAGGATTTTATGTTTCTGAACCTATTTAATAAATAGGTTAATAAGGCAGACCAATGATGGCTAGGTCAATCTGTCATGACCCAACTCTAGGCTATGATCAATGCACAAGCTAAGGGAACTCAACGTATATCTAGCATGCCAAGGCTAACAACAAGAAACTTAATAAACAACTGTAAAAGAATGCGCAAGTGTGTGCACATGACAGCATCAGGGAAAGAGGGAAATAAAAGAAATTATGATCTTTCATTCTACCTTGGAGTTGTAGAGCTACCAATCAGAGAGAGAGAGAGAGAGAGAGAGAGAGAGAGAGAGAGAGAGAGAGAGAGAGAGAGAGAGAGAGAGAGAGAGAGAGAGAGAGAGAGAGAGAGAGAGAGAGAGAGAGAGAGAGAGAGAGGGCCTGGTTTGTGTGTATAGAGCTACAGCAAAGGAAGAAAGCCACTATTGATGGTGTTTTCTGAGGTAGAGAAGATTTTTGAGTATTGATTTTTTTTGCTTAAGTGCTTTGTTTGTGTGAGAAAATATTGCTTTGTGAGATTAGGTGTAATAAGGTTTACGCTTATGAGAATATTTTCATGATTAGTGATTGTAATTGTTGATTGAAATTAGTAGATTGATTTGTAAAGTTACCGAACCACGTTAAATTTGTTATGTTCTTGTATTTTTTATTTGCTTGATTTATGCATGAGGGGTATTTTTTTTCCCAACAATTGGTATCATAGCAAGTTGAAATCTTGTCTTTGTAGTTTCTTATGGCAACAATACAATGTATGGAAAGCAATAAATTTGAGGTGGAGTTGTTTAATGGCAAGAAAAATTTTAGTTTGCGGTAGAGTAATGTGAATGATATTCTAGTGCAGCAGGGATTGGTTAAAGCTTTAAATGGAAAGGAAAAGAAACTTAACAAGATGACAGATCATGAATAATAGGTAGAGTTGGAGTTGAAGGCAATTAGTACGATTTGGCTATGTTTGGCACTTGAGGTAAAATCAGTGTTTTGGATTAAACTTTTGCTATTGATTTATGGAAGAAATTAGAAAATATATATATGTTCAAATCTATCACAAATTGTTTGTTTCTAAAAAAAGAATTTTATCAAATGAAGATAGATGATGGTGTAAAAATTAAAGATCACTTGAATTATCTTACAAATTGACTACACGATTATCTAGCATTGGGCAAAAATTGAGGATAAGGATAAAACCTTGTTGTTGTTGTCATCTTTTTCAATTTCCTATGAGAATTTTGTGACAACATTATTGGTCAAAAAAGAAACACTTAAGACAGATTATGTGATAGATGTGTTATTGGAGAATAAAAATTTAAGAAACCAAGTGTTTAGTCTGAGGGAACTCTATTTAAGTATTTATTGCTAGATTTGATCGTGGTAGGAATATGCCTCGTGGCAACAATTCTAATAGGGAGATTCAAGATCAAGTTCTAGGCCAAAGCCATCTTGGGCGAGAATAGTATTAGGATGGGTGACCTCCTGAAAAGTTCTTGTGTTGCACTTGTTGGATCGAACATTTACTAGCTATAGCTATTAGTCAGGGCGTAACCCTTTTTATTTAAACTCATTAGCAAGTGCCACAATTTGATCTGACTCCGATCCTACCTAGGCTTTGCCAAGGCAGGATGCTGGCCCACTCCACTAACAATTCCCCTCCCAACACCTACCACCTGTAGTTTCTATGCCTTTCTAGGAATTGAACCTGTGAACTTGGCTCTGATACCACTTGTTGGATTGAACGCTTACTATTAAGTCAAAAACTATTGTTATTAGTCAGGACACAACTCTTTTATTTAAGCTCATCAACAAACGTCACAATTCGATCTGACTCTGATCCTATCTGGACCTTACTAAGGCAGGATGCTGGCCCATATGGAGATAAGAAGTGCTATTATTGTTATGAGATTAGTCGCATTAAATTTTATTGTAGGAAGCTAAAAGCAAATATGGAAGAATTAAGTCTGAAGATGTTACAGTCATTGTACAAAAATCTAGGAATTATGAAAATGAATTATTGATGGTTAAAGAAGATCTCAGTATCTCTAGTGATTGTTTGCTTTTATATTCTACATGTTCTAATCATGTTTGTTCTAAGAGGAATGGTTTAACACTTCTTATGCATGTGATGATGAAGTAGTGAAATTAGCTAATAGTAATTGTTTGAATTTTTTTGGAAAGAGTACTGTGAAAATTAAGATGCATAATGCTAGTGTGAAAACACTTGGTGATGTGAGGCATGTGTCTACACATGGGAGGAATTTGATTTCTTTGGGTATATTTGATTCATTGGGATATGGATATTTTGCAAGAGTTGCAATTATGCAAGTTTATAGAGGTTCTTTGGTGATGTGTAATTGTAAGAAGACTAGTAGTAATTTGTACAAGTTGATGGGAGAGACTAAGATAAGAAAAAGGCAATGGCAGAACATATAGTAATGTGTAGAGGGTAGAGTGTGTGTGTATATGTCAAAGAAAAAAGTGACATTTGTAGATACTTTGGTGAAGCCTACTGGCATTTACAGTTAATACTTGCAATTTGCTCCAATCACAAGAAAAGGTGGAGATTTGTTGGTTTGTCTTGGATTGGGCTAACAACATTTGGGAAAAGGGGGATAAAAGGAAATTTTGGGAGAGAGAGAGAGGAGAAAGAGAGAAGGAGTGTATGTGTAAAACTGCAGCAAAGGAAGAAAGCCACCGTTTATGGCTTTGTGTGAGCAGGAGAAGATCTATGAGTGTTTATATTTTTGCTTAAGTGCTTTGTTTGAGTGAGAAAGTATTGCTTTGAGAGATTGGATGTATTGGGGTTTAGGTTTGTGAGAGATGTTTTTTAGATTAGTTATTATAATTGTTAATTGAAATTAGTGGATTGATTTGTCAAGTTATATATATAGGCAGTAAATGCCAAACCACATTAAATTTGTTGTGTTCTTATGATTTTTTGTTTGCTTGATTTATGCATGAGGGGGATTTTTTTCCCAACAACTGGCATCAAAGAGGGTTGCAATCCCATCTCTAGTTTTTTATGGCAAGGATGCAAGGTTTGGGAAATACTAAATTTGAAGTAGAGTTATTTAATGTCAAGAAAAATTTTAGGCTATGGCACTTTAAATAGGAAGGAAAAGAAGTCTAACAATATAACAGATGAAAAATGGAAAAATTGGATATTAAGGCAATTAGTATGATTCGCTATATGTCTAGCACCTGAGGTAAAATACAGTGTTCTGGATGAAACTTCTGCTATTGATTTATGGAAGAAATTAAAAAATATGAATGCATATGTCCAAGTCCTTCACAAACTTTTGTTTTTTAAGAAAGAATAATATCAATTGAAAATAGATTATAGTGCAAAATTAGATATCACTTAAATTAGTTTACAAAGTTGATTATACAATTATCTAGCATTGGGATGAAAGTTCAAAATGAGGATAAAGTGTTGTTGTCGTTTCTTCCATGTTATGAGAATTTTGCAACTACATTATTGGTTAGAAAAAAGATATTTACGGTAGTTGATGCGATAGTTGTGTTATTAGAGAATGAAAAATTTAAGAAATGAAAAATTTAAGAAATCGAGTGTTGAGTCTGAGGGAGATTTATTTGTTGATAGATTTGATCGCAGTATGAGTATGTCTCGTGACAACAATTCTATTAAGGAGAATTCAAGATCAAGTTTTAGGCCAAAGGCCAGATTATAGAGATAAGGAATTTTATTATTGTCATGTGATAGGTCACGCTAAATTTTATTACTGAAAACTGATATGGAATAATTTGAAATGAGTAAAAAGAGGAAAAGAAAAGTCTGAAGATGTTATAGCCGTTGTATATAGGAATTGTAAACATCGTATTTTGTCCAGCCTTTTTAAGGTTAATTTTAATTAATGACAATTAAATTTATGTTAATTATAATAAATAATAAAAAATAATAAAATAAAAATGATGATTAAATTCAATAATTAATGATGAAATAGATTTAATCAGGAGAAAGTTATAAAGATAAGATAAGAAGTAGAATGAAAAGAATTTAATATGAATTGAAATAGGAGATTATATGATATTTTTTAAGATAATCCTTATTTAGATGAAAGGAGGTCTATTTATAGAAAAAAGGGAATTAGCAAAGGGAGGTAATTATTAGAGAGAAAAGAGAGTATGCAAATCGAGTTGAAGAGAAGAGAGTAGAGAAAAGAGTTCTTTAAGAATAACTTGGAAAGGAGTTTACGGAGAAATATCCATACTTTTGGGTCTTTGATACGAGTTCGACGGGGAGGTATGTTATTTTTTTTTTCTAGCTATTTCATTGTTATATCTGAATGGTCCATGGCCTAAAGTGTGACAATCTTGAAAATAGAAAATCATTATCTCGCTTTTTTTGAAGTCGAAAAGTGTCTTCCTTTTGATTTTTAGACTTTCAGCTAGGACTTAATTATAAAATAACACTTGTGTTAATTGCTGATGGATGTCAGTTTAGTGGTTAACTAGCAAATACCCTTTCTGTTTCAAGTATATGCCGAAAATTGCTGCAAAGCCATGAAACTCATAATCATTAAATTGTTCTTGGTTAATTCTAATAAATGGAGAGATTGCTCTTTATTCTTCATGGTACACATTATGATATTTGGCTGAACACTTTGCCTTGATCTAAAGAGATAATTGAATATTTGTGCTTTTCCTTTTATTTTAAGGGTAAAATATAATGTACACTTCTAAAATTTATTCTAATATCAAATTATTCTATTGATATTTTTTTTATCTCACTAACCTCTTAAATTTTAGTCTAATTTAAAAATATTAATTTTGCTATTAAATGAAATGGTGGTCATCCTTACATGCACACCACTTGACCTACATGCACACCACTTGACCATTAAATTATAAGACTTTATAGAATAAAATAAAATTTATACTCTTGTAGTTTCTTTGTATCAAATTATCCTCTAAAACTTTTTTTTGTCTCACAAACTCTTTTAAAGTTTAGTATAACTTTAAACTGAATGTCATCATCTGTTTCATTTAATAAAAAAATTAATATTTTTAAGTTAGACCAAAATTCAGAAAAGTTTATTTAAACAAAAAAACTTCAAAGAAGTAATTTGATATTGAGATAAACTTTAATAGTGTAAATTATATTTTACCCTATTTTTAATATTTAATTGAGGTGTTGTTTGATATAATTGCTATTACCCACCAGTGCAATATCCTAATTAAAAGAGCCTACTATAGTGAATCGTTGGGAGCGTTGAAGTATGCAATATGTGATATCTATTTGGCATTATAGTGGGTTTTCCTCTAGATGTATTTGTCCTGGTATCAAGTCATGGCATATTAAAATTCTTTTCCTTAAATAATAAATAAAATTTCTTGTATATAATAATTTGAGTTATTTTAGTTGTGACAACTTGTTAAACTTAAAAAATAATATTATTAGGATTAATGTTATTGTGATGGCACATTGATCCTAAAATAAATTTTAATAATGAAATTTTAAATATTTGTTAATGTGATATACCTTGTGATCTTTTAATTTGGCCTATCTTATCAATTTGGTTGTGTTTGAAATTTTATCCTGATATTTCACTTGATTGCCTAATTTGGTTATTTCTATTATGCTTATCCTTAATTTTTGTGAATTTTAGAAAAATAAAAGATCATAATATATTAATAATCAGAGTCATTGTAACTGTGATAGTTTGTTTGACTTAGGAAATATCTAAATTAGGATTAATATTGTCATAATAGCTCTTTTGTCCTAAATTAAAATTTTAATTATATTTAAAAAATATTAATTAAGATAAGTGTTGTTGTGAGGGCTTGAGTTTTAATAAATAAATTTAAAATCTCATTGTCAATATTGCCATGAGCTATTTGATAATAAAATATTTTTTATTAATAATTAATTAATTATTTTAATTAAAATTCATTAGCCCATAATTATTTTTTAGACGAGTTATATGGGCTTTAATTTCTCACTTTAAGAATACATATGTACTTCAGGCAAGCCTAACCTAATTAAACTCTATTTTTTTGTTTATAAAAATTGTTAATATATTTTTAATCAAACTTGTGAATAATTAATTCTTTTTTCAACTTGTAAATAAATGTTCATTTTTTTGATTCAAAGTTATAAATATTTTAATCTTATTTTTAGGAGTAAATTAAATATTATTAAGGTTATTAATAATTTACATAATTAATTTAAGATAATTGTCTTAAGATAAATGTATCAAGAGCATAATAAAATTAAGTTATTGTCATTTCTTATACATAAATAGACTCTCGAATCTATTATAATTTCAAGGCCAATTATCTTTTCAAGATTATTGATTGTTGAAGAAGATCATAGTATATCTGGTGATTATTGGCTTTTATATTCTGCCTGTTCTAATTATGTTAGTTCCAAGATGGAATGGTTTGACACTTCTGATGCATGTGATGATGAAGTAGTGAAATTAGCTAATAGTGATTGTTCAAATATTGTTGGAAAAGGTACTATGAAAATTAAGATCATAATGGTAGTGTGAGGCACTACCTACACTTGGGAGGAATTTGATTTCTTTCGTAGATTTGATACATTGGGATATGAATAAAGGTGGAGTTATGCAAGTTTGTAGAGGTTCTTTAGTGATGATTAAAGGTAAGAAGACTAGTGGTAATTTGTATAAGTTGATGAGAGAGACTATGATAAAAATAAGCGAAGGCAATGGTGGAGTATGTAGTGAAGTCAAGAAGGTGAAGTTTATGTAGATGCCAAAGAAGAAACTGACATTTGCAGATACTTTGGTGAAGTCTACTGGCACTTATAGTTGATACTTGCAGTTTATTCCAATCACAAAACAATGTAGAGATTTGTTGGTTTTGTCTTGGATTGGGTTGTTAAGCCCACTTGGAATAATGAAAAAAAAAATTTTAAGAAAAAAGTGTGCAACTGTGTGCACGTGACAATATAGGGAAAAGGGAGATAAAAGGAAATGTTGGTCTTTCATCTTCCTTGGAGTGGTGCAGCTGCCAATGTGAGTGAAAGAGAGAGGAGGGGCTAGTTTGCATATGTATAGTTGCAGCAAAGGAAGAAAACCACCATTCATGGTGTTATGTGAGGTGTGATTTTTGATATTTTTGCTTAAGTGCTTTGTTTTAATAAGAAAATATTGCTTTGTGAGATTAGGTGTATTGAAGTTTGGGTTTGTGAGAGATATTTTCAAAATTTGTCGTTGTAATTGTTGATTGGAATTAGTGGATTGATTTGTGAACTTGTGGATGTAAGTACTAAAGGCCGAACTATGTTAAATTTGTTATGTTCTTGTGATTTTTTTTGTTTGCTTCATTTCTGCATGAAGGGGAGTTTTTCCCAACAAAAATCACATATATCCAAGACCAACTCACATAAGAGAATATGAGTAAAATAGAGAACATTCAATGAATGCAACCAAATGCACCTTGCATCATCAAAAGTTACTCACAAACCCAAATGCACGATTAATCACACCAAAGGCTAGAAAACACATTGAAGGGCCATAATTGGCCACCACGGGGCCCATCAGATGTCTTCCCTTCATCAGCAGCTGAGAGACATTCTACTAACCTCCACATCTGGCTAACCTGAATGATTGAATAGCAGCTAAGAGACATTCTACTCTAAGTCTAAAAAGTGACCTTCACAGTGGCTTTCTTTTTTTATTCTGAATTAAAAATATAGAGAAAATAAAGGAAATAATAAGGATCCTAAGAAAACAACAAGGGATGATATAATAAGAAGTTCATAAAACTCAGCATAGCATAAAGAACAAACCCTTCAAGGTAAATAGTATTGCTCTAATACTATATTGAAATTATAGAATTTTGAGATAGGGAATGAAGAAAAAAGAAAATGATGCAGAGATAAGATTGATATGGTGTTAAAAAATACAAAGCATTAACTAATTAGGTCAAGTACCTGTGTAGTACTAATACAAGTCCAAGCCCAATAAGACTAATAATCATAATATTTTAATACTCAACAATATGAAGATCTAAATAAAACAAAAAAAGAACTCTACAATATATTTGTTTTCTATATATATCGATTAACATTTGGTCTTTGATGGATAAGTTTCTTTTCCTTTTCTCCCCTAACTAGGATATAATCAATAAATTTGTGGCCTTTAATTAAGGGAGGCCTAAGAATGGAATGGATGAATTTTGAATTGGATCATTAATGGATGGATAAAAAATAAACTAATAATCTATTTAGAATTCATTGAAAAATTATTAAAACTATTCAATCTATCCATAACCTATTTTAATAGATGAATATTCAATATATTCATTAATTCATTTTAATGAATGGATATCCAATCCATCCATCCTCATTTAGATGCATTTAGACTCCTTCTATATTGAAATGCATTTTATTCTCCAAACCATATGGATATGCAATAGATATCCAATTGGAATTTTGATCCTATGTGGACAAGCATAGTCACATATTTCCTAAAAAACTTGGATTATTTGAATGTTAAATATTTTTAAGCATATATTGGTTTAACCCATTTGAAATCACTTTTATTGTTGGGCTTTATTAAGCACTAGAAATATTATGAACTGTAGTAATATGTGGGTATTTTATATGGATTTTCTATAATGGATAAGTTAATTTATATTGTAAACATAAGGAGAAGCCTTTACTCTCACCTTATATATATAGTGATTGCCTCGTTGAGACCGCAAGAAGGGATTTTCAACATTTGTAGAGAATGAAAGTAGTTTCTCTCCTTCACACACTTTTTATTCTTATCTTCTAGATTTTGTAAACAAGGGTTCCTCTTCCGTGGTTATGGACATTTCAACATTTTCAGGGGTCAAATCTCTCTATGTTAGGTAACCCTAAAATGTGTCCCTGAATTATTTTGGAAATACATGCTATATAATTGAGATTAGGATTTATATCATTATGAAATTTCAACATATCAAATAAATTTTTAGTTGGTCCATTAATCACCCATTAATTAAAATTAATCCAATCCATTCAATTCATTAAATCTATTATTATAATTGAATGGATTGGATTAGATTTAAATATAGATGAATCACAGATTAATAAATATAATTGTCATCTCTACTTTTAATCAATGATTCGTATGATATCTTATTTAATTCTTTGTTCTGAATGCATGAACTACTTTATCCAAAGCTAAAAGAAGAAGATATAACTAATCTTGAAGAGGAATATAATGTCCTTTGGTCAGACAAAGCTGGAGAAATTGAGTACTTCCAGTCTCTGGAGAAACAAGTTGAGAAATTCAAGGTAAATATGTTTTATACTCTGAAAATTTTTACTAGGCAATTAAGTAATCATCAACAACATAGTTATAGCATGTGGTCAAATGTGGAATAAAATAGGAATAATCAAAATGGCAATCTTGAATTAAGCTTTCCAAAAACTTATATAAAATTAAAAAATGTGTTTTGGTCTCCCTTCAACTGTTCCCTGCATTCATGGATGCCTTTGATTTTATAGGAGATATGTCTTGTGGTAAAATGTGCTTGTGGGGAGGAATACAAAGTGGCAGTGAGTATGTAAGAGAACATGAAGCCCACGAGTCAATGAATTCATTTCTTCATATTGATCTCTTGATTAGATAATACTACAGTTTGGTTTAAGCATTCCAAGTGCTTGCCGTATAGAATGTTTATAGACAAGAGAAGACTTTAGATGAAAATTCACTCTAAATGCTAATCGAGTCTCTTTACATTTGTATGAAATAGCCAACTTTAGTTGACCAATAGATGTTTAAGTTTGTTTTATTGCAACTGGATTTCTTCAACTACGACACATTTTAGAGCTAAAGTCTTCTTAATATAATATAATATAATTTCCTATAGTATGTATCTAATAGATATGCGAATCAATCTTTTTTATTCATTTTTCCTTTCAACTTAAATTTTAGTGCTTCATGAATATAGACACATATCTAATGTTTGAACTTTTCACAGTTATGATGAGCTGAGCTTGGGATAGTTCAAGCTTGTTCCCCTAGGTGTTCATTAAACTTAACATGAATGAGTTCGATTCTTTAAAGCTAGTAATGAGAGTATTATTGATGTCAATTAAGCTGTTGACATTTTGTATATTGCAGATACATCTTCCCTTGCTGTTCCTTTAGCATGTTGAGAATTAGTGACAAATCATGTTAGAGATATGCTTGTCATAATGTTTGTGATTGATATTCACCTATTAGATATTGCAAGTCTCAATTTATACTGAAATACAAGTATTTTCTGAAGAAATCTATGGTGGCTATTTTAGTTTGTCATTTCAAATTTATTATTTTTTAGACTTGTATGGATTGGGTGAATCTATGGTAAGTCTTTGTCATACTTTAATCATAGACCCTCAGTTCGAGTCGTGACATGTGTGAGGTATGAGTCTTGATATTTTTGCTTAAGTTCTTTGTTTGAGTGAGAAAATATTTTTGTGAGATTGGGTGCTTTGAAGTTTGGGCTTGTGAGAGATATTTTTAAAATTTGTGATTATAATTGTTGATTGAAATTAATGTATTGATTTGTGAAGTTATGGATGTAGGCAGTAAGGGCCGAACCACGTTAAATTTGTTGTGTCCTTGTGTTTTTTGGTTTGCTTAATTTATGCAAGAGGGGAAATTTTTCCCAACAAAAATCACATGTATGCAGCATCAATTCACATAAGAGAATATGCGTAGAATACAGAACATTCACCAAACGTGACTCAAAGTCCAATGCGACCAAACCTAGAAGCCCAAATGCACCCTGCATCATCAAAAGCTACTCACAGACCAAAATGCACAAGTAATCACACCAAAGGCCTAAAACACGTTGAATGCCCACGGCTGGCCACCACGAGGCCCAATGGATGTCTTCCCTTCATCGAATGACCACAATTGGCTGGCCAACTCTAGCCTCCACCTCTGGCTAGCCTGAATGATTGAATAGCAGCTAAGGGAGATGTTGCTTTGAGTTTGAAAAGTGACCTTCATAGTGGCTTTATTTTTTCACTTTGAATTAAAAATATAGAGAAAACAAAAGAAAATAATAGGGATTCAAAAAAATCAATAAGGGACAAAATAATAAGAAATTCATATAACTCAACATAGCATAAAGAATAAATACTATTTAGGTTAAGTACTAATATAAACCCAAGCCCAATAAGACTAATAACCCTAATATTTTAACACTTTATAGTGTATTTTTTATATATATATTGGTTAACATTTTGTCTTTAATGGATAAGTTTTTTTCCTTTTCTCCCCTAATTGGGAAATTATCAATAAATATGTGGCTTTTAATCAATGATTGTACAATATGTTATTAATTCTTTGTTCTTAATTCATGAACTACTCTATCCAGTGCTAAAAGCAGAAAATATAACTAATCTTGAAGAGAAATATAATGCCCTTTCGTCAAACAAACCTGGAGAAACTGAGTACTTGCGGTCCCTGGAGAAACAAGTTGAGAAACTCAAGGTAAATATGTTTTATCCTCCTGAAAATTTTACTAGGCAGTCAAGTAATTATCAACGACATGGTTATAGCATGTGATCAAATGTGGAATAAAATAGTAATAATCAAAATGGCAACCTTGAATTAAGTTTTCCAAAAACTTATATAAAATTAAAAAAAATGTGTTTTTGTTTCCCGTCAACTATCCCCTGCATTCATGGATGCCTCTCATTTTACAGGAGATCTGTCGGGGTAAAATGTGCTTGTGGGGAGGAATAAACAGTGGCAGTGAACATGTAGGAGAACATTAAACCCACAAGGCTGTGAATTCAGTTCTTCATATTGATCTCTTGATTAGATAATAATACAGTTTGGTTTAAGAAGCAATCCAAACGCTTGCCGCACAGAATGTTTATAGACAAGAGAAGACTTCATATGAAAATTCACACTGAATGCTAATCAAGTCTCTTTACATTTGTATGAAATAGCCAACTTCAGTTGAGCAATAGATGTTTAAGTTTATTTTATTGGAACTAGATTTATTTGACTGACACATTCTAGACCTTAAGTATTCTTGATATAATACAATTTCCTATTGTGTTTATGTAATAGATATGGGAATCAATCTGTTTTTCTTTCACTTTTCCTTTCAACTTAAATTTCAGTGCTTCATGAATATAATACAATTTCCTATTGTGTTTATGTAATAGATATGGGAATCAATCTGTTTTTCTTTCACTTTTCCTTTCAACTTAAAATTTCAGTGCTTCATGAATATAGACACATATCTAATGTTCAGTTGTTTACAGTTATGATGAGCTGAGCTTGGGATAGTTCAAGCTTGCTCCCCTAGGTCAGCATTAAACTTGACATGAATGAGTTCGATCCTTTAAAGCTAGTAATCAGAGTATTATTGATGTCACTTAAGCTATTGACTTTTTGTATATTGCATATACATCTTCCCTTGCTGTTCCTTTAGCATGTTGAGAATTAGTGATAAACCACGTTAGAGATTGCTTGTTATATATTATTAAAGTTGGGGTATGCATTCTTGTTTGCAGTATATTTACTGTTGGCTTGTACTTATATATATATAAGTTTATGGATAATGACATTAGCAGTAAAGTGAACAAATTAGAGATCATGATACTTCGAGATGCTCCAGAATTGTTGATATATCACAGTCCTCATAGCTCTTCTCTGCATAGATAATGTTGGGGCTATCTTGGAAGAAAACATCTTCTCTTTTGAAACTGTCTTCACTGTGAAGAAGCCTTTCACTGCCATATTCAACAGCCCCTTTTAAAACAAGAGTCTTCTGGATACCAGCCACAAGTTCTTCATAATCTGTATCACCTTTTTCTCCCACAAATACAACTACTTTGGAGAGATCAATTCCCCACTTAACTGACAGATACCTGAATTTACAGACAATAATGTCATTTGGCCTTCCTATTTTAACAGCTATTCTATTGTATATTTGAAGTTCCTGGTTACAATATGCATAGCGGGAAGCAATAATGTTTCTAACCTCAGTGCTTGTTTTCTTGATGCAAATAATGGTATCACATTTAATCTCAATCCTGCATGTGTATAGACTAGGTTACAGCGGAAGCCTCTCATTCGTAGCCTTTGGCGAAGATCATCTATCTTCTGAATCTGTGATATGTCATCATAATTACAAATAACTATGGATAAAAAATGTGCATTATAGAGGTACCATTTTCAAGTTTATAAGACAGTTTTCTTAAGCACAATGCTATCTTACCATGGCTCCTGGTTTCACACTATAGGAGTAGCACCTGGAGCTGCAAGCACTGACATACTCTACAATGTCATTCTCCTCTCCACCTTCAATTCTAGCAAGCCTGGTTACCATTGCTCTAATATTCTCACCAGGCCATCTATACTCGACATGGGCTTCATAATCAACATCAGCCATTAAATCTTTCCATGGATAATACATTTCACTTCCACTGTTACACACCAGAGCATCAAACTCTTCTATGTTTACTTGCAAGCTGTTCAATGGTTCAATAGTCTCTTGTAAACTTAAACCGGTTAACAATACAACACCTAGCTTGCCGGAGCTGATGCCTGGTCCTGCTGCTTTCATCACATTTTTGATAATTTTCTGAAAGGCCACTGCTCTGTTTCCATCACAATCATAACAATCTGCAGCTATTACAACAAGCCTTTGCCTTCTACCGGGAAAGTAATTGGCATTAGAATTACTAGTAGAGAAGACCCTGCGGGTAATGGCTTCGATAATTTCCTTCTGTCTAGCTGCTGGGTCCATCTCTCCATTCAACTTGGAATCTCCTTCTATGGAGAATCTTAAAGAAAGATCCTCTACGTCTCTTAAGGAGTCACTTATTGGTTCTTCGGCAATTGGTGTAATTTCCAAACGGGAGGTGGAGTGGCGGTTCCTGCAATGTTCAATATGGGAGAGGTAGTTGTGGCAATGTTCAGGCCATGAAAACCGATGGATGTTTTTTAGGCCATTTTTGCGGCATTCTAGCCAAAGATTTTTGTCTGCAACAAGTTTTAGCAGTGCATCTGCTATGGCTTTCTGGTCATGTGGGTCAATCAGAAGACCGTTGTTGAGTGCCTAGTATGATGAGATGTAAACCATAAAGAATTAATTTACCACAAATAAAAAAAATATAAATGATAGAAAAGAGAAAGAAAATGCAGCTGACTTGCTTAGCTAGTCATTATCAAGAAATGGTGGACATATTAAAGCAGCTGAGAATTGAAAAAGTTTTGATAGCCCTGATGGCACAATGACTTGTTGTTTGAAAATATGAATGATCTAGTAAGTTAAATAATGAACAAATAGGAGACATAAGATTTATAAGATACCTTCAGAATATCCACTGGCCCTCCATTTTTTGTTGCAACAATAGGTAATCCGTAAGCTGCTGCCTGCAGTAAGGTAGGGACAAGGAAGCCTTGTAATTTTCATATTTTTCTTACAGTGAGTTGTTTATATTTCAAAGGCTGAATGTCACTATGCCTATTAGCAATTTGAAGAAACAGCATGAGGTTTACCTCAATGAGTGTGAGACCAAATGGTTCCACCAGGGCTGGGTTGATAAAAACTCCCTTCAAGAGACAAAAACCCCATGTATTACTGTTAGCAAATATAATGTTGGAAAAAGACAAGACGATTAAAGTAAGCTAAATTGTTAGACAATAATTAAAACTGAAGTAGATTGGATTCTTTAACAATTTGACTATAACTGAGTAGAGAACTGAACCCCATCTATTTTGCTTTCAAATTTTTATACTTCCATCAACCTGCTATCCTGTTTTATGTCTATCAACTCGACTTGTTAGCATGATAAATGTAGGTTTGTTTGGGCTGTCTCATCTAAATACTAAGAAATATTATATTCCACATCTAATCTAAGTCAATACGAAAACCAGGTGTTGGCAAATTTTCTTCAAAGAATGCACCTTAGTTTTTGCAGCCAGACGATATATCTCTGGAACTTCAGATTGCTTATGATGCTTGGGATAAGCCACTTGACCATACAAATCGTACTTGTCAATGAGCTTGAGCACCATGACAAGAACAGTGGAGCTGCTGTTAGGCATTTCTTCAATGTCATCTCTATTGCCAAGTATGAGTGTCTGCCATAATTTGCAGTAAAGCAGAAATATATTGCTCAGTCACGTGCTGACAATGATTATATATGAAATCCTGATGTTTTCAAACAGAAATGAAAACTCACCAAGTTAGCCAGTTCCCTTAGGGCCTGACATTCCCCAAAAGCCTTGAGCAAAGTCATGACATTTTTCTTGGGGTCAGGGCGGGACAAGGCTAGTATTGTTGGTTTGTGAGGATTTGTGAAAAATCTCATAATCTGCATGGCACAACTCATCTTTAGACACAGTCAGGTACCAATATTTAAGGAGAAAAAGTTATAAATTCTTCATGTATTAAAATTAATCCTTTTTATTTTTTTTTTCTTTTCACAGAAGCATTGGGGAAAAGATGGTAGGGAAGAATTTAAGACCTCAGACCATATTGGAGGTAAGTGCCTTTTGCTTTGAGCTCTATCAGGTCCAATCAATGACTTGAGGTCCCCCTCACCTTCCATTGAGTCTTGTGTTGTAACATAACTGAAGTCCATGCCTGGTGGAATGACCTGATGAAAAGATTCAGCAGGACATTTTAAGTGTCAATACATTTTTTTTATGAAACTCTTGCCTGCACTTCACTAGCTGTGAATATTGTCTGCTAAGTAAACACTAGCAAATAGTGATACTGTGCATACCACCATCCTTGGCATGTGTCTTCCTAGGCAACTCACTCCACGTTGTCTCCTGACTCTGAGCTTCCTCTCCAACTTGAGATCAAAGCCATCATAAAGCTCCCACTGCTCTTCAATCTCTTGCCTTGTGCTAGTGATAACCATTTCAGCAGCATCCAAGCTCAACTCCTCAGCCTCAATTCTCCTCATGATCTTATAGGTTGAATTTATGGCCTCCCTAGAGAGCCTCCCTTGCTTAAGCAATTGTTCAAACTTGTTCCTGCCTAATGAGTGCCCTGTTAGCACCATGGGCACATTTAGTGCACCAGATAAATGAGCTGCTATCTCCCCAGCATCAGCATAGTGACCATGGATGACAAAAGGCCATGTTGGCTTCCCCCCATTCACTTGCTCACCCAAAGCTCTTGCCATGTTAACAATGTGGCTTAGAGCATTATCCACAAATTCAGGTATATGAGGCCAAAGTGATTCTTTTGGCATGTACCTGAGAAAATCAATGTATTCTACTTATTAGGCCCCATCCATAACCCAAAAAGGAACTCAATTGGATTAAGAAAGCAGTGTATATACTTATCACGAGGTCCACATGGAAGACGAATAATATATGCTCCACCGCAGCCACTGCCATCAGAGGGGCAAGACAACATCTCAATGGGCTCTCCATAGCTGGAGTCTACTTCTGGTGAAGCAATTTGTCTAGTCAATAGATCAACACGGTAAATTCCTTTTGTGTTGGCTAGAGCACGAGCAAGTTCTACTACATATTTGACCTGAAATTGAAGTAAGAATAAATAATTCAAGGCTTGTGATGATATAATTCTCCAGTCACAATTCACCAATGTGAGCAAAAAGGACTACAAGTTGCCTAGCTTTGGTTCTTATGGCAAAGTATAGGACAATTTATTGTACCCAAATTAAAAATTGGCCATGAAATAGACATATAACAGTTAAAGTTGAAAAAGTACCTGACCACCAGTATCAGAATCTCTCCCAAGTTCCATATTTTCTCCTCGTACCAAACCATGAATACTACAGTAACAATATTAAAAGTATGAAAATAATTACTAAAAAAAGAGTAAACACCCATATTAGTCCCTCAAAGATATAAGTGACATCAATTTAGTCCTCTGAATAAAGTTGATATCAATTTAGTTTCTAAATCATAGAAAGTGACATAATTTGCTCAGTCAAAGAAAGTTGACTTCAATTTAATCCCTCAAGACATCAATTTGGTCCCTCAATTAAAAGCTCAATTAATGGTGTTCTTACAGTTTGTAACAGAAGGACTATTTTATGTCACTTTCCATGATTGAGAAATTAAATTGATGTCAACTTTCTTTGAAGAACCAAATTGATATCACTTGTATCTTTGGGGGACTAAAATGGGTGTTTACTCTAAAAAAATTGTCAAATTTAATTTCTTACTCATAGTAAATTTGTTATGAATTCTATGGATGGTTAGAATGACAACCCCACATGATCAGATTAACTATGTCTATGCTTTGCAGACAGAGAGAATGCAATACCTGATTAGGACAATGTAAAGGTTCCTAGCCTTATCATCCTCCGACCAAAGTTGCATTTCAGAACCGATTCTGGGAATGCCCTTGACAGATTCTGAAGCATTGGCATCTCCTTTTTCTTTTTCACCTTCCGAGAGCTCAGAAAGGTCGTTTGCAGCATCATTACGGCCTTGTTCACGATCAAGACGTGTTCTTGCAAGCTTTTGAGCATCATCCCATGCAATCTGCAACAATGTTTATTTCCTCTCCCTATTACTACTATTTGTCCAAAAGCCTCAAATAATATGAATGCATGGGGTCAGTAAGGTTGTTATTACAGTATTACTACTTATTGGATACTTCTTTTTTTTCCCCTTATTATATAAACTCATAAACATCTGTTTTCTATGAACTACTGCTCTTTTTAAAAAAAAAATTAGAAGGAGATCAAGGATTAATTTTCAAAAAACATTTGTGCTTGTCATTCTGTTCTCTTGTCCAGTAAACCTCACATTCTTTAGCAATGTTACATTATTTAACCAAAAATGTTAGCAACAAAGTATTTAAATATTATGTGCAAAATATGGTCTTGTGAATTATCTATACCTTTTCTTTTTTAACAATTCTTTTTATCAAAAACACCAGACTGCTTCAGAAGATGATTTATCTATCTATATGAAAGACAAAGTTATATGATAACTTATTTATAAAGGAGCCCAACAAAGTGGCACCAAGTCTTTCTGGAGATTATTTAATACTGAGATTGAATTTCACTCCAACCACTTTACCTTCACTTTAACTTACTCTTATCCCTCTGCACTTGGTCTTAAACTTTCTTTGTAACAAAAAGAATTATGAAAGAAGCGTGGAAAGAGACTTCTTGTGATAGCTTTTGAAAAGCAAGCAATACCAAACTTGGTTTTATTTGCTCAACAAGTTCCCTACTTTTTTGAAAGATCACTCACCACTACAACATTGGAAAAGTCACTATTGAGAATACACTTTTCTTCCCCCAACCTCCTCCAATTTCGAACAACCCCAAAAGAAATATTCTATGAAACATTATTAAAAATGTACTCTGGTAATAAAAAAAGCAAAGAATTTTGGGTCAATTAGAGAACTTATGCAGTAGCATATGCTGAAAGTTAAATAAAAGGAGTGTTATAGGTGGTGGTTAAGAGAACATAAGCAGAGAACTTGTTCTGGTTGAGAAAGATGGTACTGACCTGTTTCTTTTTGCGAGCCAGATGCCAAATGCGCCAGCATATATTCTCCAACCTGTTACTGCGTTCACGGGTGTTCCGTGTAGCTATTACCTGCCATTTCATTCATACATTTAAGGTTACACTTCCACCCTTTACCTGATTCATCATAGTCTTTTTCTTTTCTTTTCTTTTCTTTCTGTCCAAGCATCTTTCCTTTTAATTATAAATGTTACCAATGTATTGATGGTGGTAAAACCAGTCTTTCAACTAGCAAATTCTCAAAATGGGGTTGATGAATCTTTCTTTTCAGGTGATCTTGTTGCGTAAATTTAAGCAAGAGAAACAGAGTAAAGAGATAAAGAGAGAATTATATCCTAAAGCTTCATACAGTGGATGCCAAAAGAATTTGGGTTACTGAGATAAATTTTACTTTTCTATAAATGTGGATATAGATGTAACCATGTTATTTTTCTTTTGAAAATCATGTTGCAAACCTTGGAACTTTTCAAAAAGGTTATTTTATTTACAAACTCATTCTATTTTGAAAATCTTAAAATTGCATATTGAATAATTGAATGCATAATTTTCGAAACTGGACTTCTGTCCATGCGTATGATTGAATTAAATTACATCTGAAATCATGCAACGTTTCTGAAAAAGATACTCAAGTCTAAATTTTTTTCTCCCTTGTTTGTGTTCCCTTTTTTTTCCCTTTGAAGAAACTGTTTGTGTTTAAAAACAATGTCAGCAAGCAAGAGAAAAAACGAAACCCCATTAATTTGTCATAGAAATCTCGTGTTCAAACTTCTGTAAAATCGGTGACCATTAAGGTTCCCATCACGCACCAAAAATATTCAAAAGCTACAATTTTTCTCCCCTTTTCTGCAAAAGTGGTCCCAGTATAAGACAATGAACTTATTCTTTGTCATAGACTAATATATATAGAACATCCAAAATTTGTGGCACACGAAATTAATTAGGATATAAGTTTATCACCACCCTTCCTTCTTCCTTCCTTTCTTTTTCTATATTTTGTTAAAAAAAAATCAATTTGTTGATGCATTAATCTTTCTTCTCCACAACCAATGGTTTAGGAACCTTTGTATTCTCTCATTTCCTTTAAGAAAATGACATTATCCTATTATAAAAGAAAGAGACATAAATTTTATTGTGAATATTATCATATTTTTAAGAAAAATAAGAGAATCCAAATTCTTAGTAAACATAGACGTGGTTCAAAATAGTATTTAATCCCTCTAAATATTAATATAGAATTAAAAAAAAGGCGTGTTTGGATGAATATTTGCAACATTCAAATATGTTTTTGAAAGTTCAAACAAACTTTTATTTATTTTTTATTTTATTTATTTTAGTATTTATATCATTTTTTAAATATGATTCTTGTCTCAAAAATTCCTTTAGTAAACTAACTATTTCTATTTGCATTGAATATAATTTTTTACTAAATATAAATCACTTTATTCAAACTTATTTCTGACAAAAATTAATTTTACAAAATCAAATTCATCCAATTAAAATTAAATTTACAAAATTTAATCAAAACAAACTAATAAAAGTAAAATTTGTTCATAGAAGGCAAGATGAAAACTCTTTTCTGCCATAAATTCAAATTTCAGTCACCAAAATTGTTAAAAAAAAAAATGGGAGTTAAAGGTCAGATTACACTAACCTTGGCCCATGTTCTGTAAAGGTCAGATTCATCAAAGCTATTGACAACTTCTTCAACAAAGTATTTGGTGGGACTAAACAACTTATAATCTTCCCTCTGATCTCTCTCTTCTTCAAACTTTGTGATTTTGAGCTTCCCATCATTCCTCTTCCTTGTGCTGCTTCCCACGTCCAGAATCGCCTCCAAATAACCATTTAACCATTCGTTAACTGCCATTTCTCAATCTTCTGTGACGCCCTTGACCTTGAAGAAAGGGAACAGGGAATTGAAGGTGCAGTTGCCGAAGGAAACTAATAATCTCTACTTAATTTGTAGCTTTTGTTCGCGAGACATATGCATTAAAACTCATTGCTGAATGAATGCATGGAGCGCGTTGAAATTTTGTTGGGGAGAGAGACACGAGGTAGCGTGGTTTCAAATTTCACAAATGGGTGTAATTTGAAGCCGCGTTGGATTCATGATATCACCCTCCATTTATAAAGGGTTTTTTTCTTTTTTTTTTTAGTAAATTACTCATACTTCTATATATTTTTCTTTTGATTTTTCAGAGTATATATCCTCTCACCTAATATGTTAAAGACTAATTTTCTTATATACTTTTAGGTATCAAAGCAAATATTTCTCTTAAGGATATTTAATTCACGTAAAATCAAACTTTTATTATTAAATTTAATTATTAAAGAAATTTGAACTCCTTTTATTTATACTAACACTTATTGGTTACACAAACCTTTCTTGTCAAAAAAGTTATGTACAACATGTTTTAAAAAATATAAAAAAAGATATGTGTAAATATTTAAAAAAGTATGCTTAGATTTTTAAAAATATAATATTTAAGAGAGTATATGTAAGTTTTAAAAATAAAAAAAAGTTTGTGAAAAAAAAGTAAAGAGAATGTTAGAGTAGTTGATGTCTGTATAAGTATTTAAGAGATATGGTTAGATTTTTAAAAATATTTAAGAGAGTATATATAGGTTTTTAAAATTAAGGGAGGTTTTGTAAGGAAAAAAAAATCAAATAAGTAAAAGAGATGTTAGAGTAATTTTTTTTTTCTTTCTTCTTTTCTGAAAGAAAAAAATCTTGAAAGGTTGCGAGAATATAAGAAATGGGTGGCTTTGATTCTGTGTCTCTTATTCCGATGCTTAAAGAGGTATATGAACAAAATATCCTTATTCTTTTGTTATTCGCCAATTAGCTTTATAATCTATTCGACTGCATGATTGAAGAATCTTACATATTTTCGATGTTAAATACAAATCTTTCATGCCCATCTATCACTGTCGTCAGGTACATTCAACTATTTCTACAGAAGGAAAAAAAAAAAGTTATGCTAAGAGAAGGGAGGGTAAACTAAAGTATAACTAAAGCGAATATTTGAGCAAAATTCGATTTAAAGAGAAAAGTTTCTAAATGAACTTGACCCTACTTCAACTAAAATTTTTGGGTGAAAAATTATGCTTTTTTTTATTAGTAAATATTATCAAATTTTGGATGCTAATTTACTTTTTCATATACCTGACTAAAGTTGCATTTTATTATTATGTATAGATGCACTCGGATGAAAAACTCATCTAAATAGTTTCTTTCTTCTAGAAAATGTGCATAATTTAATCAAACCAGTATCTAAATTCTTATTTAACATGCTATCAATTTAGTGTTTTCGGGTTTAAAAAAAAAATTATTTAATCATAATTTGTCTTTGACGATTTTACGCAAAGGATGTTCTTGGAAGTAAAATTATGCTGCTCACAGAAAAAGAATAATTAAGATAATATTCCACATCAAGACAAGGTAGTGCTTTTGACAGAAAAAAAAAGAAGATAATATTTGGTTTTCTGGATTTTTCTTTTCCTTTTTTTTAAAGTCCATGTTTAATAAAATTCAATTTTTAGAAAAAAAAATTATTTTCTTTTCAAAAGTTTTTTTAATAATATTTTGATTATAAGTTATTTTGAGCATAAAATAATCTAATCCAAACTTATACTAAGTCTAAGCATCTTAAAAATGTAAATTGTCTTTTACCATGAAAGATTAGACGTAGCAATAAGCGAGCCATGTTCTCAAAAGAATGATTAAAATTTTAACTTTGGAATAAATATTTGTTGAAAGGAACTCTTAGTCAAAAACTAATCGCGATCACCATGTTTGAAAAATTAATCTTACAGCAATACTTATAGGATATCCAATAAGAAAAACCGCCTTTCACAAAATATAAATGAAAGCACCTAACATTCTTAAATTTTTTCAGAATTTCTAATTCCATTACCCATTTAAATTTTTTTAATTTAAGATTTCATAATAATTTTACAATAATTTTTATTTAAATTTAGTAATCACAATAAGTTTTAACTCAATTCTATCAAATAATATTTTGGTGGTTCTTGTATGATAAATGCCTACAGCATAACACTAGTTTTTAAAAAGTCACAAAAACTGAAATTTAATGGCTTAAGGTGTGAGTATAAATGATATTTATAAATTGGCTGATATTTGCATATATCCTACCATGTATAGAGATAGTGAGCTCTTGAAGTTTGAACTAATGGCCTCACAAATCCTTCATTACTATGAGAATTTAATTAGAAAATGTTATGATAGAATAAAATAAAGAAAAACCATCGTGGCAGACCCCGCGGAGGAGCCACTAGAGCTAAGATGGGAGAAAATGTAGGGTTATTAGGATCACAAGCACACATATATCTCACTTGATATATGTATTTTAGTGACTTCATCACTACTTTCTTTTTGAGTTGAATAAGTAGGACTCTAGATAAGTGTGAGTGAAATGTGAAATGTGAGTGAAGAAATCTCACATTAAAAAAGAATGAATAAGATGAGGATCATGTATAATGAAAGGATTTATAAACTTAATGCCTTAAAATTTTTGCTTAAAACGTAATATCGGGTCCACTAACATAATTTCTTAATAAATCTATTGAAAAAAAACGGTCAACCTCAAATGAAACGAGATTTTTAAAGGAAAACTTGATACCAAGAGATCTACAATTCATGAGAGCTCTACTATTTAATTTTGTTTTATCTTCTTCTTATGCCCTCATTATCTTTGCATCTTCTTCCTTCGTCCTCAAATTTTGTAGCTTACCTTAGTGTAAAAAAAAAAAAAATCCTCATCCATGACAAGAAAAAGTCTATAAAATTTGTTCTAAAAGAATGAGATGATTTAATTCATATATCCTTGTCATCACTGACTACATATTAAGGCATAATTAAAAAAAATTTAAGAACAAATAACTAACAATTTCATATGCTGATTTTATTTCATATTATAAGTTTTTTTTTTATATTTATGATTACAATCAAATTGCTACGTTCAAGTAACTAATAACGGCAATTCATGATGCTTTCATGGCAATTCCTCCTCATAGCTTTAATAAAATCATTGTTTGTATGAAAGTCACATTAGTATTGCTATACATGACTCTGCAAAAACGGCATTATATATATATTGGTGCATCTTATACCTTAAATTGATTAAAGGGATGCCATCAGAGGAACATCCACTACAGTGACTTGCACAGGCTGATAAAGAATCCGAAGAGAAAGTGATAGAATTTGAAAAATGAAAGTGAGAAAAAGGATAAAGTGTAGAGGAATGGAATGAGAAAGCCAAACAAAACCAAAGGTTGTGGAAAGAAATGTATCGTATGGACATGAGATGTGTGGAGGTTACATCAAAAGATGGGAAATATATAGGTAAAGTGGGCATGCATGAGTTATAGAATATACGGGGCTCAACAGTGGGAAAGGGAAAAACCCAAAAGAATATTTCATGGAATACCCAAATGTGCTAGGACTCTCAGATTTGTAGCCATTCAACTCTAGTTAATTTCTTCCTCTTTTCGTCTCCAACACTTGCAAACCTATAAAGAGATATTTTACCACTTATATATGTTTCTTTATTTTCAGTTAGTTTTTTTTTCTTAGTACACATTTGATCCCTTCCAAGGATGCCTTCCCCATAGAGCTCTAATCTTTGCTTAGATGAAAAGCCCAAGTGATAAATATCATGTAACAACTATTCCAAAAGTTTTAACATGTTGAATATATAGGCTCTCTAATGGTTTATAAATTTAACACACCTGATCACATAAAAGTTTGAGTCTAAAATATAGACAAATCACATAAATATTCAAAACTTGAGTTGGAATTATGATTTTGTTAAAAAAATCAAAGTGAAAGGAATCAAATTTTCAACCTATAAAAGTGTAGTTAAGTGATAAACAAACTAAAATTTCAGTAAAATAAGTTTTACCTTGATTAAAATATACTTTATGAAAAAAGATAACCTCAATAATATATGACAAAGACATTAACATTATGTCAAAGAAAAACAAGTCCTAGTGTGGTCTAGTTGAAGAACCATAATAACTTTCCATTTTTTTTTAATCTATCGCTAGCATTTCCTTGACAAGAAAAGTGTATCGTTGCATTGATTTTATCCAAATTAAGAAGAGATAAAATTTTATCAGATTGCCCTTGAGTGAAGCCAGGAATTGGCGAGGCATCTCATTGTTTACTGCAACAGGCACGCCTTTTGCTGCAATAGGCATCAAAATATTTAAATTAGGTGTTTAGTTTAAAAAATTCATTTGATGATGAAATGGGTTTAAATTTTTTTTTAAAATTTTTTTGTAAATAAAGCATGAAAATTTTAAAAATAAAAAATTATACAGGCTAATTCATTTAAACTCATAAATTCATGTAAGACTAGTTTGATTAATTTTTTTAATCTGTTTAAATGTCAATAGTTTTATCCAAACCCGTTTAATTCATAACCTTTTGTGGGCGAATTTAAATGAGTCGCGGATCGGCCCGTTTTAATAAGTACACCCAGTGAGCTCTAATTTTGTGCAAAAGAAATAAACATTTTAAAAAATTAAGTTGATTGCCACGCACCGCTATAGAGCCCAGATTGCTTTGTAGCCCAGGCTAGACCCTCACAGAAATGTGGGTCCCACAATAACTATAAGGCCCCCACATGTCAGAGTCTGGTACATCAACGATGTATAGCATTTTTTTTTTAATTTTTATGACAATAAATGTTGATGTCCTTACTTGGTAAAATGCTTTTATAAGTGAAAATTTGTTGCATGTTTTTATAACGTTACGTAAGATTGATTTTATTTATTTATATTGTGATATTTTAATATTTAATAATTTAAAAGTATATTTATTAAAGTAAAATACTTATCAAGTAAATAATTAATTATACATTGGTGAGTTTGTTTTAATTTTTAAAATAATTAATTTTATCTTAATAAATATGTTTTTTAACTATTAAGTGTTAAAATATCAAAATATAAATATATAAATTATAATTTTACGTGACGCTTTAAGAATATATAATAATTTTTTAATTTTAAACATTTTAAGAAGAAATGATTACAAAATTCTAAAAACATATAAGATTATGCTTCCTTCATTTATATTTTATAAAAAATATATTTTTAAATTGTAATTAATTATTTTATCTTGATGAATATTTTTTTAAAAAAATCATATTTTTTAATTATTTAATATAAAAATATAAAAATATAAATAAATAAAGTATAATTTAATATATCATACTAAAAATATATAATAATTTCTTTTAATTAAATTGAGTCAAATCATTATCAACTAGATAGTTTTTATTAAAATCCGTTTGAAGGAGGAAAAAGAATTTTAAAAAAGAAAATTTGAGACTAAAGGTAAAGTCATCTTTCTTATTCTATTAAAGTATACAAGTCACCAATTTTCTTAAAATACAACTTTTGTCTGATTTGGAAAAAAAGATTGGGATTACACATTGTTCGGTGGCTTTGCGTGACTGGGTCTTAGGTTAAAGAATTAAAAATAGAAAATATTAAATAAAAATAAAAATATTTAATGTTTAAAAAAAATTTAAAATACATTTAATATTTTTTTAAAATAATTAAGATGATTTAATGAAAGATAATAAATATTATTTTTATTTTTTAACTTGTATTGAGCGAACACATTAACAAAATCCTATAAAATAAATAAAAAAATAAACAGAATATTTGGTCACATCATTTCTAAAATATCAATAGTTGGTAATGTATTATATAGGAATGATGACACGGCGATATAGAACGAAGGGAGAAATTATGAAAGAACTTTTTTTTGGTGGAAAATCAGGGTCACATACCCAAACTAAACAAAAGGACTAGATACTACTCCTTTGAAAGAAAGAGCCCCAAACATCATAAAAGAAAGGAAGAGAGATACAACCAGGGAAATCGCTAAAAATATAAAGGCCATGAGACAATGACTGACCATAACTAGCCAAAGCATCAATACAGCCATTGGCTTCTCCATAGGCATGAATCCATCTGATCTGTGGAATTGACGGTCCACTTGAAGAATCTCCTAAACCAAACGGTAGCTAGGGTGGCTGCGAAAGCATCCCATCCCTTCTGAATAAGAGAACTCTATCGGATAGAAATTTTGATAACTTTATTCATAACTAAATAGGAAAATTAAATACAAAGTACTTATATAAGATAAAAGTATGAAATCTTAACAAAAATAGAAGTCTAAAAATACTAAAATAATAACAAAATTACAAAAGTGGCTTAAAACATGTCTAAAAAAGTATATTTTAATTCCAAAATCGGTCTCAACCAAGTTTTCCTAGTTGCCACATTGATGGGCTCAAAAAGGACTCTGATATGTAACAAGTTCTGTAATTCAATCTGAAAAAAAAAAGTTAAGATTATTTAAAGATAACAGACTTAATTAGTGATTCGGACTCAAACGCTTAAGTTTTCAAGGATCTAATAAGTCTATAAAGTCATTTACAGCACGTTTTATATTAAAAGGAATACTTCCATTGCTAAATTAATTATATAAGAATCAACAATAAAATTATTCTTTCGCTGAATTTTCAAAAAACAAATAAATTAAAAGAGTTTAGACGCGATTTCTTTTTTTTCAAATAACCGGTCATAATTGCAACTGAAGTAATTGGTTTTGTTTTGTGTACAAATTGCAGTCCATCATTTGCGCAATTAAGTTAAAGCATCCTACTTTCCTTATGAATTTTTTTCAATCAATTTATTCATTATCTTTGTTCTGGGATACGAACTCCGAAGAAGTCGCCTGCATTTATTGTTATTTATTGAATGAAATTAAGTATTTTTTCTCATGATTCTGAACCGAACTCACTTGAAATAAGAAAAGTTGGAATTTTATTTTTTTTTAAAAAAAAGGTTAGTTTTATGAAAGAAATAATATTGTCATTTGCAAAACAGACTACTGAGACAACTGATTTAAAAGATTTTCGTAGTTAATGTTAAAGTATTTTCATCAACCAATTTTACATTTCCTCCGTTTTTTTAGTAATTTTTTATTTCAGAGGAAATATTTTATTTTATTTATCCATTATTTTAAAAAATTAAAAAATATTAATTTTTTTAACTTTATTCTTGATACAATAAAGTGAGAGAGAGAATTAGTAAAGTTAATATTAATTTTTTTGAGTATTTCAATAAAAGGATAATTTAATACAATATAATTATTTTTCTTGCAAATGAGGATATTTAATTTTAATGTTTTTTTTTAATTATTATATAATTACCTTAAATACAGATAAAAAGGAATAGAAAAAGTAGTTACCTTGTAGTATTTTAACAATTTGTAAGTGGTTAGGGAGATGTTTTCCCTACATTAGGGTTTCAACTTTGAGCTAGCATGTACAAAAAATTCATTTTTTTTAAGTACATCACACCAATATAAGAATGTGCTCTTAAGATCATTTACCGTCCGATTGGTTTAAGAAAAATTGGAAGTCCGATTGGTTTAAGAAAATTGGAAGGAAAGAAAATGAGACATGAAAAAATAGATGGATTTCGAAGTATTATGCTATTTGGATACAGAGAGAAAAAGAAAAAAAAAATTCAATGAGATCCACTCATCCACAAAAAATTTTAAAGTACTTTTAAAGTACTACATTCAACGATTGAGATTTAACTTAAATTTTATTATATAATATTTTATATTTAATTCTATCACTTAAATAATTATACTATCCACTTATCACAATTTTAATAAATAAATTATAATACTCTTAGAGTACATGAAAACTTCTCTCATCCACTGAAAAATTTGTTGGGGAGAGCAGAGTTCTTATTGCAAATTTACAACTTTGCCCATGATCTTTTATTTTTTTTGCCAAAAACACCAGCATCAACACAGCCACTTCTCATGTTCTGCCATGTTCTACCAACACAGTAATTCAATCCAATTATTGTTGTAGATTCAATTATAAAATGGAGAGAAAGCAAAGTAATAAAAGTAGGAAGGAGAGAGAGAGAGAGAGAGAGAGAGAGGAGATTATTTGATGTTAAGGGTAGGGGAATGTCAAGGGAAGGAGAGGGGAGGGTTTATTTATTTTTTGGTTGAAGGGGGAGGGTTGGGGGGGAGGCGTACCGAGAATGGGGAAGAAGAAGGTAGGGAACAAAAGTAGTGGGACAGAAACAGAGAAACCAATAGGGAGTGAGAGATTTTCAGGTAAAATCTATTAAAATTAAATAATTTTATTTATAAAAATATTTTAATTGAGATCTATATATTTAACATATTATAAAATTATAAAAAACTAATATAAACAATTTAAAATTAAATTTTATAATTCAAATTTTAACATTTAATTTTTCAAGTAATAGTTTTAATTAATTTTATATGTTTATGTAATTTATAAGAAGTGTGTTTTGAAATATAAAATAAAAACTAAAAAATTTTATTTGATTTCATATATAGTAAGGATATGTATGTCAATTTACATAATTATATTTTTTCTTTTTAATTTTTTGCACAATAAAAATATTAATTATCATTTTCTTTTTTATCCTTTTCTCTTTAATCAAACACATAAAGAGAAAATATACTTTTCTCATCATTTTCTTTCTTTTTTTTTTCTTTTATTTTCTCTCTGTCATCCAAGCAAAGTGTTAGGGAGAAATTTAATACCGGTTAATAGAAAACTAATCCGATGATACTTATCGTAAAAAAAAAAAGAAAAATAGAATGTAAAATGACAATTCAAATAATGTAGTTTTTTATGTAATTTCTAAAAAATACAAATGCATTTTTCTATGTACTTTTATTTTGAAAATAAGTAAGATTAATATTATTTTTATAAAAGAAATAAAAATACACACAATTTTAACCTTACGTCTATGATATTTTGTATATTTTTATCTTGAAACTGTGTGCTTCATCTTATTTTTTTAAAGAAAGCTGTAACTACACATCTTTAATTTTAATTCTTTTACAACTGCCCCTCTTCATTTAAAAATGTTAAAAATTGAGTGTTATATATATTACAACTGCACTCTCAATTTTAATAATAAAGCAAATGAGTGATGCAATTTTTTTATTTAAAAGGAAATCGGTAATATGATACAAAACAAGTACCTAAAGTAAACTGACAATTATTAAGCAAATAAAAAATTATGAATATATGTCACAAATTATTTTACATTAAGTAAGGAAAACTATTTATACCATTAATTTAAATAAAGAAAGGAATGAGAAAAATATGTATTACTAACCATTCAATCCATTCAATAGACAGTTAGACACATAAGGTGTAGCTTAAATAGTAAGCAAATGGTGTTTTAATGATTTGGGATTTATCTATAATGTTAGAGATTTAATTTTGCTAAAAAATACTTTTTTGAAAGAAGTAATCTCATTATATCGGGTGAGAATTAATTTTACACTTAAAAAATATGAGGATATTTAGTTTAAAAAAATCAATTCAATAGGATAAAAGAGAATTAGTTAACTACTCAGTATCCAAATAGCCATGTGAAAAACCCACAATATATTACGCCACTTAAACACTCCATTTGTTAATTGGTTTCCAAAGCAATTTGAACCGAAATCCTTTTTCATGAAATACTAGCCCTTTAGCCCACACGCTTTGCCCAGGCACATGTTTTTTTTTATATTTTTAGTTATTACTTTTATAAATTGAATTTATTAATTTGACTGTGATAAACTTATTATCACATCTCGAGTCTATAATGAATCCAAGTGCAAGATAATAGAACCCTTTATGTTAGGAATAATGTCAATCTGTTCAATTTAGTTTTGGCGCATGGTGTATCACTTTTTTTTTTATCATTTTTTATTTTCAGAGAAATACTTTTTTTTTTAAATTCTAGATATTTTAAAAATGATAGATGTAAAAGAAATATATTTGACAGAAGAAAAATTAGAAAAAAGTAGACAACTAGCAATTGACATCATGGTCGTATATGAAGCAAAAAAAAAATTCTAAAAATGTTAAAACATAATTATTTTAACTCCATAATATTTTAAAAAATCTGAAAATGTAAAAACAAAAAACCTAGAAATAAAAAGAATATAACATTAATTTTACTTTGAGATATTTTTAAAAAAATATGGAAATGAAAACACACATATTTGACACAAGAAAAATCTAGAAAAAAAAATTGGCGTTTTACATCATTTTACACTAGAAAAAAAAAAAAAAACATTTCACCAACATAACACATAAACAAGGACTCTTGAGACGTGGACTGGTTATAATCCAAGTGACAAGTAACCTAAGTAAGATCTCTTATATCCTAACATGGCCTGCCAATAAACAAAGTGAGTGATAAAAATGAAAAGGCAACATAGCATTGTATTTAACACATATACTCCTTATGAGCAATAAATTGGAAACAAATGTTTGGTGTTGACTGCAGCATAAATTGAAGTCTCATGATGCAGCTCAAAAGCTTCAAAATTGTCAAAAAGTCATGGCAATAGACAAAACCAAGTGTAAGTAGTCCATATATCTACCCAACAGTAAATACAACAATAACCAAGTGATGGGCATCAAACAAAGCATAAAACCATGAGTAAACTAGACCGAGAAAGGAGATTGCACCCATAGACTAAAGTACGTTAGTCTTCAATATTTCTTTTCACCATGCTCATTGTCGAGTCTAGTAAATTTTTTTGTTGCTTGCATTTGATATGTTGGTGGAGGCATTACTGTTGACAGACTCTTGAGATGTCGCAATGTACAGTCCAAACCGTGACATAGTTCTTTGAGATGCAGCTTACAATGTCTCCCTTAATATACATGGTTGTCCCATCCATGTCTGTTGCTTAGGTTGTAGGGTTGCTGGTAAGTGAGATTGCTTTGTTATTGATGATGGCGACTTGAATTGCCAATGTGGCTATGGAGGTGCACCAACATAAGGGGCCCACTTGCGTTTGGTACCCTATTGCAGCATAGAGATACATGTCATTATATGCACTTTGTTTGGACTGAAATAATAGACAATACAAAGCTTTTTATTTTTTTTCCTCAATATCTACCAGTGAATGGTTTACACCCTTGCATTTATCTTTAGAATTCCAGCAACAATGCCCTGACCAAGATCTAGACATAAATGTGAACCAACAACATTGCCCAGACCAAGATTCTGGCCATTCACTGCATTAATGAAGGGCTTATAGGCTTCCTCAAATGCTTATCTCTTCAATGAAGCATGCACGAAGTCTTCTGGTTCTGAGTGGTTTTCAAATATTGCTTCCATTGCATGTTTACATGGCACAAAACAAAGATCTCATAAGCATTTAGAATCTTTCAAATCCATCACAAACTTGATTGAAGGACAGCTAAACTCGTACTTTGCCTCTTTTTAGTCACCAGCGCATTTAGCAAACCATAACCTACTCTCCCATTTGTTGTCTTCAAGTTTATTACGCGCTTTAGGATTCAGATCCCCTATAAACTTTGCCAACCTCCATCTTTATGTTATCATCTTCTCCATAATGTATACTCTAATATCATCCAAGCAACTTATAATTGGTTTTGTCCTAGGAATGAGGGACTTGCTATTAAATTGGTCACATATATTGGTGAAATTTCGGCTTTTAGTATAAGATCTAAAAGCAGCTCTAGTCCATAGTTTGGGCTCTATGCCTGCCAAGTACTCCCAAGCACCCTCATTAACCTTCTTTGACTCCATTTTTTCTTCAAAGTTCTTCATGGTTGTCGTTTTAGCTCAAGCAAATAACATGCCTTTCAATTGTTTTCCCTTGTACTTTTAGTTCCTCCATATATGCGTCACACAAGGTGATCAGTTTCTGGAATTAAATGCTCAAAACATTGTTGGAAACTCTGCAATTAAAACAAAAAAAGAAAATTTAAAAAATATGTAATTTAGAAATAAATAAAAATGCTTTCGAAATCAGATTTGCAACACCTTTTGCCTGCCATCAATAGAAGTCCAGCCATTCTCAGACACAGGCCTAAAATCTTCCAATAGTTTGGTTTGAAACCAAGTCCAAGTGCCATGTGTCTGCCGTCTGGCGTGTAGATCACATGGTAAAGGCAGTGTGCTTGATACACGGCACCGAGGCTCGACTCCCAATCCCTCCCCCTTCCCCTTCCCCAAATCCCCCACCCCCTGATAAAAAAAAAAAAAGTGTCAAGTGTCTCCAAGTCAACCACTGCATATGAACTGGATAAAACTCATAATCTCCTTGTCATACTACTGTCAATACAGTTCCTCTATAATATCCATTCCAAAAAACATCCACCAAAGCCAAATAGTGGCTTGCACCAAGCCACGATTCTAGTCTTGCATGCAACTTGACATATATAAACTTTATGAAACACGAACACCCAAAAAAAAAAAAACTTTATGAAACACTAGAAGCAACGGTTGGTTTACTATCAATTGTATGGTTGATCCCTCATTTCAAATTGGTAGCTCCTCGTAATTGAACCTTCTCATCATCATATTTTTTTCTTTGCTCTTTTCCATGCTTTATATGTCGTATTTATTGATGAATTGACACCAAATGTAATCTTTATGTAATTAATCACATATATATTGATGGATTTGAGTTGGTTCTCAAATATGGTAATAATTTATCTGCAAGCTTTTTGAACTTGCTTGTTCAATCTTCCTAGTTCTGACACAATTTCAGATTTAAATGTCCTTACTTGAAAGATATGTCTGTCTTTTGCCCATGAACAAAATATTTCCCAAGAGCATTCATCTATATATTTTGCCCTGCATCTCTTTGCATCCTTTTTACAGAATTTAATTTTTCCCAGCATGTACAACGTAATCCGTAATAGCTTGCTTAAACACCTTCAAGTTAGGAAACTCCATTCCTAACTCAAATCTCACAATCCCATATTGAACTAATTCATTGAATTTGGGCCACCTCATTGTGCTTTTCATTTTTAGCTCCTCATCAGAAGAATATTCATCACTTCCTAACTCCCTAGTATGGTATTTATCCTCATCAATTTCAGGTTTGTGCCAAATGATAGCTTGACAACTAGTCTATCCCTTTCACAATGTGTATTTCGCTCAAATTCATTGTCATTATTACCATCATCAATGTCAATATCTCCTCCACTCATCTTGTAAGCTTCAACTTCTGCACTGTCATAGTCATCTGAGTATTTATCAAATTCACAATCTCCATCATCTACATATTCAAGAGGCTCATCTTCACAAGCACCCTTTCATCATTACTTCTAATTACTTCAACTACATTAATAGATTGCTTAGTGCCTACATTAGACTCCATTTGACATAGTGAATGAATATGAACACTATGCATATCTTCATCATTGACTAGGGGGAAATTAATTCTTTTTGGGTCCGTTTGTTTAAGCTATTTTCAGGAAAAAAAAAAAGCACTTTTTTATTTTTAAAAAAAAGCAGTTTTAAATTTTTAGTCATCCGAACTCACATAACTGACCAAGTTGGCATAGTTAGCCGATTCCTTGTTATTTGTGGTAGTATTAGAAGATGAAATTGTTACCCTTGAAATTCAAAGTAGCGATGATAAATTAATAATATCAGTTAAAGTTTTAAACTAGCATGTCAATATATATTTTCTCATTCATTATTACTAGAAAATTATTAAGTTAAACTTATCTTTGTCACGACTCGAACTGGGGCTCTATGCTCAACGTATGATAAGGACTTATCATAAGCTTACCTAAGTCATACAAGCCTTAAATTTGTAACTCAAAATAGACAATCCAACATAACTATCATAGGGGCTCAAAAATACTTTTATTCAAGTATATATTTAGATTTGTAATATCTGACAGGTAAATTTTAATCACCAATGATTTATTAAAAAAATAAAATACCATAAGATAATTTAAATTGGTGACTAACAGATGTCAAACTGACATAGATCCTACTTATAAAAATAATATAGCACATTTAAGAGTGTAAACTTACAAGGCTTTCAAATCAAAATATTAAACAAATTAAAATAAATATTAAAACTTGCCTATACGAACAATGTATCGAGCTTACCAAAATAACTATAAACTCGATCAAATTGAATGAGCAAAATCAGAAACAATCTTTTTCTTATATCTGAAAAAGATATTTAATCACGATTTAGATAAATTTATAACTCAGTGAGTAGTCAATATCTAGCTATCACATTAGAAATGAAACAAATAAGGGCAAGAGTTTTTCTATATAAAAAAATTTAAAAATAAATATTGAAAATGTACGTATAAGGAAAATTAATTATGAACTAACAAACAATAAGATACTTAAAAAAATAATATTTTTTGAAATAAAACATTTCAAATCTATTATCATAATAATTTTTATCAAAAATTTTTTATAAAATAGTAAGTCAATAGACTAACATTTTCAATATATCAAAATCTGAAGTAATCAGTTAAAACATAAATGATATGAGAGAATTGACTGAGTAGAAACAGAGCAGATCGAGCACACAGCTCGCAAGATAAGTAACCAAACTAACAAGTTAAGATTTGAACTGAACAAACCAAGCACACAGTATGTGAGTAAACTAACCAAACTGACAAGCTTAAGGCTTGAACTAAATCTGATAAGCTTACAACTTGAATTGATGAACGTCATACTTAAAATAGATATCTAACTTACATGACTCACTAGGTTAGTATCCCTTAGCTAACTATGATCCAATTTAATTATACAAGTTGCACCAGACTAATATTCACTGCTGTTAGATACAGCGTCTGACAACGATTTATTCTAAAGAAATTATTTTAAAAAATTATAGTAATACATATAAAAATAAATAAATTTTCTTATGAATAGAAATAATATCAAATTTATACAACAAAAAAACTTAATTCAAGAAAATGATTTTTGACATTAGAAAATTTAAGTTTAACAAACTTCATATTTCTTTTCTTATAAGTGATATATTTCGTATCATTATTCATCAATTGTCCAAAACCATTGTCAATATAAAGTCTATATATATGACAAATCTGAAAAGCCAATATTTTCTATAATTGCAAAAACTTTCAATTTGATGGTCCAAAACCATTCTAATATAAGTTTAAGCACATGACAATTCAAAAATCAATATTTTTCTTGGTAATAAAATTTTTCAGTTCAATCAATGGTTTATTATAACCGTGTTCACAAATCGAATATGAGTTTTTCAATAGTTTGTTTGTCTTAAGAGTCTCTAAGACTCGACTATATTTAAAACTCAATGATAAAAGTATGTTTCAAAATTTTCAAATAAACGTATAATAGATAGAAACAACTCACAGTATTAGAAATATCCAATTGGGTCTTCTTTTAACAATTCGTCATGTTGAATTGAAAGTTTCCTATATCATTTTATAAATTGATCTTCTCAATTGAATGCATAAATCCTAAATAATTTTATATATCAAAACCTAAATTCACTATCTAAAATTATCCAATAAAAAACATAAAATAAAAATAAAATAAAATAAAAACATAAAAAAACTGCTAAATAAAATATCTACTCACCTAACTTAAATCAGAATAACTCGAAATCTGAATCAATATCAGATATTGCTATCAAAATTTACTAAAACTTCTTACTCTTATGAAAAAAGTTTAAAGGGAAATGACAATTAAACTTGCTTACCTTAAGATCTATATATAATCAGTTTTAGAGGAAAAGAGTTAACTATTTTTTTGACGTGAAATTTAAAATTTAAAACAATATCAGATTTCTTTTTTAAACGTGAGACTTAAATAATAAACCTCTCTCTTTCTTTTCTTTTTTTTTTTATAATACTTATGTTCTGTTTCTTCTTTTTTTTTTTTGGTTGATGCTTATTTCAATCCCTTTTTTTTTTCTTAAAGCTTATCTTTTTCTTTTTTTAAAAATTTTGTATCGTAACATTTTTAGTGGCCAAGCTTGAGAGCATGGGAAAATCAAGGCCCAAATAGCAATTACATACTACTTTTTTATTAGCATTAAACCATCATACATATGAAATAGATATTGGTTGTACATTTTATTTAATCGCTAAAACAATTTATGCAATCCATTCTTCATTTTATTTTCAGTCCTTATTAAGGACTAGCCATGATCAATCCTTTCTATCCTAAGAAATCAATATGCTGCACTAAAATATTCATCTAGAATCAAACCCCCAAAAAAAAAGAAAAAGAAATAGACTAACTATCTTGAAACATGGTTTTAAATGGAGTCTTTTTTGCAATAATTATTCTTCCGAACAATGAATCCCTTCCCACTCTGACAGTGCGATTATACGTCATAGTTTGGGGTATTAAATGTCTAAGAGATTTATTCCTTTTTTCATATTCAATTTTTTGTTAAAAGATATTTAAAAAAAAAATTAAATAACGCATCATTATTATGATACATGTCATCACCACGTTGGCAAAAAATGAAACAAGTAAACATTTTTAAGACAGTGTTAGTGAGTATTGGATGCAAGGATAGCTTGGAAAAATTTTAAACTGATAAATCCTTAATTGACAAAAATAATCTAAGAAGAACCAAAATGGAAAAGAAGGCATCTATGGAGGATCAAGTGAGGTGTTTACTCTTTCCAAATTTTGGAGCAACCTAAAAATAATATAAAGAAAATAATTATTTTAAATAGATAAAATTTTCATGAAACCAACTCCTTTGATTTAATTTCCCTTTGTTAACATTCAGTTTTTGTCCAAATGAAAATAATTAATAAACAAAAAGTTTCAAAAAATATTCTTATCCTTTTGGTTGAAAATTTAAGGAAAAATATAAAAAAATTTAAAAATAAAAATGTAAAAATGATTTATTTTGATAATAACAAATTTTTTAATCCAAAATAAACCCACTCAGCCCAACCGTAGATTCAAGCGACCCAATTATGCTCCAAACCCGGCTTCCAAAAGCCACAACCCCATGGCCCAAAACTTAAGTTAATTTTTTACAAAAAAAATATGATTTATACACTTAGTTTTTATATGTATTTTTTATGATAAAAAAAATTATTTTTTTTATTATTTTGTTAATAAAAATAAATATAAAAGGGAGGTGTATAAAAAAAGAAGTTTATGAATAACATTATTCATTTTTCACTCGTTCACCTAAAAATCACTTTTCCTCGCGCCTTACATCTGAATCAGCTTATATGTTCGCGGACTCCCCAATGGTACTCGCGCTTCACCCCTTGCCATTCTGGTGCTACTTCTCTCACGCACGCGGGGGCTGGGTTACTTGAGCTATTTGTTCGTTTGCACAAGAGAGATTGACGATCCATCCGCGGGGAGCACACTCAGAGGGGGCACCAAGGAGCCCCCTCTCCATCGGCCTGAGGGCTTGATTCTCCATGCATCGCACACACGAGGAGGGAGAAATTTCTAAATTTAAGGCTTGGGTTATCCTATAAAAGGGTGTAAGTGAGAGGGGTAAGGCGTTTTTTCATTTGGGGGGATTTTTTTTTTTTTCGATTGCTAGGTTTAGAGAGAGCAGAGGTTTTGGGAGATTTTTTGGCCTGCTTCTGGGTTCTTGAAAGAGCAAATAGAAAGGGTGAGAGATTTTTTGAAAGGGGCTTTGTTTTTTGTTGAGTTCTGGAGAGAACAGAGAAATAGAGCTGGGTTGCGTAAAGGACTAAAAAGGAGTTCAAGGGTAGGGAATGAATTCAAGGGGCATGAAGTTGTGTTCCAACGGGTAAATTCACAATCCTTCCCCTGCTCTTTTTCTTTTCCTTCTTTGAATTATTTGAGGCGAGTCTGTGTTCAACTTGTATTATTCAGGCATGCACACATTTACTATGGATTGAATGGATTATTTGTTCATAAGTTGTTTTGTGACTAACACTAATTTGTGTGGGTTTTGGTCTAGCCTTTCTCTTGGCCCTTAAATGATTATTGGAAATGGATATGATTTTGAGATTTTTGTGTTGAATCTATCATACCTTAGAGGTCGTGCTATTATTTTGCTTAAATTTACTGATGAATGTCTTAATCCCTCCAAGTGGAAGATTAGGAATGCTTGCTCATCCATTCAATTACACTTACACTAATGTGACTGGTTCTTCAGTGCAGGATCTATTTAGAAATCTCAATCAATAAAATTTTACTGAGTACTGTGCGAAGGATGTTTGATTGGATTTTTGGGCTAATAGGTGAATGTTCTTGGTGGATCATCATGTTTAGAGTTAATGTATGAATGTTTTCTATGATTTAGTGCATTTGTAACTGCTAATGAGTATTAAAATAGAGAAGTTGCCTGGATTTCCTTCGTTATTTTTATTAGCCTGAATCACATGAGATGGTTTAACTCTCCGGTCCACACCATTTCGGCCCTGTTTGACATACTATATAACTAACGGATATTAAATTATATAAATAATATAATATAATTAATATTATTTTTTTTATAAAATATTTAGATAAAATACTGTATAATATAATATTTAGTCAAATTAATTTTTTTTATTTTGATCTTATAACATATAATAATCAAATTATTTTATTTTATATAATTTTATATAATTAATATTAAATAAAATTATTTTAATTAAATAAATTATTATTTAATATTTTATTTAAATATAAATTATATTAATTATATTATACTATTTTGTGGTACTTCAAGCACCACCCATTACAGCTCGCTTCATCACTTGTCATCGCCACCAGCACCTCCACGCCTAGCAATTCAACTCACTTGCATCTTCACACGCAATCCATTAGCCTCCAACACTTCACCACTCACCCACGTGCCCACACAAGAACCAAGTTCACTCATTTTACATGCACAACGCCTCACTCATCCATTGCATTCACCAATCGCAGAACTTGATGTAATATTTTGGAGGGGCAAACTTATATTTTTATCTCTAGCTTTTTATTTAAATAAAAAAAAAATGAATCAATGGTGACAGACAATTGTTAAGGCTATTAACAAGTTTCATTTGAAGAGCACGTGGCATATTGAACAAAGCACTTTTTTCTGTCTTCTCTCATTTTTCTGCAGATAACTAATGTACAACAAAATTATAGTCTTGTAGATTTAGTTGAAATGGATATTACGAAAGCCTCATCCTCAACTACCATCTATAGTCATGTCCAATTTTTTTTTTTTTGGGGGGGCCGACCCTTCTATCCTTCGCCATTGGCATTCACCATGCAAGCATAGCATGCACTTATGCACTCACCTTCACCATTTGGCACACACCTCAACACCTCACCTCATGCCTACGCTTTCACCCACCATTGCACCTTCTTCACAAACCTCACAATCACAGACGCACATGCATTCCTTAACAGCCTTACTCTCACAAACACACGCATCACTCTCTCACGCACATACTCTCACGAGAATATCATCACACACTCACCATCGCTTCACAACTCCTGCACCATCACGTCTCGTTCACTTCATGTACTGTTCACTCACGCTCTCACTCACCGGAAACACACTAGGACCACCCAAGTAACCAGAAACACAAACAAGTACCATGAACTAGCAACTCACCCTCCTTACAACCCACTTCACACTCATCTCACATGATACTGGCATCACACCATCACCACGCATCACCACTGCCATGGCACCCCAAACCATTTCTCTGGCCGAAGAAGCTATCTTTTGCTTTAATTCCCCTACAGTACATACAGACTACGTTCCTTCTTTCCTCAAGGTGTTGGGTTGGGCACTAGTACACCATTGGGCCATGTGAAATAAAAGCCTATATCAGGTATTATTTTGGTCCACATTTCTAGTTATGTTTTGGGCCGTGAGGCCTACTCTCCAATTTTGATTGTTGTTTTTTATTCTTGTTAAACCCATCACAATTTAGGGAAAGAAAATAAAATAATAAGTAGATAGAAAATAAAAATAATAAATAGTAATTTAAGACAAATGTGCTTAACCATGCTTGTTGATTTTCATCATTACTTGCGTTAGCATTTTTCTCATAGTTTAAAATTATTTTAATTGCCTTCATATTTACAATTTATCATTTATATTTTCCTATTGCTTGTAATCAAAATCAAATAATAGTTTATCTTTGATTTCAACAAAATTTGATGTTTTTATTTACCAATACTTAAACAACTCGCATTTATGGGTTTTGAGGAGCTAGTGCTCCCTGACCTATTTTAAGATTGCTCAGTGTATTTAATTGCGACTTAACCTTATGAGGATTCATGAATAATCAAATAACTCACCTTTAGTGATTTTGAAGAAGAAGTCTTCCTAACTTATTTTGGGATTACTCTATGGATTTCATTGTTATGACTCAATCCTGTAAGAATTTGTTAATACTTAAATTAGTCAATCAATCAATCATTTTCTTTTGATCAAGTATTTTTTAATCATCATTCATTTTTTTTAAAATCCTTCAACATATAATTATTTTTTTTATAAGAATTACGTAGTTTTGACTTCCATTGCACGTAAGAATATGTAGATATGCAATGTAAGCCAAAATTATAAATATTTTCATTTAATCTTTTGTTTATGTTTTATCATCGTTTGTTATTTGTTATTTTGTTTTAAGGGATAAAATAAATATTTTTTGAAGTTATTAATTTGCACAATTGACTTTAAGGTAATCGTTTTAAGATAGATGTATCAAGGTGCAGTAGGATTAAGTATTTACCTTCCATGTGCATAATTAGATTCTCGAATTTGATCTCATTTTAAAAGACCAGTTTGCTAATAAATTTTTTTTAATTATTTTCCTATAATAAAAATTAGTGGCAACTCTTAAATTTTATATTTTCTATAAATTATTTGCTTTTCGTTGCGACGTGCTTTGGGTACATTATGACACTGACAAATCATGAATCTAGGTACAAACTCTACAATGTCTCTCTTCATGCCAAACCGCTAATATTATTTCAAGTTTTGGTACATCTTATTTGCTTTTGGATGTTATAGTGTGAAAAAAAGAGTGAGTAGCTTCTTGAAGTTTCTTCTCCAACAAATTGAATTTGATCTAGACATGAGCTAACAAAGCTCCCAGTGGAGATATACTGAATATGACATGTAGACCCATCTGTGTCTACCACTCTAACTCTAGGTTTCATCTTAACTGTAAAATAGGCTAACTTATCAATGCTTTCTTGCTTTGTGCATTAGCTATAACATATGCTTTCCTCGGATGATACAATATAGTGTAAGCAATCTTTTAGTAACTCCATCCATCGTCTTTTTCGTAGATTGGGGTCCTTCTTATTGAAGATATATCTCAAGCTCTTATGGTTTGTGTTTATCTCACAAGTCTCACCATATAGGTAATACATTCAAATCTTGAGTACAAAAACAATTGCTACCATCTCAAGTTTTTGTGTAGAGTAATTCTGCTCTTGCTTCTTCAACTGATGGGAAGCATAAGCAATATATTTTCCTTGTTCCATCAAAACACACCTATGGCCAACTCTTGAAGCATCACAATACACTACAAAGTGTCATGTCCTTGAAGGCAATGCAAATATGTGCTAAAAACAAACACTATTTCAATTGCTAGAAGCTCTCCTCACAAGATATATATAAACTTCTTTATGTGTCAACTTGGTTAATAGAGCTAAAAATTTGGAGAAGTCCTCAACAAATCTTTTATAGTACCCAGCTAAACTGAAAAAATTGTGGATCTATGTGACACTAGTAGGTCTTAGCCAATTTTGAACAGCTTCCATCCTTTTAGATCCACCTTGATGTCCTCATTCAATACCACATGACCTGGTAACGAAACCCTAGTTAGCCTAAACTCACACTTTAAAAACTTAGAAATTAGTTGCTGACCTCACAAGGATTCTAGCACAGATCCATAGTGTGATTCACGATCATCTTCTACTTTAAAATAAACCAGGATGTCAAATACAAAT